>JARHVA010001650.1:1952500-2462500 GCA_037957365.1 Torreya grandis
CACACACACACACACACACACACACACATATATCATGTTGTTAATCTATATGTGATTGTTGGAGTAGCTCACATTACTAACAACACAAGAGTGACATTCTCATTATTTGTGGATGTCATATATATGGATAATCAACATGGTTTTTTTTAGGCCCTATATTTATATTATATTGTATGGATGTCTATGATCTATATAGATTGAGTGTACCTAAGTCTACTAGCAGAGTGATGGCACTCTGAGACTTCCTCATTTCACTTGCATACTATGGAGGCTATGGTTACAGTAGAGGATACCTAAAATATACTAAAGTTACCCATGAGAGGCACAAATTATTTTAGATAGATCTATCATGACTATAGGTGGTGTTGGATGACTTGATGGGTTTCATAGATATTCTCATGATATATAGGAAGGTTGACATTAATCTTTTGGAAACATACATGAATTTGTGGTCAGATGATCTATCCCTACATAACCCCTCACCACTAGATTTTATTGAGAAGGATGATGATGTACTGATTCCCATTTTTAGGATCATATTATTTCCTAACAAGAGTGACCACTAATTTCACATGAGCCTAAGTGGATTGATCATGTCTATGATAGATGATATTACTAGGTTTGTTTGGGGGCTAGCAGCACTGGCCCAATTGTATAAAGACTTACACATGGTGGCCAATTGAGGAAGCTAGAGCATAAGATATTCCACATTAATTTATATTTGGAGTTAGGATAATATATCCATAGAGTGCCTAGTTGATCAAATATGGGGTAGAAACCCTCAAGAGCCATTGATTTATGGTTGGGTTCAAATAGGTGTAGGTTTCAAGGGACATCGCAATGAGATATACCACTAACAGTAGATGTTTAATGAGTTAAAGATTGAATTATTCATTTTGTGGCCCTATTTTTCATACCAACTTCAATGGATGTAAGATATATGGTACACTATCTTTATGATGACGAGGTACTTCCTTACATGGAGACAAACTTAAAATATGGATGAGTACTGGCCAGATCAGGTATTATGGTAGTTTGACATGTTATAAGATATTTTGGTAGATCTAAGGTGGTTTACACATGCTACCTAAGATATTATCCACACTACCCCAATTATTCTAAGGATTATAGCTATGAGTAGTTATGGGACAGTGCCACAAGTTTCATGGGCCTATGTAGGAGGCCCTATAAATGCAAGTGTGATAATAGAGTATGTGAATTAGTGGATATAGGTTTTTCCATTAATATTGGTAGGCCCTAGATATTTATTTATATAGGGTAGACAAATATAGGGTTAGGGGCCTATAAATGTGGATGAGGTTAAGGCTGAGATGAGTAGTGAGGCTAGTGATATCAATAGTAGTTGACATAGTAGCAAGTGTGAGGATGATGAGGATGAGGTTAATGATGAATAAGATGATGGAGGGGATTATGGAGGGGATGACAAAAGAGATGATAATCAGGCCATGATGGTGGATTTGAGATCTACAAGTATAATAGGTACATCTATTGATCTAAGCTAGGTAGGGCTATCAAGTGTAGTTAGAGAAGCTAGGGATAGTGTCATTCTAGAGGAGGAGATTATAGATAGGGTATAGAATATCCAAGGCTTACAAAGGAGAGTAGAGGATTTATAGGTTACTTTGGATATCAAGGATGAGGATATGACTTCCCTTCAGTTGGATATTACCTAACTAAAGGTAGAGGTGGTATACATGGAATAGGCACAAGCATGGATACAAGTAAAATAGGATCAAGCTATATTAAATAGGGATTAGGCCATTTTAGATGTACAGAGGATCTAGTACAAGCAAGATGAATCTGGTATAACTAACATATAGGTAAGGTTCTCATAGGTGGTACTTGAGAGATTCAAGCTAAAGATGAGGCCTCCTACTGTTTTAGAACATATGAGACTATAGTCCCTAGGGATCAATAGATATCGACATTTAAGATATGGGATGCATAGAAGGTGGTAAATAGGTCATCTTGGTCCAAAAATAGTCACATGGTATAGTAGCATCAGGTTAGTCAGTTTAATATCCATAACCACCACCACCACCAAGACCACCTCTTATAGGACTTATGGACTTGCATAGTCAGAACTAATTATTAGATCTCTTTGGCATTTTTATTTTGACATCATGATATGTATATATTCATGATGTCTATGACATTATTTTACAAGATACATTAATAGTAATATTTGGTCCTTAGAGGCTTTTGTACATGGACTTTTATTCTTTTGATATATGTGATGCTCTATTGATTATCATGTTGATCTCATTTTTAGCTCTGATGTTTTAGCATTTTGGATGTTTATTTCCTATGTAAACATTTATGCTCTTTCATTTACTATATTTCCATGTATAAGAGATGTTGCACTTTTTTTATCTACTTATGTTATATGAATTATATAATGCTTATTCAAATATGTACATCTATATTAGCACATAGTATAATCATGGTGATTTGGTTACTTATGGGTTTTTTATTTGTTTAGGATATGATAGTTGTGAACAAGGAGAAGTGTTGCCCACTACTTTGTTTGATAGATCCATTTCCCTAATTTTTTTTGTAGCTTGTGATATTATGAATCATATTTATAGACAACTATAATAACAATATATATGTTATGCATATAAAAACTTAATTTAAATGCTATAAACAACATATAAGTAAGATATGAACAATAAAATCCCAAGTGTAAATATAATACAATAAATCAAGTGTAGGAATGAATAAAAATATTCACAACTTAAATATAAGATATGGTTAATCCAAACGCAAGTGAAAATAAAATGTAATCAACCTACATCAACTAAGAAAAAAAAGGCACAATCAAAGAAAAGAAATTAGTCACCAACTAATTAAAATAAAAAAATAAATGGACAAACAAAAAAAGAAATAATAAATAAATAACCTAAGAAAAATAACTAAATCACTAACAAAAGGAACAATGTTAGTCATCAACCAATTAAGATTAACTAAACAAACACAAAAAATAAGCCAAGATAAGAATTTAGCCATCAACCAATTAAAATAAATTAAGTTAATGACTAAATCAATGAAAAATAACATAAACAAGAAAGCTAAAGAAATTCAATAACAAACTAAGTTCAAGCAAGCAAAATAGATAACCTAAGCTAAGGAATAATGAAAAAATAACTAATATAATCAAACAACTAATCTAAATAAAATAACTAATATAAATAAAATAATTAATCTAAATCAAGCAACTAATATAATGTCAAATAACAAACAACTAATCTAATGTAAAAGTACAAACAACTAATCTAATGTAAAAGAACAAATAATTAATCTAGTGCAAAATGAACAAATGACTAATGACTAATCTAACTATTTGTGCATGTGTAATAGAAGTGTTATGCTTGGGTAAAATATTAAGCCTAGGTTATAGGGAGCTATGTAAAAGGTATGATCATAAAGGTTTTCCCTATGGTATAGGGAACAATGACATTAGAACATTTGGGGGAATATAAGAGTAAGGAAGGGGTGGTCGAGTTGACTCTAGATGTACTAATCAAGTGGACGTTGCCTAAATAGTCCCATGGACATGTAGTCCAACATGAAATTTAGGCCAAATTTAGTTATCCTAGGATTTGGGATAGAATAAAATTGAATGACAAGCAAGAGAAGTTGATTAAGAATAAAGTGGGAATGGGCTTGCAAAATGGTGAAAGCATAAAACAAAAGGGGTTAACACTCACAATTATGAGAGTGTCAAGCACAAGAAGTCATGAAATTAAAAAAGTGTGGCTTAGGTTAAAACCACACTAAAAGACAAGAGACAAGTGCTCAAAAATGAACTTGGTTCATAATGTTTACTACATCTAAGGCTGAGGATGAGAATAAGCTCACAAAATAATGAGAGCATGAGAGGTTTATGAGTCACAAAAAACTGAGAGATTAAATAAATCACAAAATGATGAGACCATTTGGAGATAAACCTAGAGGAAGGAATGATCCAAGAGTATGGTGAATGAAATAAATCACTAAAACTGACTAAGGTGACTCTAAATATACTAGGCAATTAGACATTGCTTACATAGTCCTATGGACACAAGGTCTAACATGGACTTTAGGTCGAATGTAGTTCTCCCATAAATGGGATGAAATACTTTTAGAAAATGGAATAGGCCAAAGGAAATTGTCATGATAAAATCCATGTGAATGCTTCAATTATACTTGATGACTAAGAGATGCATGTTTTATGTGGCATGGATACAATTTGAATGTCCTAATGTTGAAGGTGTGTTTAGGAATTTTATAGAATATGTGCATGTTTTTCATTGATTTATGAGACACAGAATGGGATAACTTAAAAAATGAAGAGAGCATGGATTATTTTACTTTAAAAATGATAAGAGCATTGGAAAAATTGAATGGTCATCGATGCATCAAGTTTAAATAAATAATACACATAAAATCAACTCACAAAATAGTGAGAGTGTTATCTTAAGGTGATCAAAAAATAATGAGAGCATGGAAAAATGGTGATTTATTTGACATTAATGTACATTGAGCACTCCCTACATAGTCCCTAAGGACCTCAATTCAATGTAATTCTACATTATAGCCAAAGATCTAACTAGGTAACATCAAGTTCACAAATAGGCAAATAGTAATGTATGGAACAATGATGCAATAATGTAGGTAACATGAGTTGATCTTAGGTTTTAGGAAATAATTTTAATGGTATATGATATTAATTTTCCTAGAGGTGGTTAAAATAAGTAACACATGTAATGAGATAGAATGTGATAACAATGAAGGATGCAATTTCCAAACCACTATCATATTACCCCAAGATATTGTCTCTTTGTAAAAGAATGCACTCAAAGAATCATAATACTGAATCAAATTTTGAAACTTCATCTAGATCCAATCAATGAAGGTGACCAAAGTACAAATATACCAAAACCAAGGTCAAAAAGGGTGATAAAGAGGTAAAACAACTCTAACAAATATGGAAGGTATGGGAGGAATGGTATACTATATGGTATAAGGAAGGTGATGTAATAGTATTGTTGACAAAATTTAACCCTATAGGTAAAATTGGGGCACTTATAGGTAAAAACATGAATTTTAGGTGTTTTAGGGGTTTAATATAGATGTCACAAGGTGTTTTATGTGCTAATTGATGTCATTTAATGTTATACTAGCCTTGGTCCTTAGTCATTTTAATCCTTTTAGTCATTTTGAGTCATTTTGAGGTCAAAAAGGGGGAATTTAATTATTTTTATAGATTCATTGGGATTTTTTAAGGTCCTCACATGTCTTAATCAACTTTCAAAACTGAAAAGTGGTAGGTTATTTAGAGGAAAGGGTAGTTTTCTTGAGAAAAATGATGAATTTGGCACTTGTACGACCCATGGTGAAGTGTGTAATGTGGGAGAAGATCATGTAATGTCTCTTTAGCTTCTCAAATCTCAAATATACATTTGAAATGCTCTATAAGTGTCAAAATTAGGCTAAAGCTATTTTGTTCCTTTTTCACTCTTCTTGGCAAGTAAAAATAATCTTCAAGTTCATGATTATTACACATGGCTGAAGAGGTTTCAAGGAAAATGATTTTTATAGGTGTTAGTATACTCAAATAAATTAATTTAAATGACAATATTTTTAATAATGGTATCCTGAGCTTTATGAACCATTCCTAAGATTTTGACCTTTCAAATATGCTTGCTAATCTATGTACCCTATAGGTTTTGCCTTGGTTTGATCAATTATTTACAATATACCTACTTTTATTGATTAAATATGTATTCTAATATCATATCACATGTTTCCAATCCTTTTTTCAAGTTTTTAGTTGATTTGAAGAGCCAATCACCTCAAGTTTGCAGACCGGTCCCATTCTATGTTGTTGGCAAGTTTTTTACTATTTGCAGTACCTTAATGCTTTGGTAATGGTTTTATAAGGTGGGGATAGGTTAATTATAATTTATTTAAGGTATTATAAATCCCCTCACCTTTAAATTTTATCCTCCAAATAAACATTATCCTTAAAGTTGCAATCACAACCACACATACTTATAGTTTGCCTACTACAACTCAATGTACACCTACAAGTACTCTCTAGGGCGAGTTCAATGTTTAAATGGAATTATAACAGATTTTTTTGAGTTTTAACATCCTTATAATCTATTTCAAAATACATTTAGGATATACTAGTTGATTTTAAGGTAGATTCCTCCAATATATAGACCAATTCATCCTCACTCTCCATATGTAGCCCACAATGCATATATAGCCTCTTAAGATGACATCATGCTGAGATGGAAGGTTGGATAAATGTTTCAATATTAAAAAAAAATAGGAGTGCATTTTAATAAATTTTTAAATATTTAATTTATCATGAACCTTATATCTTTCATACTGTTCAGATTTGGTCATTGGCTATAGACATGGAAATGGCCACCTACAGGTGTCAGCAAAGGACTGAGGTTCTTGATGGAGGAATTTGTATAATAATAACCATTTTTTGAGTCCTAAGGTGATATATCTATTATAACATGAATATTTTATGTTATATATGGATATGTAAGTTGAATATCACCTTCAAAACATGAGAAGATAGGTTCAGACCCACTTTCCCTAAACTAAGAAAGTAGAGGTCCTGACACTTTTGTCAAAACCAAAAAACAAAGTTGATAAGACTCTAGATAAATATAATTATTTTTACCTTGTATTATCATCATAATATGAGTACTATACAAATTTTGGAGAGAAAGTGATTAGTGGAAAGTAGTTTTTGGATGGGCCAAAGTTACATATTTATGCGTTATTTTCAATCAGTGTTATCTGCAGGATATGAGTTATAAAGGGACCTTTTTCACCCACGGTTGGAACTAGACCTTGTCACTTGTATAATTTTTTAAAAATGGTTTAAAATATAAATTATGACCTATTTATCATATAAATTGGATAGTATATTATTTTAGGTCCTCATAAAACACCTACAGGGGTCCTTTTAGTAAGGAATGTGCACCTACAACTGGGAATATAGGTAGGGGGATGGTATGGGTATTTAGGTGTTGTTTTAGGACACTAAAATTGAATGAAAGTATATATTAATGTTATGTGATCTCATTATATTAAAATTTAAATCTTCAAACATCATGGCTAGGGTCCAAATAAACAAATGCTCACTTACAATAGTCTAAAGGCAGATTTAATAGTCAAAAAGCAGGGAGGACATAATTTAGGAGAATAAAATGCATATGAATGGTTAAAAGGATATTTTAATGATGATCCAAGAATTTTATCACTCACACACACACACACACACACAGATATAATTATAAACTTCATAAGCTACAAAAAATTTTAAAAAAACCTACATAAACCTCCCAAAAGCCCTGTATACACCTATAGCCAACTATGTTTGATTGTGTTAATAGTGAGTAGGATTAAGGTCCAAAGTGATGGGATAAAGACTACTCAAGTTGAAATAATGAGTTAATATCAATTTTATATGGTCATGTAAACTTCAAAAAGTGTTCTAAACATGCTTTCAAGGCCTAAACCCTAGAGTATGCAACTACAGTCAACTGTGTTTGACTATCTAAGATAGTGAGCTAGAGAGAGAGGTTCCTTGGTGAATGGTATTCTCCAAACATGAGTTAAAAGGTCTAAAAACATAAAAAATTATCTAATAAGGTTTGAATATTTTTTATACATGTATCCAAATCCAAATTCAATCTCATAAGCACTTAAAGGCACCCTCCAAAATAAATAGTACATTTTGTAGTTTAGGATAGTGGAATAGAAAATTGGGCTATGAGAAGTATGGAAGATAGTTTAAGTGTTAAAGGGACATATAACACACTCATAATGACCATTAAGTTATATATAATATATTAATGATGAGATATAAGTATAGATAAGGCCTTTAAAATTCAAAACATAGTCCTTGTAGTAGAAACCTTTCATACAACCCTTTCCCTATGAACCTATTTTGGTTTTACAAGTTTTGAGGGGTAAAATGATATGAAAAAGGACTTAATTTTGGTGTTTTATGTCATAAAAAATTTAATAATACCTTCCAATACTCATATTACCTTAGATAATAGGGTAAGTACCCTTGATCTATCTCAAACAGGGAATACTTCCCCTCATGCATAAACTGGTAAGTTTGAGAAGAAAGTGATGAATGATGGACCAGGTGATCTTTGAACATATAAAATAATTGTGTGGAGTTGTATAGACATATGAACATGTGAATAAAATCTCATAATATTATGTAACTTTGTAGGATGTTAGGATTGTGGAGCTAAAAGCTTCACTGATGCAGACATGGAGGAGGTTGCAGAATGAGTTGCTAAGTGTCAGAAGTGTTTGGCGTTGGTCTGGCCAACCGGCGTCGACAGGGTAAGACAGGAAGGCAACCGACGTCGGTCAGAGATCGGCCGGCGTCGGCGACCCCCAGGCGGACAGGGACCGGTGTCGGTCGCCTGTGTAGTTCGACTGCGAGCTATCTACGGACAGTTAGCTAACGAACCAAGTGTTTGCATGAAGAGATCTAATTTTAGACTGAGAGCTGCGGATCTAATTATTGTCTAATCATTGTTTGGATGAGATCTATATAATAGACTCATGGTTGTATTGGAAAAGTGTGCTAGGGAGTAAGAGAGCATAATTATAAGCTCCTTCTGTGTGTGAGGTAGAGCAATGGTGCATTCCTCCTAGTGCCACAGTACCAGGTGTGTTGGTGCTGGATTGGAGAGCCAGCTGGGTTCTTCAAGAGTGTAGGATCTTGGTCATAGTTGCATGGCCTATATAGGAGATCTACATGGTAAGTAAGATCGTTGATCTGCAGGTGTATGTGTGTGCAAGGTCGAGGTTCACAGGTGAATAGAACCATTGCTTGATTTGCAGGTGTGCAAGGTCATACAGACAGCAACACAACAGGGCGCAGTATCAGGCAGGATCTACTTGGAGTACAGGTGTGTACTCGGATAGAACAAGAGGAAGGCAAGGAAGTTCCTTCCATAAGTATGGTCTGTTGAATTGCAGGTTGTTGCAGATTCATGGGAGATCTACTTGAAGTACCTTGAGTACTTGTGGAGCACGTGGAGTGCTTGTGGAGTGCGTGGAGCACTTGTGTTATGCGTGGAGCATGAGAGGTGAACACCAACTCTGTATTTGAGTTGGGTGTTGGGACCGGTGAGAGGGAGAGCTTTGGGGAGAAGATTTACTGTTCACTTGAGGTGTGGGAAACCTCTGTAAGGTGGTGGAGAAGATGTGGCATATTCTCTATTGTATTCTTTTCTGTATAAAGTGTTAATACAAGTTGTGTATTGTCTCTCATATGCTGTGTTATTCTGAATTCTAGTTACTTGGTGAATCTGGTTATTTCCGCATATTAAGTTGTTTGAAGTTTGGTAATCAATTGTATGTTTCCGGTTTCGCATCCTGACAAGTGGGATCAGAGCATGTTTGTTGTTCTAGATTCCTGACAAGTGGTATCAGAGCCTTGGTTGTAGGTTCTTAGCTCGATACCAACAAGTGGTATCAGAGCTAAGGTTGCAGGAAGCAGGTTGTGTTTTTGATTACAGGGCACTCTCAGGGTTTTCTGATTGAGTGGGAGTAGAGCAACGGCAGATCAAAGTAAGCTAAGAATGGAGGAGTTGAAAAGCACAGACGATTACTCACGGTCTGATGGAAAGAAAGAGCAGGTAAAAGAAGATTGTTGGTTGGTAACAGATCAGCATGAAGAAACTGAAGATACAGATGTTGCAGGTGTTATTGCACAGGATGTGTTTGCAGGTTTCTTGGATAAAGTTGAATCTTGGACAAAAGATTCGGTTGCCTCTTTCCATGCAGCCCCAGATAGAGGAGCTGGTAAGCCTTGCCAAAGAATTGGCAAAGGGGAAGTGAAGCTGAAATTGCAGGCGGCCAACACACAGGGGTTGATGAAGGTCATGCAGGTCCCAGGTTTGGAGATATGGCTAATTTCTTCAGAAAGATTGGGTGATGAGAGATGCACAAGAACTCTCACAGCGGTAGCACTTGAATTAGCTGGTGGTAAGAAAACAGGTATACTTTATCTACTTGTTTATATTACTGATTCTTCTTTTGTTGCGGAGACGTGGCTTCGTAGGCTTGGTCACATGAGCAGGAAGGAGATGCATGTTCTTAAGCGGAAGACAGATATATTTGACAGGCTTAAGAACTGGAAAGCCTTGGTGTTCTTGGAGGAGATGGCGGACAGAGTTCAGTGGATGAGGCTGGATACATCTGAGCAGGGCAGTTTGGACATGGAGATTGATTCAAAGAAGCTCGCGGGTAAAAAGTCATCACTCACAGGCGAACACAGACACCGATGTCGGTCAAGAGGAACCGACGTCGAACAGACAGGTGCCGATGTCGGTCATGTGCAGACCGAAGCCGGCAGTGTTGGGCAGGGTAAGACCGACGTCGGTCATGGGACCGACGTCGGTAGTATGTAAGTACGATGTCGGTCAGGAGGACCGACGTCGGCAGCAGGGACACCAGCGCAGGCAGGTTGGTAGTCAGGTACAGACGCATGAGAACCGACGTCGGTCGGATGCAGACTGTGGAGTGACCGAGGTCGGTCACTGTAACGAATTTTGGGTGGACAGCAAGCTGTCAAGGAGTCTCAAACACCCATACGGAGGACTGAAGGCGTAAGGAGGCCCTCAAATTCGTTGTTCCTCTTCTTCATACTTGTTGCTGATTGTATAGCAGGAAGGATCCAGGAAACAGGTGTGAGCTTGGCAGGGATATGATGCAGAACCAGACGGGTGTCTTGGTAGGTTTGCCAGCTGGATAAAAGCACAGAGACGAATGGATGCCTTAGTAGAAGAATAGAGAGAATGGATACGTGAGACGGAAGATCAGGTATATGGTCTTGTGGAGCTGCAGGACAGTGGTATAGGTTTTGACAGGTGGAGGACGAAGCATGGCTTCAGTCAATGTCAGGGTAACTACTGTGGTTTTGTCTTACCAGGGGGATGATGAGTCATGACATCATTCTGTTGCTGTATGTGGATAGTATGCTAGCTAGCAGGAGTGTACATACAGGGTTTTGCTGAGCTAAGGGTAAGATTAGTTCAGTGGCATGTCATGAGGAGTTTGGAGCAGCGGAATTCTTTGACATGGGAGGCATGGAGATCACAGGGTGATTTTGTCTCAAGTGGGAGCTGATGTGAATCAGGTGTTGGCGAGGTTCGGGATACAGAACCGGAGCACACTAAGGGCTGGACAGGTACAGTGTCCGAAATCACATGAGGTCTGGTATAGACCTGAGTATTCCCATGCAGTGGGAGCTGTCAGAGTTAGGAGCCAATTCGGGGAAGTGGGTTCTCAGGTTTTCTGAGAGGGACCGGCAGCAGGTGTTGCTATGCAGGGTCAGGACTTCACTACAGGTGTTGTAGGTTCGGATGCGGCAGGGTACTCGGATGACAGGTGGTACATCACAGGTTGTGTGGTGTGTTGTCTTCAGGTGGGAGCTTGAAGAGGGATACAAACCAGGAAACAGATTAGACGGAGTACAGGTACAGGTACAGTGTAGCTATTTATCTCCAAGTGGGAGATTGTTAGGATTGTGGAGCTAAAAGCTTCACTGATGCAGACATGGAGGAGGTTGCAGAATGAGTTGCTAAGTGTCAGAAGTGTTTGGCGTTGGTCTGGCCAACCGGCGTCGGCAGGGTAAGACAGGAAGGCAACCGACGTCGGTCAGAGATCGGCCGGTGTCGGCGACCCCCAGGCGGACAGGGACCGGCGTCGGTCGCCTGTGTAGTTCGACTGCGAGCTATCTACGAACAGTTAGCTAACGAACCAAGTGTTTGCATGAAGAGATCTAATTTTAGACTGAGAGCTGCGGATCTAATTATTGTCTAATCATTGTTTGGATGAGATCTATATAATAGACTCATGGTTGTATTGGAAAAGTGTGCTAGGGAGTAAGAGAGCATAATTATAAGCTCCTTCTGTGTGTGAGGTAGAGCAATGGTGCGTTCCTCCTAGTGCCACAGTACCAGGTGTGTTGGTGCTGGATTGGAGAGCCAGCTGGGTTCTTCAAGAGTGTAGGATCTTGGTCACAGTTGCATGGCCTATATAGGAGATCTACATGGTAAGTAAGATCGTTGATCTGTAGGTGTATGTGTGTGCAAGGTCGAGGTTCACAGGTGAATAGAACCATTGCTTGATTTGCAGGTGTGCAAGGTCATACAGACAGCAACACAACAGGGCGCAGTATCAGGCAGGATCTACTTGGAGTACAGGTGTGTACTCGGATAGAACAAGAGGAAGGCAAGGAAGTTCCTTCCATAAGTATGGTCTGTTGAATTGCAGGTTGTTGCAGATTCATGGGAGATCTACTTGAAGTACCTTGAGTACTTGTGGAGCACGTGGAGTGCTTGTGGAGTGCGTGGAGCACTTGTGTTATGCGTGGAGCATGAGAGGTGAACACCAACTCTGTATTTGAGTTGGGTGTTGGGACCGGTGAGAGGGAGAGCTTTGGGGAGAAGATTTACTGTTCACTTGAGGTGTGGGAAACCTCTGTAAGGTGGTGGAGAAGATGTGGCATATTCTCTATTGTATTCTTTTCTGTATAAAGTGTTAATACAAGTTGTGTATTGTCTCTCATATGCTGTGTTATTCTGAATTCTAGTTACTTGGTGAATCTGGTTATTTCCGCATATTAAGTTGTTTGAAGTTTGGTAATCAATTGTATGTTTCCGGTTTCGCATCCTGACAAGTGGGATCAGAGCATGTTTGTTGTTCTAGAGGACTTAATTTTGGTGTTTTATGTCATAAAAAATTTAATAATACCTTCCAATACTCATATTACCTTAGATAATAGGGTAAGTACCCTTGATCTATCTCAAACAGGGGATACTTCCCCTCATGCATAAACTGGTAAGTTTGAGAAGAAAGTGATGAATGATGGACCAGGTGATCTTTGAACATATAAAATAATTGTGTGGAGTTGTATAGACATATGAACATGTGAATAAAATCTCATAATATTATGTAACTTTGTAGGATGATCTAAACCCTTATAGTTGTAGTCAAGCCTACTAGGTAGGTTTTGGCCTAGTACCCAAATGATAAGTCAAAACCATTTTTAGCATAAGGTAAGATCTATAATCATTTAAAACATGTTTTGGGGGTAATAATGGTTATTCCTAAGATTTTTTAATATATATTAATCATAAAGAGGTCAATTTTTAATCTAAAATCCAACCTAGGCTTGTTAAACAAGGTTTAGGCCAGGGCCAAATGGGGGGTCATTTGCATTTATATCATGAGATGAGCATCCCCATAGATTGAAAAAAGTTTTTAGGGTGGATACAGAGGTTATAAAGCTTTTCTACATCAGAGAAACCACAAGGAATCCATTTTTGGCCCAAAAGCAACATCAAACCCATGTATGTTGGAGAAATGATCTCAATAGGTCAAGTTTTGATACCCATATCTTCTTGAAGGTTGTGCATGGATGCCAAAGGAGATAAGAGGTGTTATCAGGGTATTTCAACATCATCCTTATGTAATTTATCTTTAATTAGGATGTTATATCTTTATGAACAAATATTAAGAGTCAAAACATGCCTAAAACCCTTGTAAACCCTCAGTTAAGGCCCGATTGGAGAAATGAAGTTGGAGATGAATTATAATGAAATAGTTTTCCCAATATGATGATTGTAAATTCTACAAGACTCTTTCAGGATCCCTCCCATACTTTTGAGTTTTACAAATTTGTATGGATAGGGTACAAAATAGGTTTTTCTTAACAGTTTTATGTATTATGTAGGTTCTAGGAGAATTTTGAAGATGAAATAAAATTTGGGGAAAATTTTATGAATTTTGATAAATCCATATGGACATTTCATGCCTTACAAAAAATTTCAAGTATGCAAAAAATAGCTCTCATCTCATCTAGACAAAACTAACATAGTGGACAAACTAGTGAGAAGGGTGGAAACCTTCAATTAGAGTGATTTTAAGGTGTGTTTGATGCTTAGAAGGCATTAGAGGGTCTTGAAACTTGTCATCCACTCCATATCATGGATTTTCATGGAAACTTGATGCCTTTTTGGAGGCCAAGTGTGTAGGGTCCATGAAGGAAGCATTTTTTGGACTATAGATGATGATGGCTCATTCCTAGATTATTCTAGATGACCAAACCTATAACTAATTCATGTAGAGGCATGCTTAAAACCATAGACCTTCATTAAAATAATAAAATCTTTCCATAATCTATTTTGGGATGTTCAAACATGTCCAAATCATGAAGGTAATTTTTAGAAAGAATGAGGAGTTTTATGCCAATTTTCAAGAGTTTCATGCCTTGAATTGACACTTGTGATTCTTAAACGTGCATGGTTCATCCCACATCCTCTTCTGATGAAAAAGTGACTAATTTTATCAGCATGAAAAGTGTCATTATGACCCTTGGACTTCTCTTTTCTCCTCTCTCTCTCAAGTTCTATAAGAACTAACCTTTTTGGCTATTGTAACTTATGTTCCACTTCTCCACCTGAGTATGGAGAAGCCCTACTCATTTTCATACCATTTTATCAATAAGACTACTAATTTTTTACCTCTTCATGACTATTCATAATGTTTTCTACTTGAATTTTGGATCTTGCTTAGTGAAGACTATGGATTCCTTAGCATATTTTTTCATTCTTTCATCATATTTGTAGTTGGAAATCTTCTTCTTGTAGTATTTCAAGGTTTAAGTGAGTTAGTATATTCACTAGTGCCATTTAATTCCTCTTATCTAGTCCTCTTAGTTTTTTACATTCATCCATAACCTCATAAGGTAACATTGATGTGAGAAAATGTAGATTGAAGGAGTATGTTTGGTTATTACTTTATTCTCATGTGTAAATTGCTACTGGTTAGAAGCCATCATCTTATTTGGTGTATCACCTCCCTTAGAATAGTTTTCTTTCAATTATCTCTCTCCCTTCCCCTCCCCCCTAAATTTTAGGTGTAATTGTAATCCAAAATGGTACATTAATGGAGCTAGCCCTATCTAGAGATTTACCTCATCCTTAGGCTACCCACAAGCCTAGATGTGTTTCCATTGTGCCACTTGGATGAGGATAGCTTAGGCATCTCCTCAAAGGGTTAAAATCCAAGTGATAAGAGTTTTTGGCATGCCTGATGGGATTCTTGGTCTAAGAAGTTTAGAAATTTTTGGTGTTGTCTATCAACAATCAGCCTTTGAAGGCATCTATCCAAGCATCAATGGTGACTCTAAAGTTATATCAACTAGTCAAGCAGCCCAGGTTCTCCTTTGAATAGTGTTGGTAACTTTTTTGTTTGTGTTCTTTCTTTCAATGAAGTTTCATGGCTAATTTTGGAGTTGAATACTATTTTACATAATTTGGTAAGGCATATCCATTTTATGGCACTCCCTATCAACCTTGGTGTGTTCCTTAATAGTCTTGTTATGATACCTATCAACTCCCACATAGATATTATTAGTCTTCTCAATATCCTTACCAGTCTTATAGCTAGCCTTCTCAATGTCTTTCTCCCCTTAGTTAAACTAAACACTTCTCAACTCAATCTATTTCCACCTTCAAAAAGACACTATTGGGATATGAGAATTACATTTTGGAGCTTGATACACTAAGGGTACATGGTCGACATATTCCTATAAATTTTATTCACAAGGAAAGGGATGCATTAGATCTGGTCAAAAGAGATTTGATACCTATTGAGAGAGCCAATTGGTAAATGCTCTCAAGTGAGATGCTAGATGTGAGTGGCTTGGTTTATTCCTTAGAGGATAATCTAAGAGTTAATGAGGAGGATCCTCACTAAGTCTATCAACATTCATATCCACTTCCCCAAGTTTTCTATCAACCATATTTGATCCCTACTCATGAGCCTAATCAAAATTGCCAAATTCATCCTTTTCCAAATCAATTGGAAGAGAGAGTTCAAAAGACTAGCCTTATTTTTGAAATAAACCTTGATAGGAAAATTGATTTGGCCAATATAAAAATTTAATAATCCATGTTAATATAAAATTAATTATATTTCAATCTCTCATTTTCCTCTTTCATTAAATCCCCACCTAAAGAAAAGACCTCTAGATATGCCATTCCAAGTTGGAGACAAGTTGAAGATTCCAAGCCTAAGGAGATTCTAAGTTTCTTGAATACTTCATCTAATCCTCAAGTTGCATCACCACATCAATTAAATAATCCTAATCCCAAAATCCTAATTTGGTGTAAGATAGTGGAATCATGGGGAAATAAGGAGGATAAAAGCCTAGATAAAGAATGTGAAGTTGAAGAAAAACTTGATCCTATGCAAGTCCCTCCCACCCTTCCTTAAGAGACCTCTTTTTCTCCATGTCATCCCTATTTTACTCCTCCTCCTTATGATGATTCATATAAAATTAAAGAGAGACTTTTCAAATATAATTTAGCCAAGAAAATTGAAGAGTTAGAGGCCAAGATGAAATTGCTAAGTCAAGGTGTGATGGAAGGTTTAGACCTAAAAGAAGATCCTATGCATAAACACACCCCATATATCCTTCCTAAAGAGAGTCCTCAAGTTAATTTATATGTGAATGAATTTATTTTCAAGTGGAATGGAAAAATATCAATCTTTTTCATACCAAGGTCTACATCCCCTTCCTCAAGAGCTTCCAAAAGAAGCCCCTACATTTCAATCTCAATCTGATTTTGAGTTCTATGTGCCACCTCCACCAACTAATTAATATTTTCCTCACCCCATCACCCTTTGCCTTGATGTACATATGTTATGGGAACCTAAATAGGATAATTTTTTTGAAAAAAACTTAGAGATCTTTCTTGAAGAAATCCTAACTCCTTCATAGCCTCATTGGACTAAGTCACATGACTTTAAGATGCCTAGTCTTAGCATCACCAAGAAGGAGAAATAAATGGAGGATCTTGCAGCCCTTGAGAATAAAATTCATGATATGGTAGTTGATATGCAAATTTATATCCCTCAAAGGATCCTAAATGATTAATAATAGGTGACTTCTTATGTGGATTTCTCTGATTAGGTTGATGAGGAAGAATGTTTCCTTTTGCCAAAGAAGAGGAAACCTTCATTGGTTCTTCCATCACTTTGAAATATGTCATGGATGGGCAAGGAAAAGTTATTAATCATCATTTGGATGAATTTTTTGAAATAATTGGATCAAGATATACTCCTCTTCAAGGAGGTTATGATCTAGTCAAAGATGGAGAAGGCAGCTTTGGTACTCAAGTAAGTATGCAAAGGAAAAGCAACCTTTTAAATCTGTCCTTTCAAGAAGCATATACATTTCATGATGACATGTTTAAAGTAATCAAGATAGGCTATCATCTTCTCAATCAGTCAGGAGAAAAACATCATCTCTTGAAATATAGAACAAGCTCCTATTGGCCTCAATCTTCTAAGAAACAAGAAACCAATCCTCTTAAAGCCATGCCTACAAAGAAGATGCAAGTTGACCATGAGATGAAGAGTGGGAAGAAGTATGAGGTATGTGAAAAAATTCAAGAGAAATATATCTACATTAGAGACCTATTAAGGATGATCCACTTAAGATCAGATCAAGTGAAGTGCCAAGGAACAGGGTTGATCCACAAAGCATTCAATCTAAGGAGAAACATGCTTGGCACTAAGTTTCATCTCACCTTGAAGATGATTCAAGAAGTTTTATTTTTTATCCTAGAAAGGAGGTATGCTTAGTTTTTAGTTGTGCATAATATTTTTTTTCTGATTCCCTTAAGTGTCTTGAGTACATGTGTATGTTTATTATCTTGTTTTGTGTGTGTCCTTGCTTTGTGTGGTTGAGGTAATCAAGTGGTATTATCTTCATCAAAGCCTATGGTCAAAGTAATTTTGTTTGTCTTAGACTTCATATGAATCCCTAAGCCTAATGGACAAATAAGTCTATTGTTCTAATTAGTATAATAGGCATATTACCCCTATGAGTCACCAATTTGTTGACTAAATTTGACCTTGCAGGTCAAATTGGGGAACCTGTAGGTAAAAACTTGACTTTTAAATTTTTTAAGGGTATAATATAGATGTCATAAGGTGTTTTATAGGCTAATTTATTTCATTTAATGTTATACTATCCTTTTTCTTTGGTCATTTTAGTCCTTTTAGTCATTTTGAGTCATTTTAAGGTTTTAAAAGGGGCATTTAATGATTTGTATGGATTATTTAGGAAGTTTTAAGGTTTAAAATTTATATTTTATATTCCATGTGTCCTTAAATTTCGTAATAAACTATAAAAAATTGAAAACTAGTAGGTTCTTCAAAAGAAAGGGTAGTTTTCTTAGGAAAAAAGGTGAGTTTGGCACTTGTATAGCCTATGGGGAAGTTTGCCACATGGGATACGATCATTAAATTTATCTTAATCTTCCCCAAGTCTAAATACACATTTTAAATTCTCTATAAGTGTAAAAATTACACTAAAACCATTATCACACTTCTTGGTAAGCAAAAACAATCGTTAGGTTCATGCTTATAGTATAGATAGCTAAAGAGGTTTTAGGTCAAATAATTTTGGGAGGTGGTATTATACTCAAATAAATTCATTTAAATCACAATATTTTTAATAATGGTTATTTGAGCATTATGAACCATTCCTAAGAAGTCGACCTTTCAAATCTACTTGCTAATCTATGTAACCTATAGGTTTTTCCTTGGTTTGAGTAGGTCCATACAATATAGCTTATGGGATTGATTAAAAAGGTATTTTAATCTTCTATTTCATGTTTCCCATCATTTTTTTCAATTTTTGAGTTGATTTGAAGAGCCAATCACCTCAAGTTTGTAGACTGGTCCCATTTTATGTTGTTGGCAAGTTTCTACTATTTGCAATACCTTCATAATTTTTTAATGGTTTAAAAATGTGGGTATAAGTTAATTATAATGATATTAAAGTCATATAAATCACCTCACCTTTAAATTTTATCCTCAAAATCAATATTCTCCTTGAATTTGCAATCACAATTACACATACTCATAGTCTGCCTATTACAGCTCAATGTGCACCTATAGGTACTCTCTATGAAGAGTTTAATGTTGAAAGGGAAGTATAATATATTTTTTTGAGTTTAAAAATCCTTATAATCCATTTCAACATACATTAATGAGAGACTAGTTGATTGGAAGGCAGATTCCTTAAATACATAAACCAATTCATCCTCATTGTCCACATGTACCCACAATGCATCTACAGCCTCTCAAGATGATGTCATGCTAAGATGGAAGGTTGGATAAATGTTTAAATATTTAAGGAATTTTATGAATCAATTTGAATACATTTTTAAATTTATAATTGATCATGAACCTTATAGCTTGCATACTGTTCAGATTTGCTCATTGGTTGCAAACATGGAAATGGCCACCTACAGGTGTCAACAGAGGACTGAGGTTCTTAATGGAGGAATTTGGACAATTAATAACCATGTTTTAATTATTAAGGTTCCATATAGATAATAAAATTCATATTTAAGGTGATATATGGTTATAAAATTTTAATATCACCTTCAAAACATGAGAAGACAGGTTCTTGCCCACTTTCCCTAAACTATGAAAACATAGGTCCTAACACTTTTGTCAAAAGCAAAAAACAAAGTTTATAAGACTCTGGATGCATAAAATTATGTTTACCTTGTATTATCATCATAGGATGATTACTATCTAAATTTTATAGATAAGGTTATAAGTGGAGAGTAGTTTTTGGATGGGCTAAAGTTGCATATTTATGTACTATTTTCAGTCAGTGTTATCTACAGGATGTGAGTTACAAAGGGAAATTTTTCACCCAAGGTTGAAACTAGACCTTTCCACTTGTATGAGTGTTTAAAAATTGTTAAAAATATAAATTATGAACTATATATCATCTAAATGGGATGGTATATTGTTTTTGGTCCTCATGAAACACTTATAGGGGTCCTTCTAACAAGGAATGTGCACCTACAACTGGGAATATAGATAGGGGGTTACTATAGGAATTTAGGTGTTGTTTTATGACACTCACATTGAAATAAATTATATATTAATGTTATGTGGTCTTATGGGATTCAAATTTAATTATTCAAACATCATGGTTAGGGTCCAAATAAGCAAATGCTCACCTACAACAATCTAAAGGCAGAGTTTACAATCAAAAGGTGGGGAGGACTCAATTTGGGAGCATAAAATGTATATGAAGGGTTAAAAGGAGATTGGAATGATGATACAAGAATTTTATCACCTATATAAACATTATTATCAACTTAATAAGCTAAAAACAATGTAAAACAAACCTACATAGACCTCCCAAAAGCCTTGTATACACCTACAGCCAACAATGTTTAATTGTGTTAATAGTGAGCAAGATTAAGGTCCAAAGTGATGGTATAAAAAATATTAAAGGTGAAATAATGAGTCAATATTAATTTTATATGGCCATGTAAAATTCAAAAAGTGTTCTAAACATCCTTTTAAGGCCTAAAATCTATAGTATGAACCTACAGTCAACTGTGTTTGATTGTCTAAGACAGTGAGCTAGAGAGAGAGGTTCCTTGGTCATTGGTATTATCCAAACATGAGTGAAAAGGTAAAAAAACATAAAAAATGATATAATAATGTTTTAATATTTTTTATACATGTATCAAAATCCAAATTCAATCTCATAATCACCTATAGGCACCCTCCAAAATAAATAGTATAATCTACAGTTCAGGACAATAGAATGGAAATTTGGGCTATGAGAAGTAAGGAGGGAGTTTAAGTGTTAAAGGGACTTATAAGAAAATCATAATGACCATTAAGTTATTTCTAATATATTAATTATGAGATAAAATTAGAGATAAGGCCTTTCAAAAGAAAAACACAATCCATGTATTAGAAACCTTTCATACAATCCTTTCCCTAGGAACTTGTTTTGGTTTTGCAAGTTTTGAGGGGTCAAAGGATATGACCAAGGACTGAATTTTGGTATGGTAGGTCATTAAAAATTGAATAATACATTAAAATAATCATATTTCTTGAGATAATATGTAAATACCCCCTATTTTATCTCAAATAGGGGTTACTTCCCCTCATGCATAAACTGGTAAGTTTGGGAAGAAAGTGATGAATGATGGACCAAGTGACGTTTAAACTTATAAAAGAGTTTTGTGTATTTTTATATAACTTATGAAAATTTTAATAACACCTCATAGGAATATTTAACTTGTCAGGATGATCTAAATCCTTATAGTTGTAGTCAAGCCTACTAGGCAGGTTTTGGCCTAATGCCCAAATGATAGGTCAAAACCATTTTTAGCATAAGGTAAAATATATAATCATTTGAAACATTTATATGTGGTAATTTTTGATGTTCCTAATATTTTTTAATATATAGTAAGTAGAAGGAGTTCATGTTTTGATCTAAAATCCAACCTAGGCATGTTAAACAAGGTTTAGACCAAGGCCAAATGGGGGGTCATTCACATGTATAGCATGAGATGATCATCCAAAAGGATTTAAACATGTTTTTAGGGTGTATAAAGAGGTTATAAATATTTTTTAAGTCATATAAACCATAAGGAATCCATTTTTGGCCCAAAAGCAACATCAAGCCCATGCAAGTTGGAGAAAACAGATTGATAGGTCAAGTTTTGATAGTCATATCTTGTTGTAGGTTTTGCACTGATGATAAAGGAATTTATAGGTATTATCAAGGTCCTTTAACATCATCTTTGTGAATTTTTTTTCAAGTTGGATGTCAGATCTTTATGAATAAAGCTTAAGAGTCAAAAAAGGCCTAAAACCCTTACAAACCCTCAGTCAAGACCTGATTAGAGAAATAAAGATGGAGATAAATTATAATGGAATATTTTTTACAATATGATGATTTGAAATTTTAGATTAATATTTTATTATCCCTCCCATAATTTTTATTTGTACAAATTTGTATAGATAGGGTACAAAATTGGCTTTTTCTTGATAGTTTTATGCATTATGCAAGTTCTAAGAGGAGTCTAAAGATGAAATAAAGTTTGGGGGAATGATTATGAATTTTTATAACTCTATATGTATTTTTAATTTCTTATAAAAACTTCTAAGTGTGCAAAAAATAACTCTCATCTCGACCAGTCAGAACTAGCATAGTGAACAAGCTAGTGAGAAGGGTGGAAAACTTCAAGTAGAGTGATTTTAAGGTGTGTTTGATGCTTATAAGGCCATGGAGGGTCTTAAAACTTTTCACACACTCCATAAATGTATTTTAATGTAAAATTTATGCCTTTTTTGAGGCCAAGTATGTAGGGTGCATGAAGGAAGAGTTTTTTGGACTACAGATGATGATGGCTCATTTGTAGATGATTTTATATGACCAAGACTACAACCAATGCATGAATAGGAATTCTTATAACCCTCACCATTCATTACAATAATCATACATGTACCTAATCAATTTTTGGATGTTAAAATAGGTATAAATCATGAAGGCAAATTTTTGAGCCAGAATGAGGAGTTTTATGCCAATTTTCAAGAGTTTCATGCCTTGAATTGACACTTATGCTTCCTAACCTTACATGGTTCATACCACATCCTATTTTCATGCATAAGTAACTTATTTTTTAAACTTTACAAGTCTCTTTATGACCCTTTGACTTCTCCTTTCTCCTTTCTCTCTCTTAAGTTATATAAGTACTAGCCATTTTGGCCATTGTAAGTTATACTCCACTTGAGTATGGAGCAGCCATGTTCATTTTCATACCATTTGATAAATAAGACTAGTATTTTTTACCTATTCATTACTTTTTATAGTGTGTTCTACTTTAATTTTGGATCTTGCTCAGTGAAGACTATGGATTCCTTAACATTTTGTCTCATTCTTTCATCCTATTTTCAGTTTTAAAGCTTCTTCTTGTAGGGCATGCAAAGTGTTCTCAAAAATGTCAAGGATTGAGTGAGTTATTTTATTAACTAGTGCCATTAAATTCCTCTTGTCTAGTCCTCTTATCTTTTCACATTCATCCATAACCTCATAATGTAACATTGATGTGAGAAGATGCAAATTGAAGGAGTTTATGTTTGGTTAGTCCTTTGTTCTCATGTGTAACATGCTACTGGTTGGAAGTCATCATCTTATTTGGTGTATCAACTCCCTTAGGATAGTTTGATTTTAGTTATCTCTCTCCCTTTCCCCCCAAAATTTTAAGTGTATTTCCAATCCAAAGTGGTACATCAAGGAAGCTATCCCTATATAGAGATTCACCTCATCTTTAGGCTAACCAAAAGCCTAGAGATGTTTCTATTGTGCCACTTGGATGAGGAGAGTTTAATAATCTCATCAAAGGGTGAAAATCCAAGTGATAATAAGTATAACTTACATAATCCTCATAGATAATACCTCAGGTATCTCAAGTGAAATAATTCTTAATATGTATTATGCTCATTGGTTCATCAAGTTCATCTCCTTGTAACATAGCCAACTTATATGCTCCAAATCCATAGTTAGAAACAATCACATAAGGTCCTATATAATTAGGCTTGAACTTGCCTTTCTTCTTGTTCTCGACATTGGTGTTCTTCTAGTTTTATTTAAGTAAAATATCACCAATCTTGAACTATTTGTGATTCACATGCCTATTCTACTAACCACATAATTAGTTTTGGTATGATTGAAGGCTATTCATAATGTCCATGCATTTTCCATCCAATATTTCTAGCTCTTATAGATGAGTTACTATGTAATCCTTGTATCAAGGATATGTTTTAATAAAATGCACAAAGAAGGAAAGTTGACCTCAATAGGAAGAATGGCCTCAGTGCCATAAATAAGGGAATGTGATGTGGCTCCTATTAGAATGAAGTAATTGGTATAGTATTCATAGAGGGTGAAAATTATTTATACGTATCAATCATATCCAAAAATTTTGATGATCTTCTTAAGAATATTAAAAATGGTCTCGTTAGATGACTCCACTTAGACATTATCTTATGGGTAATATGCAATGGAAAAATATTGCATAATTTTAAACTCAACATAGAGTTTTTTAACATCCTTATTTTTAAATGAACTACCATTATCAGATATAATGTCAAATGGAATACTACAATGGAAAATGAGATGGTTGAAGATGAATTTGGAAATTTGCTTGCATATCACATAAGTGAGGGGAATGGATTTAACTCAACTAGTGAAGTCTTTAGTCATGGTAAGGATATGCTTATGTCCATCTGAGGAAGTAGAGTTAATATTCCCTATAATATTGAGTCCCCATGCTAAAAATTACTATGGCATGGTCATCAAATTGAGTATTTTTTCTAGATCATGGATCAAATTTGCATGCCTCTAACATTATTTACACCTTTTAACATAAATAACTACATTTGCTTATATGGATGACCAATAAGAACTAGTACATAGGGTATTTTTGGAAAATATGGCCTCACTAATGTGGGATAGACAAACTTCTTCATGAACTTATTTTAAGGTTAATCCAGATTCAACCAAATTTAAACAAAAAAGTAGAGTTTCATCAAAGCTTTTATAGTAAAGAATAGGTCCAAGTAAGGTATAATGAGAGGCTTGGTGTGTGAAGGAATTTTTTTTATGGGAAAGGTCTCATGGAAGGACTTGGTCATGGAGGTAATTATATGGTTCATAATACTCAATAGAACTAAGACCAATAATATCATAGAACATTTTAGTGGTCAAGGGTTCATGAGCAGGCACTAGAAGATGTTCAATGAGGAATTGATAATCTGTTTTATTATCTATGATATAGATCAAAGAACCAACTATAGTCATGGCATATGTTATTTTATTATCCATGAAAGGTATGTGTTTAAATTTAATGTGAGCTATATGTTTCTTGAGATTGTCTACCATGGCTTTATAAGGTACCAACTTGTCATCTTTGGTATGGAATTGGTCTGTAACTTGATTAATGATAATTTATGAATTTATATAAACTAGTAGGTGTTGAATGTTCTATTGTATCACTAGATGAAGCCTTGAAATGAGTGATTCATACTCAACCATGTTATTAGTACAAGGAAAGATGATATGGAATGATTTGGGAATTATATCCCCCTATGGTGTTATGAACAACAATCTAGCTCCTTATCCATGAGATGTGAAAGAACCATCAAAATAAAGCTTCCATTGTTTCTCTTTAATAGGTGCTTCTACTATAATCAAAATGGACTCATCTAAAAATGCAAAGGTAAGTGTATGAGTATATAAAATGGGAGATTCATCTAGTTGATCTATAAGTACCTATCCCTTAATGGCCTTTTGATTGACATATTCAATCTCAAACTCACTCAGAAGCATGTTCCATTTAGCCATGGGGCCCTATAAAGTTATTTTTGAGAGTAGATAGTTGATTGGATCTACTCTAGTGATGACTATGGTGTTATTTTTGATCATGTAATAACGTATCATCTGGGCTATAAATACCATAGCTAAACAAGATTTCTCAATTAGTGCATAATTGTGTTTATACTCTACCAATGTACGACTTATATATCACATTGCATGTTGTTTTTTGTGCTCATTATGTTAGGCCAAAAATTCTTTGAGGGTATTTTCAGTGGAAGATAGGTAAAATAAAAATGGATTTCCTAGTGTAGGTGGTAGTAGAATATGTGAATTAGCAAATTATTCTCTTATGTGCTCAAATTCTTTCTATTAGTACTCATTCTATGAAAAGGTAGTTCCTTTCTTCAAAATATAGGTGAATGGGTGAAATTTTTTGACCAACTATGAAATAAATCCTATAATAGACTACATTTTTCCCTGTAAACTATGGATCTACTTCAAATTAGAATGTGGTGGCATCTCAGTAATGGCATGAACCTTGATATGATTAACTTCAATGATTTGATAAGAGACAATAAAGCCTAATATTTTTCTTTAAGTAACACTGAAGACACACTTTTTTGGAGAAAGTTAAACCTTGTACTCATAAATCCTTTCAAATATTCTTCATAGTATGATTAAATGGTTTGCATAGGTCTTATATTTACCTAGTATGTCATCAACATAGTCTTCAACAATATCATGAATCATATCATCAAATATAATAGTCATGGCCTTTGTTATGTTGCCTTTACATTATTAAGGCTAAAGGCATGACTTAATAGTAAAACATTCCCCAAGGAGTGGTGAACATTGTCTTGTGTTGGTCTTTGGGTGCAATCTTAATCTAGTTATATCCTAAAAAGTCACCTATGAAAGAAAGAATTTCATACCCAATTGTGGAGTCAATGATCATGTCGATACTCAACATAGAAAATTTGTCCTTTGGGTAGGCCTTATTAATATCTCATAAATCAATATACAATCTGATACTTCTATATTTTTCTTGACTGGCACAATATTTAAGATCTAATCTGAATAATCAATAAGTCTAATACATCATACCTCTAAGAGTTTATCTAGTTATTTCTTGACCAAAATGGCAATAGGAGGATGCATTTTTATTGAGTTTTTTCTAAACCAACTTAGTGTCTAGATGAACTAAAATATGGTGTAAAACTAATGATGGATCTAAACTTGGCATATTAGAGTAAGCCCATGTAAAAATATCTATGAAATATCCTAAAAAGGCTATAATAACTTCATGTTCCTCATCAGTGAGGGGCATGCCTAGTTTTATCCACTAAGGATCATTTTGAGTGCTAATGTTGACTTTTGAAGTATCCTCTACAAGGAGAGTAGAGCCATCTTCCAAGATAGATATCATAGATTTAAATTCAATAACAATAGCAAAGTCCTCTAGTAAGACTAGTTCTTCAAGTTCTCCCAAATAGGATGAAATAAAATTTTCTAATGTTATCAAGGGCCATGTAACAAATACTTCAAGACACTTGACTAATTTATTCAAAATCATGTTGTTCCTCTATACTAAGTTTGAACCCAAATGCAAATTTGTGAACGTACCCATCTAGTGGTATTTGAAATAGGTTTTCACTAAGAGACTAGATTTTTTCTTTAATTTTCCCTTGGTTTAAACATGCCTCAAAATATGTTTTCACTTTGGGACCTCAATGTTTTTTTTTTTCTTCTTCTAGCTAAGGGTGTTCACCTACTCTCTAAAATAGGTAGCATGATCTAATTTGATAGAAAATCCTTGCTTATGATATCTTAAAGGAACATTGTCTCTCAAGCCTATAAAATCACAAAAAGCCTCATCATTATCAAACTCATCAAGAAGTACTATGGATTCTTGTTAGTCCTAGTCTATGAGTTGAGGTTGATAAAGGGTAAGTGGGGAATGTCAGATTACTGACATGATGGTATAAATTGAGTAACGGTCAAATAGGTTTGTATAGGATAGGTATTCATATATATTATGATTATAATCTACTTCACTATCAACATCATCATTGTTATTCACCTATGTAGGAACATGAATAATATAGGTGGTGTCACCCCTAGGTAATTCAAATCCAATACTGTGAGTTCTTTTGTACTTAGTTATATAAATAGGCTCAATTTTACCTTGTTGATTTTCCCCTGGGCCTATACCTTCATAAGCTTGGTTATCCATAATCCTATTAGGGATGGGATACTTTTTAATTTGGTATAAATTAGCCTAATCATCATTATACAACCAAGATTTATCTTTGGCAAGTGGGTCTTGCTCTTGGATAGTGGCTAGTGTTAAAATAATAGGCACTAGGGTGTGAATTTTTCCTTTTCCATTTTATCACCATTCCATGAAAATTGGATTGGATTTGGGTCTTACATAAGTCTTGGGGTTTTGCATAATCTTGGCTATATATAAGACATTATGGGTAAAATATTATCCTAAACCATTTTTTGAAATAGTAAAATAATTGGAGATTTCAATAGAATGTGTATGTGAAGTTGAGGAAATGTTATCGAGGTCTATGTAATTGGACTCTAAAAACTCAACAAGTATGTCCCTATCCTTGTCCTTATTTGGTATAGGTTCTAGGCCAAAATACTAATTATAGCTCTCATTCTCGACCTCAAAATGATTGTAGTACTGATATGGTTGTAGGTCTCCATGAATAGTTACCTCCATGCTAGAATGAGGAAACTTGATACACTAGTGCAAGGTTGAAAGTACTACATAGATTTTGCATATCTATGGTATGCCCAGAAGTAAATTTTATGATAGATCTAGATCTAAGATGTGTAAAAGTGTTTCATGGGTCAAAGGCCCAATAATAACTAATAAGTAGATGCTTATTTTTGATTCCCTCTCTTTATTGTCATAGGCCTTGATGGTAATGGTCTCTAGTTGAAGGTCAATTGTGGTATATCCTAAATGTTAGATTAACTTCAAAGACACAATATTAAGGCCCGATCCATTATCTATGAGGATGTGTTTAGCTTTATGATGTGTTATAGAAACCTCAATATACAACAAGATATTATGGAGAGGTCCTAGGGATGACATATTGCTTTGGTCAAAGTTTAATTGTTGGCATGGGGCTAGATGTCCAACAAAGGCTTGAAATTTGTCTAGCATAATGTCATTGGGTACTTGGGATTGGCTTAAGAGTTTATTATGGATTTTTTTGGATGGTAGATGCGTGCAAAAAATATATAATAGAAATTTGTGTGGGTATATTTTATAGTTGTTCCACAATATCATACATGTTTTCTTAAAAATGGTAATTAGCTTACTCTTAGTTAGTATAGTGGATTGAATTGGATCATTGGTAGAAGGTTTTGGGCTTAGGATGGTGAATTTAGACTTTTGAGTTATGATTGTATAATATAAATTGGGTAAATTGCCATTGTCATTAGAAGAAGATGGCATAGGGCCTAAGATGGTAATATTTGGTGGTTATTATGCTTGGTTACAGTCATTGGTTAAGAAAGAATTATTGGCATAAGTAGGCTAATAGGCATTATTAAAAAAATAGTCATTAATGATTGTTTATTGGCCTAGAATTAATGGTAATTGTGGATACATGACTACCCATAATGTCCTACAATTCTATTATAGTCATGTGAGACTATGTGATAGGTCTATTAGTTATTGGGGTCAGTATCACATTAGTTCCATCTATTTTCTAGTTGATATTATTGTTTATATTATTGTTATTGGTATTGTTGTTAGTTTAGATTAGTATTTTTATTTTGTGAAAATGGGTTTAGGTAAATACCCAGGTTTTGATTAGAATTAGAAACCATGTTATCCAATTATATCTCCTTATTTTCTAACATGTTCTAAATGAAGTGCTTCAACTACATAGACTAATGTTTATAATGTCCCTTAATGTGATGGTATTCATATAAATCATACTCTTTGTACCAATTAGGGTAAGGTACACCTTTAATAAAGTGATTTGCAATTAGTTAACTAATCATATTAGTTGCAGTTAATTTTTAAAACATTGCTTCAATAGGCTCACCAAGGTCACTAAAGACTCTAGCATTGGGTCTTCTTCTTGGACAAGGTGTTTGCAAAGGTGGTGGATGACATTCTTATTGTCCATACATGGAGGTGGTTACATTTGAAGAGCTAACCATGGTTAAGGAATATACTACATTTTCATAACAAGTTGAATTTGTTGAATAGGCTAAGTAGATGGTGTTTACACCATTTAGATATGATGTGATTTAGTGACTCCATTACTGATAACATTTTTGTTGTGGTTATATGCTTTAGGTTTTTCAAAGTTATTATCTTGAGCTAGTGTAGATGCTTATGTTTGGACTGGTTTTGGGTTCTGACTCGGGCCTGGATTTTGGTTTTGGCTCTAGTTTGGGCTCGAAGAAGATAACTTGATAATACATTCATTAATAATGGCCTTTTCAATTTATATACCTTTCTCAATGATTTCTTTGAATGTGTGAGCACACTAAAACTCTAGGTGATAAGATATTTCATTATGAAAACTTTTAGTAAACATAATTGCCAATTGTTTATCTAGTAAATTATAGGTGAAGTGGCTAGCAATCACTTTCCACTATTGCAAGTAACTTGCAAAGCTCTCACTGACCTTCTGCTTAGCCTAACTCAAATCAACTACCAAAATCTGATGCTCAATATTGTAGGAGAAATTTTATACAAATTTATCTAAAAGGTCATTAAAATTAGATACCAAATTCTTTGACAACTTAAAAAGCCAGTCTAAGGCCTATCTAGATAATATTTAGGGAAAGAGAAGAAGCAGGTAGATATCACTATAGGCCGCTATATGGAAAGTGACAAAGAAATATTTAAAATACTCCCTAAGGTCTCCTTTACCCTTGTATTTGTCAAATTTTAGTGGCTCATATTCTGGAGGCAATGGTATTTAGAGGTACTCCATATTAAATGGATACGATCACATGTCATCCAATTTGAACTTCTTAGTCTAATTACCTATCTAAATGCCTACAATACCATCATTCATTTTCTATAGTTCTTGGGTATTGGGTCTTTTATAATCCAAATTAATTTTTAGTTTTTTTATTATCTTGTTATTTTATGTTTAAATCAATTTTTGGTTCATGGGAATTGGCTACATCCTATAACCACATGTAAAATCTATATAATATTTTACCTTTATTGTAAATAACTATCTCAAAATAATAATTTATCATACTTTTTTCAAACACCTTATTTGAAAATATAAGTTCATAGTTATTTCTCCATTTCCCCTAGGCCAATAGTGGTATCAGAGCCTAGCAGGAGGATTGAAAAGGATAGAGCTTGAGAGGAGAATTGAAGAGCAATCTGGTTCTTTTAGATATTCAAACATTAATAGAAAAGAGAGAAAGTATTCACCCACATGGTAGTGAACTTTAGCCTATAACAATGTGTGTGTGTGTGTGTGTGTGTGTGTGTGTGTGTAGACTTGTCTGACACTTCTTTAGCTCCCCAAGAGAAAGGATGTGGCAGTATTGATCTTCAACACAATGTTTTTTTATCCTAAAGAGAAGGCAACGCTAATAATTTCATTTTTCATTCATTAGTCCATAAAAATGCATAAAATAGAGCTATAACTTTTTAGTTTTCTCAAATCTGAGCCTTTATGACACTTGTGTGTTCCAAAGCCCAAATTTCATGGCATCATCATATTGAAATTGCCAATAGATATTCCTAGTAATAATATTTTCATTTACAAATATAAATCTTCTCAGAATGGCTCCATACATTAGTGAAGTATAACTAGACTTATACGGCATCTTCATGGCAATAAAGGTCTCATAAAAATGGCATAATATAGTTTATGGCATAAAGGTTGAACATATTATCCTTTAATTTTTTAGTTATATTTTGTGGGCTCTACCAAAACAAAGACTATAGTTAAAGTGGAATAAAACAATTTCCAAAAGGTGAAAAAAAATTTACATGCACATTTTTTAATTTTTGAGAAACTCTGGAAAATATGATTTATATATTATATCTTTATTAATTTCATTCAAAGTTTCTTGAAAGAGAGTCGGTAATAAAGCTTTTGTAAGACACTTTCAAAATGAGGGGTCAAGAGTTCAATTCTTTCCAAAACACATTTTTGCTTTTTGGGAATATGGTTTTTTGAAAAGAGAATATTCAATTTTTTGAAAAGGGTTTGTAAAGATAAATTGGCAATATAATGGTGTAAGTCACGTAAACACTTATGATACTTGTAATTTTTGTGAAAAATTATTTGTTTGTGTGAAGGTGGTCATGTGACTAGTCAATTTATATATTTTTGGTCATTCCAAACATAATTTAATGGTTTAATTTATGTTTTGAATCTTTCTCATATGATTTTTACATACAATTTTAATGAAAATAATATGTAAAGGTGCATTTTTGGTAGAAACTGACACCTTTAACATGCAATTTTTTACAATGCCACCTTTTGATTACGTTATCAGCAAACACACTATCCTTTATATGTCCCTTAGGATCCTTGTGATTGACTAAGTGTAAGTGTCACACTAAAGGTTGGAGGATCTATTGAAGGCTAGAGAACTATTACCCTTCTCTAGTTAGCTACTCAATCAGAGTCTAGGTTCAATGTTTAAATGGAAATTTTGTTTTTTGTTCTTACTTTTGGTTTTATTTTTGTCTTTTTATATATATCCATGACATGAAACAAATAATGTTAGGCTTTTTTTTATTTTTTCTTGTTGTGAATATTCTCACCTATCATCTGATAGGGAGAGAATATATTGCATTAGTTTGTCTTTGATCAGTTATTGGTGATAGTACAAGTTGATAGGGGTTACTAGCACTAGCAGTATTGAGTAAAGGTTATCATCATTTATTAGGCATGAAGAATATGTGCCATACAAAGTATAGGTCGGTCACTTTGATGGCATTTTAGGTGGAACCTTATGTGGATAAATGTAGTTGGCTATGCCTTGGTCATTTTCTACTATAGTATGGTATGATGATTGTAGGGGATGAGTAGTCCTTGACCATGTTCATCAGCCTTTTATGGCATAACTCATAGGACAAGATTTTGTATGGAGTGACATTAGTTTTAGTTAGTACCAAGATGTAAAATATACTATTTACAACTGCTTCAAAGTTTCTTTAATGACTTCAAAGTTATTTCCCTCATTCTTTCATCTTTTATACCCCTTTGGATCAAGGGGGATTTTTTTGGGCCTTTTATGATCTAAATTATTGTTTAGTTTTGGTATTAGCTTGTTAGTTTTATGTTTAATTAAATTGATGGTTCATGTTAATTGGTTATATCTCATAACCACCTATAAAATATATATAAGTTTTTAACTTCATTATAAATAATAATACTTTATCATACTTTTGTCGAATACCTTATTCAATAATGTAAGTTCACAGTTATTTCTCCATTTTCATTAGACCAATTTGGGCTTAAAATGTAGATGGTACAACTGGTTGTGGTTCTAGTTGGGTGATCAAATGTGGATTACCTTAATCAAGGTATAGTGGGGGAATGGGGTATTACATAATGTTGGTTTGATGGACTCATTGACTAGGGATACACATATGTGAATTAAGATTAGGCTTCTAGTATGGTATGGGTTGTTGATAAACATTCTGGTTGGGATTTGGAATATGGATTTGATTTGGAATAAATTGTTGTTGTGATGGATATATATGGCTTGGTGGAAGGCACTATGATTTTTGGGTTTGAGTAATAACTTGTTGTCAACTAGTCAAACCCAGATGTATAAACAGTACCTATTATTGACTAAATCCCTATTGTTAAATGTGTTGAAAGTTGGGTTCCTATTGTATATGAAGTACATGTTGGGTAAAATGTAGTTATTTATTAATAGGTACTTGTTGTAATATGGGACCTCTTTTTTAAGTAAACACCTATTGTGAATTAGAAATTTGTTGGGTATTAGCTATCTATTATTAACCAATGAGAATATGTTATTTATTAGACATCTATGATGAACTCACCACTTATTGTGGTGGTATTTGGTCTACATCTATAGTTGTATAATATTAGTCACCACCTATTGAGGTGGGGTTGTGTTCAACACTTTTGGGGTAGAGCATTGGTTTATGTTTGCTTACTTTCCTCCTATTATATGTCTATAAAAAAATTTGGTTGAGGAGGGGAGTGGCCTGCTATGGTTGGGAACTAGGCATGCTTGCCACTCGTTATTATGAACCACTCATGATATTGGTAAGAAGAACCTATTTTTTTGAATATTTTTGTGGTGTATTTGACCCACCTTGGTTTAAATTGGGATACACTTATGTGTTATCCACTATGTTTTGCAAATGGTCTTAAGTAGAAGCCGTAGTCACTTCCTCAATGGTTGGGACATTGAACATGTCACAAAATAATGTTTTTTGGACAAATGGGTCTATATTCAGATTATTATGGCCTCAATAATCAATTTTCACCTTTTTTGAAGGAGCTAAATCTATAAGTGGGGTGTTCAAAATAGCCATAGCATTGAAATTCTAAGCGAAATTGAGATACATTTGATATGCCTACTGCATCTATACAAATTGGTCATCCATTTGACCCTTTCCTTTGGCAAGTACATTAGGATATTAGTTAGGTATTGGCATGATTACTTGATGATAACTAATTGAGGCATGTTTAATCAGTCTAACTTGAGGTGCATTTCAAGGTGCTCTAACTAAACTCGATAGACTTTCATGGGGAATGTTTGCCAATAATATTTCTCCTACCTCTACAGCTCTGAATAAAATCATGTCCCTATTTTCAAGTAAATGATAGTCCAAAAATTATGGGTTTTAACTTATTATCATGGTTAAATAGTAAGGCTGATATTATTAGACCTATTAGATGATGGGTGCAACATTATCAAGGTATTGGAGAATTTGTTCTTATTCTTACCCTAGATAAAGAGGTGCATTAACTAATAACTATGCTAGTGGGTCATATCCTTGTTTTTTATATTATCATAAGAGGGATATGTATCCATCTCATAAACTAGGTCATTTCCATATGGGTCTTTAGTGAATGGGTCATTTATGACTATATTCTCATAATCTAGATTATACATGGTCCTACTACATGTATAACAAGGCATATCTGGATATATGGTTAACATATCTTGAATAAAAAGGTATAATGTTTATAAATGCTCAAAATTTGGTCTAATATTGGTCCCTTATTGTAAATGTCTTGAATCTTGGCCTAGAAATAAAACTTAGTCTATTATTGAAAGTGGTTTAAACTTGGCATATAAAGGATCCCTTCGTGAAAACTAACAATCTAAATTTGGTCTAAAATATCACTAACACTCTAAGTTCCTTTGAAATAATGGTCAACAAAAGGAAAACTTGTATCTTGGTTTTGGCAAATGTTCTAAACAAACTCAAATCTTGGAATGGGGAACATGAGATTTAAACTACATAAAAAAACTAAGGTATATAACTAGGCACATGAAATCAGTATTTGGAAAGGTACTTCAAAAAAAAATTAGGTCTGATAATGAAATAAAAGGTGCTAGGTATTTGGCCAATGTCACAAAACTAGGCTTGAAAATTTTTGAACTAGGTCTAAAGCGTGAAAACAATGTTAAGTATTTGGCCAATGTTAGAAAGCTAGACTTGGAAACAAAGTGGTTGAGGTAAAATTTAAATCAATATAACTCTAAGGAAAATGGTTTGAAACACTTCATCTAGACACATGGATTAATATTAACATATGAAATTTAAGACAAACTTGATTTTGGCACAAAGAATTTACTCTAGGCACATATCGAAAAATAATTGATAAAGTTGGTCTCAAGTAACAACCTAAGATAAAAAATTAATGCATTAAAACCTAAATGATAATCAAGGCTTAAATGTAAACTAGTTATAGTTAGAGATATACTTGAATAATGAGTTTTAACCTTAGTTTAAGATGGTAAATTGGTTAGATATACATGAAAGAAAACCACTCCTAGTTCTAAGAAAAGGTCTTTAAACCAAATGAGGAATTGATCCAAGTCGCACAATACAAATGTAAAAGGTGAACAACCAAGCCCAAATTAGGCAAGAATTTGGTGTAGAGCAATCAATTTTAGATCTAAACTTTGAAAGATGAATTTTGAACTTGGTACAAGAGACTTGGATTTTACAATGAATAAAGGCCTAGGCTCAAATGGGAAACATAATGACACCTTTTGGAACAAAGGTACACAAATAGTTTTGGACTTGGTTTTGAACAAAGGTAAATGCCTTGGGATAAATTAGGTAGTGTAATAACATCTTTTTGAACAAGTGTACAAAATTGGTTTTGAATATCTTGATTTAAGGCAAATGTTTGGAGTGATTTGGATAGAATAACACTTCTTGACTCAAATTAGTGCATGAAACATGTGTTTTATTTTGAATTTTTGGGCATGGTTTGACACTAAAATTAATTTAGACCCTAAAACAAAAGCAGGTAAAAGAATTAGAAAATGCCTAAGTGTATGACTTACCCTAAAACTAACAAGATTTCATAGTTTGTGCCAAAGTTTCCACCGATATACCAATGCTTAAAAGGAATTAATTGTTCATCCAAAAAACTAATATAAGAATCCTCAAGTAGAATGATGGAGGAGAAGATTATAAAGAAGCATGAGTGAATAATAATTCTTGATTGCATATTGAAATAATGACAAAATTATCTTGCACTTATAAGCAGATCTTACCATAAGTCCTTCCTAATATGTTGACTGTACGTGGTTTACCCAATCGACCCTATATGTTTTTGGTTAATTATTCACTAGGTCCCAAACTGGTTCAGCTAAAGGGCTAACAAAAATCTAAGTGAAAATCTCCTGAAATAGTATAGGGTCAACCTAGTTGACCCTATATAGTAATCAGAGGTTAAAAATTATATAGGGTTGACCTAGTACAACTAACTGGTGAAAGGGGATCAAGGTGAGAAAAAGAGGGATGGAAAGAGGGAAAAGACTGGAAGAGTGTGCAAAGGAGTAGCAATAGCTTAGGGAATGGTTTAAGAGCTAGTTAAATTGATAATAATTTATCAATAAGGGACAATAATACTATGAAGAACCAAAGGTCTACCCACCCCTTTCCCAGTGCACCCCTTTGGGCATGTCTTAGAGAGATTGAGTCTCAATGGGTTCCTACAAGATGTAAAGCATCAATATTTGATAAAAGTTAAAAATATTATGTGTATACATATGCCCCACTCTAAGATCATCACATTTCACTAAGGTGTAATAGGGGATGGTGCTTTGATAAAGAACATAGTAATACATAATGTTGATGATGAAAAAAGGTTGCAATATTCTAAAGCAAAAATAATTGAAAGTAAATGATTGAATAGTAAATACCTTAAAATTAAATATAATGCATACCTTGAACTACTTTTATCATTAAATGTTTATCTACCATGTTGTTAGTTTTTATTATGAAGGGCGTAGAGACTGCTTTTGACAAACCCAAGAATATAAAACTAAAGAGAAAAAATAAACAAACACAATAAAATCCAAGATAGTTGGTGCTATGAAGATGGGATATACTTTAGAAATTTGGAAAGCTGTGGTGACATGTGCTATGTTAGACCAAATGACCAAGTCAAACAATAAGATTAAATCAAGTAATTGAAAAGCCAAGGCTACTAAAGATCAAAAAACTCAAACTAGTAAACCTTAACTAAGAAAGGAAAACTCACTAGGTCAAACCAAGGATACATGTCAAACATGATGGTAATCAAAATAAATCAATGGTAATAGAAGAAAAAAATGGTAAAACAACATTGATGAGTGAGTAGTAACAATATGTGTTGGGCGCGCTAGAAGCATTCCCAGAACCTGTAGCTAAATATGCAGGGAGGCAGAAAGAAGACGCCTCTCCAGAAAGGGGAAATGAAGGGTGGAAGGTGAATGGAAAACTGGTGGTGGAAAACCAAGAAGGAGGTACTAACAGAGAAGGGATAACAGGAGAGGAAAAAGAAAATGAAGGATCTAAATTTTTTGCTGATAAAAAGACTGAAAGGGAGAAAGAGCAAGGGCGTTTAAACAAGGAAAAATCCTTAGAAGTGCAGAAGGCAGAGCACTCAGAACAAAGGAAGTGATCCTCTCTGTTCGGCAAGAAATCCAATGAAAAACTTCTCTTCCCGCCAGTTATTACTAAATCTTGCTGGGAGAAAGGTGAGTTCCAAGTATTTATCCCTGATCCTTTAATAGATTTTTCTGTGTCTTCATTGGAATCCACCTTAGTTGGTAAATTTTTAGGGGCAAGACCAGATTTAGAATCCCTTACCAAAATGGTTAAAAGGAAATGGGTTATTCGAGGAGATGTTGAAATGGCTCCAATGTTGAATGGTTTCTTTTTGTTTAATTTCAATTGTAAAGAGGATATGAACAAGGTTCTGTGTGGAGGACCATGGTCTTTTGGCAAATGCTCTTTAACTATTAAAAAATGGGAGCCCAATATGGACCTATCAGATTCCTTCTTCTTAACCACTCCCATTTGGGTAAGACTTCCTGGACTTCCCTTAGAATTCTGGCATTAGGACATTTTTAGAGGTATAGCCAGCGCTTTTGGTGAACTTGTGGCATTGGACAATGCAACGGTTACCAGATCCAAACTTCAACATGCCAGACTTTATGTTAAAGTTGCAGATTTGAACAACCTCCCAAAAAAAATGGATTTAATTTCAAAGCATGGTAAAAAAACTCAAAGGTTTGAGTTTGAAGACTTGCCCAATTCCTACTATGTTTGTAAAAAATAGGGGCACTGGGCCAGAAACTGTCCCTACAAAAGGAAATAGTATTCAAGCAGTGTTTTGGATGAAAGGAAGAACAAGGTTCAGCACAAGAAAGTATGGATAACTAAAGAAAACAATCAAAAAGAACTAAAGAAGAATGAAGATATTAAAGTAATGCATGCTGAGGAGGAGAAAGAGATCCCTATTGAAGAATCAAAAGAACCACAATCAGATGCAGATGAAGAGTCTGTGGTGGAGAAAGAAAATTCTGAGCAAGAAGGATATGGGCTGCAACCAGAAATCACAAATCCTGAACAAAGGAAAGATGAGTTGATAGATTTAACTAAACAAATTGTTGGCTATCAAAAGATAGAAGACAGCTGGGGAGATATAGAAAATTTTGAGACAGAAGGGAAGGGAAGGAAATCAGAAACCATAGTACCCACACATAGCAAAAAAGATTTGATAGATTTATCAAAGGAAATCATTCTATACCAAAGGGTAGAGGATCTACGGAGAGAGGCAGAAGGCAAAGTAGTGCTGGAGGAAGGAGAAATCTTGGCTGATACAGGAAATAAATTAAAGGAGAGAGTTCCTCTTCTTTCTCAGCGAATGAAGAATCAGGTTGATAATGAATTGCCTTTGGAAGAGCTTCCTGCGAATGTTAAAGGAGAAAATTTAAAGCATTTTCCAAACCAAAGGAAAAGGGCTGAAAAGAAGACAAATACGAAAGGAATAGAAACCAGAAGCAGCAAAAAAGACCAGCAAATGAAGGCAAAAAATAGTGCTTCTATTTTGGATAAATCTGGAAAAAGAGAAGAGCAGAATTCAAAAGTGAAAGCGGATGTCGGCTGTCCAGACAAACCCGGAAGAAAACCCATAAGAAAAATCAGAGAGCTAGAAAGCAAGCAGAATATAGCTGATGGAAGGCAGGCAACAATTCTGGATTTTACCCCAAAAAATAGTTATTAAACTATTATTTGGAAATTAGAGGGCTGGATGTAATTGAATATTGAGGCCGTCCTAGTATAACCAAAGGTTGTTGCTACTTCTTAGTAGGTTTCACGAATGCTTCTCCTGGTGCTTGTAAACATTTTATCTTTATTGCTTCTGTAATAGGGTTTTGGGGCCCCTTCAAAACCTGCTTTTACCTTAATCTAAAACAATATTTATCTCACTCAATAATGAAAAAATGTCCATAAAAGGAAAAATAACATTATTGAGTAAGACGTAACAAGCCAACCTCACTCAATAATGAAAAAAGGGTACAAATTTAGGTGTCTATGATAGTAAGATATTAAAATAATGACAAATGGTAAAAGGAAATTAAAGTCTATGAATGTAATTCGATGGTGTAAATAAAGTAATCCATAGTTGTTCAAACATGTTGTTTTGCTCTAAGTATAGATAAAACTAAAACAAAGTAGTGTTAACATGTTTTTAAGAGATGAAAAAGATGGAATTAAAGAAGGGAAAATAGATTTGGAATCACAATTTGTCTATCGAGGGGGAAATGAAATGGGTGGAGGGGAGAATGAAGGAAAAAATAAGGTAAAGGACATCTTTATCAAAGTCAAGACACTCAAATTAGGTTTTTCAAAATAAGAGGACTTTCAATCTTAAGGACTCTAAAGAACTTATCTTAGCCACACAAGTCTTAGGTCAAAAAATTAAGTATATAGATCATCCCATGAAGGTTATATGCATGAAAATTAAAATAGACCTACCTTCTCATAACATGTTCCCTATTCTTTAGGACCACTTATAGAGCCATTGATCTACTACAAACATTGGGTACTTGCATACGAAAATAGGTAGCACCATAGAGCTTTTTGAATTCCCCTATTCCAATCTACTAGCCTACCATACCCAAAAGGACCTTGGCTCTATGTGAGGCCAACTTTGGAGTTTGATATTTTAATTAGAGATAGGAGATGTGCTTGTAATCATGTCTTTTGATGTGATTTTTAATTTTGAGATTTGTGTGTTGCCTTTTAGATATCATTTCCTTTTGTTTAAAATGATTTGGATTTTTCTATTCCTCCTCCATACAAATTTTGAAAACCACACATGGGTGTTAAAGATGACTTTCAATTGAATAATTTGGATAAGGTTTCTAAGAGAGAGAGCTTTAAAGAGTATGGGGTTTAAGAGTCTCATAAATCTAGGTGAAATAAAATCGTTATCTTGACTTTGACTTTATTTTATCCAATGTGGAGTGAAAGAAAGGGGAAATCAAGAGTAGTGACACATGAAATAATTTAAATTACTTCAAATCATTAAAAAATGTGACAAAGGGTAAAAAGGGATATAATGGCATTAAAGTGTGATTACTTATCATAAGAATGAGGTAAATGGAGGAAAACATGCTAACATAGATTATTTGCACAAATTCTAACTAACAAAAGAAGCAAAATCTAAAGTTTGGAATAAGGATGTAAAAAGATGAAAATATGGTAATTTTATGAGGAGGGCTAGGCCCAATCCACGATCTTACACTATAAATTTATAAAAGAGAAACCCAAGGGGTGACAACAAACAAGTGAAATATAAAGTGAGGTAAGCAAAAAGATGGTTTTTTTGTGAGGAATGTCAGGTTCTATCTATGGTCTTATGAAGAAACTCACAAAATAAAAACCCAAGGGATGTTAAAAAGAGAAAATTCAAGAAGATAAAGAAGACTATGGTATATCAAGAAACCAAAATACCAAAAGGGAGGACTAAAGGCTTGTGAAATGAAAGAACTTGTTGTAAAGGGAGAGACCTATGTAAGTAACCTATAAAAAGTGTTAGATAGATATAGATATAAAACATGAAAGGAATGAAAGGATCCTAAACTATCATCTATATCAAGGATGAGCATGTGAGAGATAATCTTAGGTGTCTCATAAGGTTTCTTGAGGTTGAATTAGTTTGGTAGCATGTAATGGGGAGTAAGAGTGGGCATAACAAGATTCCCCAAAGGGTAATTGGATGTAGGGATGGGAATTTTAAGATGCCCCAAAGTCTAAAATGACATTTGGGTGCACATGGCAAAATGCCCTAAAGGTTAGAGAAATGTGTGGATGGGCATCGTAAGATACCCCAAAAGTTGAAAAAGGGAAGAAAACATAGGAAAATATAAGAAGCTAAGACAACCCTATATATTGTCTAAATGGATTCAAGTTATCCAATAAGAGTTTGATAAGGGACATGATTCTTGAGAGAAATGAGCAAAATGCTAAGAAGAAGAAATAGAGAACTGGGTCAACAAATAAGGAAAGAAAAAAAATGTACAGAGTCAATTGAGTTAACCTAGTAGAGAAAATAGGGCCTACAAATAGTGCAAGGTCATCTGGGTCAACCTAGTATAGTGAACAAAGAATAGAAAGGGTCTATAAATTGTATAGGGTTGACTGGGTCGATCTTGTATAACACATAGAGGTTGGAAGTTGATGAAAAAGGAATGTAGGGTTAACTGGGTTGACCTAGTTTTATATTTGAGATAGGAAACATGCAAAAAAACATATAGGATTGATAAAGTTGATCTAGTACTACAAATATATGGAAAATATAATGATAAAAAATAATTAAATAAAATAAGGGGAACAAATCCTATAAGGGTTAGTTCATGTTAGGTTCACCAGAATGTATTATGAACGTGAAGCCAAAGTGAATAAAATACTAAGAAGAAAATGGAAAGGTGAAGAAAATCCAACCAGTGTTGGGATAGGATTCACGTCAGGTTCACCAAAATGTATGAAATCAAAAATGAATCATGTCTATAAATTAATCCTAGCTTGAATAAGATATAACATACGTACACTTATGATTGGGAATACATTTGTTAAGTGGGAGCATGACCAATATGGGGTTCTACTAGAATCAATTAGGGGATCATTTGTCACAATACACCATGCTAGGAAGGGTTCCAAATATTACATTCTAACACAATCACACAACAACCCTAAAAGTGTCCTCAGTTTAATATTCACTCTATTCAAATAAATAAGAAATTAAATTTAATCTAGTGCACACTAAAACTTGTGGCACAATATGAGGGGTTAGTAAGGAAATTAGAACATGTATAAGAGAATCTCAATTAAGTTAACTACAAGTAAGACCCTAATATATGGAATATCATGAGTAATATTATTCGAGCCAATACTTATGCTACTTCTATCTACTAAAGAGAGGAAAATAATGTTAGAATATACTTACCTGAATATGAACCCATCGAGACTCAATCTCTCCCTTAGCCAAAAGGGCTTCACAAGAGGTTATTTTGGTTAATAAGGATAACTAATAAATGCCAAAACATCCAAGACTTATCCACAAGACTAGATTCTCCATGTAGAAACCTTAATCTAAGACTCCTCAAGTAGAATGGTGGAAGAGTAGATTGTAAATAAGCACAAGCAAATAATAAATATTGATTGCATATTGAAATAATGATGAAATTATCTTGCATTTATAAGAGAATCTCACCCTAAATCCTTCTGAATATGTTGGTTGTACGGGGTTGACCCAATCGACCCTATATGTTTTTGGTCAATTATTCACAAGGTCCCAAGCTAGGTCATCCAAAGGGCTAACAAAAGTCCAAGTGAAAATCTCTTCAAATAATACAAGGTTGACCCAATCGATCTTGTACAATAATTAGAGGTTGAAAATTATATAAGATCAACCCAGTCGACTTAGTACAGTCAACTATCAAAAGGGGATCAAGGTGAGGAAAAAAGGGATGGAAAGAGTAAAAAGACTAGAAGAGTGTGCAAGGGAGGAATAATAGGTTAGGGAATGGTCTTAAGAGATTGTTGGATTGATAATAATGTGAAAATAAGGGACAATAATCATGAAAATCACCAAAGGTCTACCCACCTCTTTCCCAGTGCATTCTTTAGGGTATGCACTTAGAGAGATTGAGTTTTGATGGCTTCTTGTAAGATATAAAGCATTAATATTTGATAAAAGTTGAAAATATTATATGTATACATTGAAAACCCCCAATATTATGCCTCAGTACATGATAAAGCAATAGCATTCTAATTCTTGCTTGAATAACTAAACAAACCTAAACTAATGAATAAACTATAACATGAAGTGGACTTATGATTTTGACTATTAACAATCCAATATGAGTTAGTATAATTAATAAAGTTTATGTTTATGATAGTTCTATAGTGAATCCTAAATCTATGTGTGTCCTAAATATAGTTGAATATCCTCTTAGCTTCATTCTAGTGTAGATCATGATGTTCCTACATGAATATGGAGACAAGGCCCAGTGCTTATGATATGCTAGGTTTGGTATGTGTCAAGTAGATAAGGTTGCCCAAATTTGTCAATATAATGTAACATCAACCAAAGGTGAATTATAATCTACCTCAAGCTTAACTCTAAATAAAAAGGGCATTGGATTTGGCTTATACTCAACCATGTAAAACTGAATAAGTCAAGATCATACTTGGGTTATGCAAGAGTGACATCTAAATTAGACTGAGAAATATGTATCCCAAGGAAGTAATGTAACAATTCCAAGTTTGTCATGTAAAATATGTCATGAAGATCCCTTTTCACCACTATAATGGATGAAAAAGAGATAATAGTGATCAAAATATCATCAACATAAAAAACCATAATCAAGAGTGAATCATCATACTATAAGAGATAGATGTTCAAATTTAAATAGCATCTAGTAGATCCTAATATAAGAAGGAAGGAATCCATCTTGGCATACCAAGCTCTAGGAGCCTATTTGAGGCCATAGATCAATTTTTAGAGTCTACATACAAGGGAAGAATCCTAAAAAAATATTGGAGGTTGATCCTCCTCAAGATCACAATGAAAAAAGGTACTCTTCATATCCATCTAATAAACATCCCAATGATTGGTTGTGGCAATAGCAAGTGTGATTTCCATGAAGTTCATTTTAGTGACTAGTGCAAATGTCTTTATGTAGTCAATTCTATGCACCTATGATAACCCTTTTGTAGCTAATTGTGCTTTGAACTTGTCACTAAACCCATCTATTTCATACCTAGTCTAATATATCCATTTGGATTGAACCATGTTTATTCCCTTAGAAACAAGTGTTAAATCCGAAGTATGATTTTTGATTAAGGAATTATACCTATCATGCATGGAAAAATCTAACTTAGGAATACCTAATGTCTCCTAAAAGATCTTTAGATTTGAGGTGGAGGCATAAAAATCATGTGGACCTATCTAAAACTCTAAATGTATCTACCTACCATATGGATGATCCCCAATCCATTTGCCTACACTATGTATTGTTTACCTAGCCTGAAGAGGACTAGAAGTGGATGAGTTAAGTATAGAAACATCATCCTATAACATGTGGCCAGATGTGGATAAATATGAGTACCCATCACTACTCTCACTATCAAAATTGGAAGAAGTTTCCTCAACCTCTAGAATGTACTTAGGTTGATCTAAATCATTTGAATCAAATTCAAGTGATTCCAATGATGATTTTAGGGGACTCTCCTAAAAACGAACACCCCTCAATGAAAAAATCATTTTTGGTTGGATGAAGAAGGTGATACCCCTTCAAACCATTTGGATAACCTATGAAGATTAAAGGATTACTTTGAGGTTCAATAACCATGTGTTTATTCTTAGTTATATAGGCCGAAAATGGAGATATAAAGATTCTAAAATTATCAACTACGTATTTCCTACTATACCAATCTTCAAATGGAGTTATGCCTTTTTAAATATTTATGGGGAAACCTATTCTAAATGTGAAAATAATAATTGATTTCTTAGGCCTAATATTATGGTATAATTGACTTAGAGTGAATCATATAGTTACCCATCTCTTTCAAGGACCTATTATTACATTCTATAACTCCATTTTGTTAATGACAATATGGAATTGTATGTTTTAAATCAATACCCTCTATTGTGCAAAACTACTCAAATCTATTATTCACACACACACACACACACACACACACCTATTATTAGTTAGAAGAACCTTGATGAATTTCTCAGATTCTTTCTCTGCAATAAATTTGAAGTCTTGAAACTTGTTAAAAACTTCAAATTTATGTATAAGGAAGTTGACCCATGTGTATCTCAATAAATCATTAATGAAGGTAAGGACATACTTAGCCCTTATGAAAAATAGACTGGGAAATGACCCAGACACATCATTGTGTACTAAATCTAATGATTGTGAGGACCTCTAATATTTACCTTTGTTAAATTTCTCTTTAGTATGCTTCCAAAGGGTGAAACCCTCACAAATATTGAGTTATTCTAGGTAGTGATAGTTAAGGTGGCCAAATCACTCATGCCATAATCTAATAACTCCATTTGAATGAGTTAACAATGTTATTAGAGAATAATTAGGTACAAAATGTGATAAGGTATACAACTTCAACTGGTGATCTACCCTTCCCACTATTACTATAGAACTATTATGTAACTCTTTGATGATAACTAAATCTGGTAAAAACTCCATCCTCATAACTTTATTGATATGAATGATTTGGTATACTAATAAGAGATTAATTGAAAGAGATGAAACTCTTAGAACATTATTGAATGTTCCTCCTTCCATTTCAATAGACCCTCTCCCTAAAATTGATATAGAAATGTCATCACCCAAAGTGATTGAAGACATGCTACAAGGCTCTAAGGAAGAACACCTATGTTTTTATTTTCTATAAGATGAGTTAGGTGGTTAATCTATTTCTTCATGCACTTGTGTTCATCATGCTCATTTTTATTGCAGCAGGCACACTTAACCTTCTCTTTCTTAGGTTTATCATTGTAATAATAGGTTTCAATGTTTGTTTTGGTAGAATTCGATTCTTTCTTCCTCTCTTGATCTTTATTCTTTTCTTTATTTGAAGTCTTCTTTTTCTCATTATAAAAAATTAGGGATTGAGCTTTTGAGGACTTGAATGTGCCCATTTGTAATAACTCATCTTTTTCTCAAGTCAAATCAGTAAAAAATTAATATAAATAAGGTATCTTCCATGTAGTGCCTAGAATATTTTTAGTGGAATGGAAGATATTGATCGCTCTAATTGACCTACCCACAAAATGACTATTGGATAAATCATTTCAATAGGACAAAGGGAGGAGATGATAATGTGACAATAAGTTCCATCATTAATTTTAGGATTTATGTTAGTTTAACCCAAGGATCAATCAATTTTACCAAGTTTACTCTTATATAATCAACTGCTACCACTAGAGATTCAACTAGTCTCTAGCTAACAAAATATCTATTTATTGTTGTATATTTGATTCAACTAATAAAACATTGAGTTCTCTTTCACTGAAATTCATTTCAATATCTAAACTAAGGTAGAATACCATCAAAAAAGATTAAAAAAATAGTAGGGTAAGGAGGAAAAAAGAGAGCATCTTTAATCTTAAAAATATTCTTGATGTCAAAGAGTTGAAAACATCCCTGACCATAGTTATACCACTATGTGCCTAGTCTAAAAATTGCACAAACATGAGCCACTCAGTGGGAAATATTCTAATGACAAGTGTGAAAGCCATTTATTCAATGACTCCATTATAAATAAAAATACTCATATTCTGTAGCTATTCCACATAATGACTAAGAGAAGTCTAAATGAAAAATGAAAGAACTCAATAAACTAATTATGATAGATACTACACATCTTAACTAAGATAATCATCTACAACTACGAATATGAATAATCCTAACACTAATTAAATAAATAAATAAAAATATTATATAAATTAAATAAAAAACATAATAAAATATATATTTAACATTCTAAAATCATTCTATTACAATCAATATTTATAGGTATACAGTCTAGGTAAAACATACACAGAAAGGTAGGTACAATCTTAGAACAACTCTAATAATGTTTTGATGCCTCAAATGTCAACACTTTTAAATGGTACACATCATGTACCTTTGTTATTTGGTGTTTTAAACATCCTAAATGGGAATACAGCTCCAACACATCTAATATCACCTTCCAGTTCTTCTCCAGTCAAATTATGATCTAGTAATATGACTTTCTAACCATGTTGATTAATTGTGCACCAATTTCCAAAGAATTACACTAAACTTGATTAAACTTACTTAAGATAATTAATCCAATTTAAGATCTTAAGTAATAATTCCATATATCTTTTTGAATATCTCATTATTGTAAATTACTTTTGAATATCTGCATCACCTAATGACATCATCTATGGGGTGGCATCCATCAAGCCATAAGTGCATAAAATATCAAGATTATGGGTCACCCATGCCTAGTTAATGTGTCACATTCCTCTTTAATGCTTATTTATCTTGAGGATATTTATGATTTTAATTCCAAATATTAGGATTATCCATGGCCACACATCTCAATTTTAAGATGGACGGTCATGGTTGATCCTGACCAATCTCAAAAATCTATAAATAGAGAGGCCATGGACATGAATAACAGCTTGAATATTTAAAAGTTATAATGTTAAATTTTTTCCACAATCCTTTATATTTGTTCATTGATTTTTTTTGCAAGCTTCATTGATAGGCTAGTTTAGTGATTTTGAATCATAATCCTAAGTTTTATGGAGTGTTCTTGAGACATTGGAGGAGTTTTCCACCTTTGTTGACAAAGACAAGGATGCTTGATCAAGGGAGAACATGATTTTGAGCCACATGGGTATGGTGAATCCATTTGGGAAGGTAATATTATATTTTCTTTCTTTCATTTGTTTCTTTCTATCTTTTGTAATTACCATAGGAATAGATAGGCTTAGTTAGTTTTTTATGCATTTTCCATGATTTATGGACTAATGTTTGACTAACTTGCTTTGTAATCCTCTCTACATATTGGCACACCCAGTGGGACTAGACATATCACACACATGAATAAGATCATATTATAGCTTTAAAATATTCATTTGGACCATTAAAACTCTTGAAAATTGATTTTCTAACTTTTTTTTGCCATTTTTTTGCCACAAATTTACACAGTAACTGATGCCAGCTAGTAAAACTAACATTGGTTGGATAGATTAACTAACATCGATTAGTAAAACTAACATTAGTTGGATACCTATCACTAATCACATTGGTATGATTGATGTCAGTTAGATAATCATCATCAATTAGAAAATGCAACCATCATCGGTTATATAACCGACATAGGTCACTATGTTTTTCTTACAACACAGACCCGAGAGCTCTTTTTCTAAAGTTCATTGTTTCAAACCCAAAAGAGCTTCAATGATAAAATACATGTTAACATTTTTATTTCAGGACCAAGCTTGATATTTTCTAAAAACATGTTTTTGATCACCTCTTACATGTTTAAAAATCAATTAGGAACCTTGTTTTGGTGTTTAACAAAAAATCTAGATGCTTATGGTAAATGTTTTCAAAGTTACAACTAAGACCAAGGGGTCAAATGAACACCACCTCATTTTCCATTTGGGCTTTAAAATGAACTCACCTTTCCAATTTTTTGTATTTACTTAGTTGTTTAAGTTAAATCTTTGTTTGGAAAAAATATGGGTGTCGCATGTATGCTCTTCCATTTGTCACCTTTAGGGAACCCTTGGAATCAAAAGTGCCATTCCTATTACAAGTAGCCTAATCCAAGGCTTAGAAATAATGTCATCTAAAGCATTCCCCAAAAACTTGTTAAAATTTGGGTGATCTTGAAAATGACCCTAAATTCTTTCTATTTTATGCTTTCTTTATTTTTATAATAACTTGGCTTATGAGGCGGACATCATTACCTCCCACGAGTTCTTTAAGAAAGCTTTGACTTAGGGTTTCATCTCCTAGCATTGAATTCATTTAGCTCCTAATTGGAGTTGCACATGGGATGTATCTACATTTGGACATTGCACTACACTAAGTGAACAATAGGATGTAGTGGTTATAAAGAGGACTAGACCTTTTTATAACTAGCCAATATTACGGTCACCCAATTTTTATGCTTTTTTTTCGAATCATTCAAATGAAATTCATTGTGTAATTGATTCCCCTATAATGATTGAAAACTTCATAGTTTAGTAAACCCCACTTTGCCATAGATTTTTACTTTAGACTTAAGATGTTTGTTTTTTGTCATTAGCTTACTTGGTCTTGATTTGTGTCTAAAATTGCTTGTTAACTCATTGAACTTAATCAAAACACATTGTCTCTAATTTTCTTGAGCAAGGGAGGCATTCCGATGTCCAATTGGAATATTCATCTTTTACTTATTCAAATTATTATCAAAATCTTTATGTCATATCATCCACTTTGGCACAGTCATGATGCCCAATTGAGTCTAGGTCTTTCACCCAATTTTTTTAAATCCTTCATTTATAATCCACATTCAAAATTTAACCTTTATGAGTTCTAAGGATTGGTGTGTCAAAGTGGGTTTTCCATTTGCATACTAAGCTTGTTCTGACTTGGGTTCAATTTTCCATTTGGATTGAAGGTCATTTATTAAGACTCAAAATCACATTATCATCTTGGTGGACTCAAGTCATCTTGTGTATCACTCACACTTTGATTCCTAGAACATATTTTATCCTACTAGAATCATGTGGTGACATTTTACTACCTATGTGGTCTTAGCTTTATACTTAGTAATTCATTTATATTTTTACATCTTGAGTTGCTTAGTTCATTTTGTCTTCTTCATAATATGGAGATATTTCCTCTAAAATTCTAGGTTCAACTTGTCAAAGTTGAAACTAGGTTTTATAGTATGGGTGTATCACAAAGATCTAGGCTTTGGTGTACTAGTTTTCACCTTAGGTCTTTGAGTTACCTTACCTTCTTCTAATCTATATGATTTCAATCTTACCAAAGGTTGAGTAAACTCATGAACCAAATCTTCTAAATTATGTGTGGTTTCAAACCACCCTCCCTTATAGTCTCATTGGTACCTTGGTTATTTGTTTAAGAGAGAGCCAAAGCATACTTTTTTTGGTTACCAACATTGGTCCAAAGTTAGTCAATCACACAAAACAACTCTTTTACACATGACTCAAAGGCTCACTCATAATGGGGCCTCTTATGGCCTTAGTTATGAAGATGAGAAGTTTTATGATGGTAAAGATAACCCCATTATTTTTTATGATATCCCTACAATATTAGGATCTGAAGATGATTATAATGAATATCAACCCTAAAAAGATCAAGATAAATCCCTTCTTAGATTGATAGAATTAGGTGCTAGAGTACCTTCTGACTTTCCTAAAAAACAATTGCATAAGTTAGTTAGAGAAGGAGAACAACGATGGAAAGAGAAAGCTTTTGCACAAACAGACATACCTTCTTCCTCTAAAAAAGGAAAAGAAATACAAATAGAGTCAAAACCCACAAATTTGGATCTTCTAGCTAAGATTAAGATAATAAGTCAATGATATGCAGATCAACTTATCACAAACTTAACTATGTCCCTAGTTGCCACTTTAATTCACAATGATGCTTCGAAAGAACATAGAAATGTGGTTGAAAATATGCAAAAAATATTAGATGAGGACATTACCATAGTGGATCAAGGTAATCTAAATGAAAAGTTAAAGTCATAACAGATCTTACAAAGTGTTCCATTTGACATGGAACATACATTCTTCAATCATAAAGAACCTCTTGTTACTTTACAAACTCAAAAACCCAAACATTTAGTTTGAATTGAGGAAATCATGAAGACAATTTGGCTAGTTCTTTTAGACCAACCCAAAAATTGGTAAATAAACTTTGAAATTTCTAAAATCAATAAACTATGAAATAACCAAATTCAAGGAATGTTTTACAATCCAAGAATAAATGGCCTATATTTTCAACTCAAGGAGAAAATCAAAACAAAGTCATGAATCAAAAGGTATACACTCCCTATAGATCCACACAAAACTAGGGGCACATTCCATCTTAACAACAATAAAACCAAGGGCACATTCCACCCCAAAAACAATGAAACCAGGGGCACATTCCACCCTAATAGCAACAAAACTAGGGGCACATTCCACCCCAATAGAAATGAAACTAGGGGTACTTCTACCCCAATAGCAATAAACCCAAGGGCACATTCCACTCCAAAAACATCTTATTCAATCCACAAATGCACCAAACATGTAAGAATTGAATTCTATGAAGGAAATTTTTCAAAGATTGGAGATGAATAATAGAGTCAAAAATTACAAATTTGATGATATATAACCATATCCATTTTATTTATCTACTTTCCAAAACCCCTTTCCACCTCATTTTAAAGCACCCAAATTTGACAAGTACAAGGTAAAAGGAGATCCATGTGAACACATACAAGCATTCTTCATCTTATGTCAAGAAGTTACTTATAGTAGTGAATACTTACTATAGCTATTTCCACAAAGTTTAGTAGGATAATTTCTTGATTGGCTACTTAAACTACCCAAGGGATCAGTTATAGATTGGAGTGACTTATCAAAAAAGGTCGTTAACCATTTCTCATATAATTAACCATTTTTACTTATGCAAAGCCAAGCAGCATGATGGTGAATTTTTCACCGTATATATGTAAAGGTGGAGAGCATTGGTAGGCTATTTTCAACATAATTTTCTAGACAAATAGTTGGTTGATATCTTTGCACAAAATTTGCATCCTGAAGTTGTACATAATCTATGATTAGCTTGTAGGTGGAGAGCATTGGTAGGCTATTTTCAACATAATTTTCTAGACAAATAGTTGGTTGATATCTTTACACAAAATTTGCATCCTGAAGTTGTGCATAATCTATGGTTAGCTTGTGTTAACTCATTCAAATAAATTATTAACAAAAGATTACAAATTGAGAAGGCTCTTATTACTAAAGTCCTTGTTAAGATTTTTACACAAGGTCAAACATCTAATCAAACTAGATCATTGGTTCAAATAGTTATGTAGGATAAACCTAAAGACTTTAGCAAAAATAAGAACATGGTTGGAAATGGGGTGACTAAAATAAAACATGTACAAATGGTATAGGGTATACCTCCTCCAAATGTATAATTAACTCCCCCAAACCCACTACATACTTTGCAGAGACAACCTCCACAAAGGACATTTCATAATAGTTTTAGAGTCTTTAGCAAGTTAGGAGAATTAGTTGAAACTGTGTTATAAAATCTTATTGTAGCTAATTTAATTATATGACCAGTATCAAGGCCATTTCCTTAAGATCAAAAAAAACTAGATTGGTACAAAGAGAATGAATGGTGTAACTTTCATTGTGTTGTTGGTCATGGTGCATATCATTGCATTCAATTATGACATATTATTGAAGACTTTATTGAAAGTGGTGAACTAGAAATTAAGTTGGCTCCTAATCAAGACACAAATCAGGATATAAGAATTACAAAGACCCCTTTCCTTAACATGATCCACCACCACTAAAAAATAATCAAAATGGTCACAATCAAAGATAGAGGTAGAATCAGAACCAATAACAAGGTCAAAATCATAATGAGCATAATTAAGATCATAATGCCCATACTAATAATGTGGTTTATAACAATTTACCTTACAACTATAATAATACTCTGGGATGCATTTATACAACCCACATTACCACTGTTACTATAAAACCCTGTGGCTAATCTCATGTTCCTGGCAACATGAGACCCATCATTATGGGGTTAGCACCCTCTCCCCCTAGTAATACCGTGTCGAGTTTGCATCATCATGTTGCTACTCCATTTACATGGGTTACTAATCCTAAACAATAACACCTTTCTTGTAATTATAAAGGCTCCTCATTGACCCAAAATTGTAGAAATATAGTTAGTCACCTGTGAGTCACCATCCAAGGCCCTTTACCTTCCTCTTCTAATTATAATAACTCCTTACCACCTCTAGGTTGTGTAGTTGAAACTAGACACCCATGAGTTACCATTTAAGGCCCTTCACCCACTTCTTCCATAAAATCTAATGAAATTATTGTGCCAATAGTTCCAAAGATGAATATTATCCCAAAAAAGACTAAAATAGTTCAATCCATAATTCAAAGGCCTTATAGTCTAATGGATCAATTAGATAAAACCCCTACACAAATTTCCATATTAGAACTCTTGTGGACATTTTGTGTCCATAGAACCATCTTCAACAAAATTTTGCAAGAGTCTATTGTGCTTAATGATATAAACCTTGATTGGTTATATAACTTAGTTGGACACTTGTCTTCATTTTGGAAAATCACATTTGATCAAAAAGACATGTCCACCCTTGGCCCAAGCCACAATAACCCACTATACATTGAGATAATCATTACAGATCACAAAATCAAGTGGGTTCTTATAGATAATGGTTCAAGGATAAACATTATATCTCTTAAATTGGTATGATGATTGGGCTACATAAATAAAGACATTTAGCTAGAAACTATTACAATCAAGGCTTATGATAATGTTGAAAGGGAGTCATCTAGTATAATTTGGTTGCTAGTCATGGTTGGGTCTATTTATCATCACACATTATTCCATATTTTGGATATTGATCTTCCTTATAACATACTTCCTGGTCATCCATGAATCCATGAATTACAGGTAGTTCCATCTATTCTTCACTAGTGCCGTAAGTTTCCCCATGATGGGATCAAGGTTACTATTCCTACTGATCAACAGCCATATCAATATTGCAAACATCTTGAAGTAGAGTTTCATAATTATAACTATTTCCTAGGTTATAAATTCATTATAAAGAGGAATAAATCCATCATTTCTCATCCATTTCCATCTAATTGTATAGACCCTGGTGATCTAGCCTCCACTTCAGCTGATCCATTTCCTACAGCTCTAGCCAAGCAGGTTATTATTAAAGATGTAGGTATTTACACATACCATCTAAAGGACATCTTTCATATTTAAAAATTAACAAAATCCCCCAAAACATTTGGTAATCCTAAAACTTCCTAGACTCCTAACAAACCTAATCAGATTTGGTAACTAAAGAAGAAGTAACCAAAACCTCTTGTGGTTTTTGTACTTGTAGTTACACCAAAGAAATATTGAGAGGCTTTTATTAAGGGAGATTGGTTATGTTCTAAAGACCTTGCTAATTTTTTTCAAAATCCAAAGTATCGAATCCCTAATAAGATAATGGATTATCTTTACTATATAGGGAAAGGCCTTGGCCCACAAGTGCAAGGAATTTTAGAACCCTTATCAGCTAGAGTTGTCAATTGGAATCATGGTCTCATATTTAAACCACCAGAGGATGACCTTATGACATTTGATAGTGACTCTTCCAAAGTGATTAGTAATGAGACTCCTAGTAGTGACATAGCATCCCATTATAGCCTTTTTAATGAGCTTGTTGAGTTAGATTTGTTTGATTCAAATGCCATATTAACCATAACACCTATTGGAGCTTCTCGTCCTGAATAAAAAACTCATCCTAGTGGTGCTTCCCTTCTTGAAGTAGGACAATATCTCTTTACCGTTGGTGCTTCCCATCTTGAAGCAAACCCTCACTATAACCTATACCTTTGCCATCCTAAACTCATAGATTGGGATCAACAAAATTTGGTCATATGCCTCGATGAGTTCTAAAATGAAGAATTAGTTGCAGAATATATGGACCTATGAAATGAATTCCCCATTGGTGATCATAAGAAATGTTTTGATTTTACATTAGATCCTTATGCCTATTTTGGAGAGCAGGAAAACTTTCTTGGTCATAATAAAGAATAAACATCGAGATCTTCATGTGAAAACCTCTTTGAGGCACATGTCAATCAGGGAAAAAGTAAAGAAAAAGGCAAGCCTTTAAGTGAAAACCTATTTTAAGCACTCCCAGGTAGGAAATTTACTCATCCCCTCATGACGTAGAAATTCCATCTAGCCTAGGTTCCATGGCTAGTAAAAGCATCTCTTTAGAACAACATCAAATATTTGAGTGTCTTGATCTTGAGTTTCTAGAGTTTTTACCAATTGGCCTTTCCTTGAGAAGGCATATTCTCATTATTCATATTATCTAGATATTTTGGAGGAACAATAAGAAGATATAACAAAGTAAAATGATCATGACCATACATTACCTACAATTCTAGAAGACAGATCCACACTCCTTGTGGAGATCACAATAGAAGTGAATTTGGGAACCTATGAGGATCCCAAAATTGTTTATCTTGGAGCTTCCCTTATTGAATTAGAACATGAACATATTATATCCATTCTTAAGGATTATATAGGCATCTTTACATGGGCATACTCTGACATGCTAGGCCCAGACCCAGATTTAGTTGTACATCATCTTGTTGTTCACCCTGGTGCTAAACTCTTCAAGAAAAAATTAAGAAAGATGCATCCACACATCCTCCTTTTGGTTAAGGCTGAGTTGGAAAAGTTGTTAGGAGCCAATTTTATCAGACCACTGGACTACTCTGAATGGATTTCTAACATAGTACTAGTGAGTAAAAAGACCTCAGGCATACATATTTGTACTAATTTATATGATATCAACAAAGTATACCCCAAATATGATTTTCCTCCACCCAACATCAATATTATCATCAACTCAACTACTGGGTACGAGATGTTACCTTTAATGGATGGATTTTTTGCTTATAATCAAATCAAGATAGCCCCTAAAGATCAACATAAGATAGTGTTCACCACTCTATGGGGGACATTCTATTACCAAGTCATGCCATTTGGTTTGAAGAATGCCAGAGCCACATGTTAGTATGTAATGACTATCATTTTCCATGACATTATCAAGGATTATGTTGTTGATATACTAGCAATATCAAGAACAAGAGTTGGGCATCTTGACATTTTATGAAGAATATTTGAGAGGCTTCATGCATATAAAGTCCACTTGAATCCTAGGAAATGTGTCTTTGGATTCACATCAAGAAAATTTCTAGAGTTCATTTTCAAAGTTGACCCTACAAAGGTCAACGCTATTATGGAAATGCTCCACCAAAAAATCTTAAATAGTTACAATGTCTATAAGGAAAGATCCAATCTATACGTAGATTCATTTCTCAATTGGTAGATAAGTGTCACCCATACCCATCTCTTAAAGAAAGGGGTAACATTTCAATGGGATGAAGATTGTCATATACCATTTACAAAGATTAAAACATACTTGGCTAATCCACCAGTCTTACGACCTCCAACACAAACAAAGCCATTGCTTATTTATATATCAGCCATGAAACATGCACTAGGGGAACTTTTGGCTTAGCATGATGATCATGGTAAGGAAAATGTTATTTATTATTTAATCCACACATTAGTAGCCTATGAACATAATTAAATACCTATTGAGAAGGCATGTTTAGCTATGGTGCACGCCACTCAGAAATTGTGACATTATATGCTAAATAAAAAAACTATTGTTATCACCAATGTAGATCCTCTCAAATTCCTTTTATCCAAAGCATCTCTTCAAGGATGCATGGCTAAATGGATTATGCTACTCAGTGAGTTTGACATTGAGTACTAGAATCAAAAGGTAATCAAAATGCAAGTTCTTACTGACCAACTTGAAAAATCTCTTATTACGGCCACTTAACCTCTCAAATTTGACCTTCTAGATGATTATATCATGATGATAGAATAAGCATCATAAGAAGCTAAATATTGGACACTCTATTTTGATGGATCCTTCACATCTTGAGGATCTATAGTTGGCATATTGTTGATCATGCCGTAGGGGGATTTGATCCCTAAAGCATTCCATATATAATTTTATTGTACAAATAATATGGCTGAATATGAGGCATTAGTTATAGGGCATTGTCTTGCTATATAGTGGGATATTAAAATATTAAAGGTCTATGGATATTCGTAGCTAATCATAAATTAGACAACTAACTAGTATCAAACAAATGATGATAAGCTTTTTCCTTACAAGTAAATTGTCAATATCCTCAAAACACATTTTAAATCTTTACAATTTGAGCAAGTTTTGTAAGTCAACAATAGATCTAGAAATGCCATGGCAACAATTGGTTCTATGATTCAAATGCATGACAGTGCTAAAGAGTATCAATTCCTAATTGAAACTATTCTTTATCTAGTACATATTCTATTAGATTTAGAGAAGATATACACCATTTCTAATCCTAATCCCTCACCTGAGCTACCATGGTGGCAAGATTTTTATAACTATTTCCATAGTCATGTATTTCTCACCAATCTTTCCAACAACCAATAAAAACTATTCCTTCATCACTTAACATGTTATATCCTCCTTGGAAACACACTTTATCATAAAGGTTATGATGGAATGCTTCTTTGTTGTTTATCTTTGGGAGAATCTAAGCTGGCACTAAAGGAGGTTCATGAAGGAATGTGTGGGGCCCATACCAATGGTATAGTCCTAGAAAAGAAACTCCTTAGAATAGGCTATTATTAGCCCAAAATGGAGATAGATACTTGTAATTATGTAAAGAAGTGTGCTCCTTGTTAGCAGCATGGCAACTTGATATATGCACCTTCCTTATCATTGCAACTAATTACAACACCATGGCCATTCTCAACATGGGGTCTCGATCTCATTGGGAAAATTAACTTGACATCTTCAAATGTCCATAAGCACATTTTGACTACAACCAAATACTTTACCAATTAGATTGAGGCCATTCCTCTCACTTATGTTACTAAAAAATAAATAGCCAAATTCATTCATTACCATATCATCTATCGATATGGTATCCCAACCTGTATTATATCCAATAATGGTGGATCCTTTGTGAACCAAGATGTGAAATCTCTTTATGAAAAATTCAAGATCAAGCATAAAAAATCCACTCCATATAACCTGAAAGGTAATAGACAAGCTGAGGCATCAAATAAAACCATTCTATCCATTTTAAAGAAGATTGTCAATGATGTTGGCCATAATTAGTACTTGCAACTCTTTCCTACCCTTTGGGCTTATAAAACCAATCATCGCACCCCAACTAAAGCTACTCCATACTCCCTTGTTTTTGGCACTAAAGCTATCATCCTAGTAGAGATTGAGATCCCATCATTAAGAATATCACTGGAGCATATTGAAGATAACAAAGACTATAGAGCCTCACAACTATATGAACTAGAGTTTCTTGATGGTAAGCATTTGGTTGCACTAGAAAACTTACAGGCTTATCAGAACAGATTGTAGAGAAGATACAAAAAATGCATACTCCCTTGAGAATTTGGATTGGTGACTTATTTTTGAAAGAGAATGAGAAGAATATGAATGTTTAACCAAAAAAAAAGGCAAGTTCTAGCCTAATTAGTTAAGACCATATGGATCAAGAGCATATCGATTGGCTAAACCTAATGGTGAAGAACTTTCAAATCCCATGAACATCATACACCTTAAGAGATTATACATATGAATAGCTTTGAACCATTGTCTATAAGACCCCTAACTTGGGGGCAACTTGTGATATCATAATTTTATCCCACCCTTTTATCTTACCTTAAACATAATTTATACTACCTTGGTCCACTTTTCATGATTCTCGACAATAAAGGCTTTGAATACTTGGCACTCTAAATATATTCTTCATCCCATTCTAGATTTCTCTCTTCAAGAAGCATATTCTTTGTTATGTCTAAGGCATGTTATAAGCTTGAACACTTTTTATCCCTTGACCAATTATGATCTTTAATATGTCTCATGAACATTATGAACATCCTCAGCAATAGTTCTACAAAGCAGTTCAGCCAAGATAGTATTTTGCAACTTTAGACAAGCAAATAGAAACATCTTCTCAATTATAGACCATTATTACACTATTACAAATAGGTGAATGTATATAATTCTTTTTTACTTTAGATTTCACATTATTCTATATCACATTTGTTGCTCTTTATTATTTTATCAAGATCCTTGATCTCACTGATTTATGAGCATGGGTCATTGCAGCTGGCTAGGATATCTTATTGGAACCTCTACTCTCAAGATGTGCATCTCCTCAACTATATGGTCCCACCTTGTGAATATTTTATCTTAAAAACATTATAACTAATTTTAAAATACCAAAAACACTAGAACATGATTCATAAAAGAACAAAAACACTATCTCATATTTCTATACATTTCTACATTCCCATTCCACCATACTACACTCTTACCATTTTCCAAACATAGAAACACCAGTTCATTTCATCTTGTCCCATGTACTTGCCATTTCTCAAGATCATTCTTTGTCATCTCATCAACTTCTTGTTTTCTAGACCATTCTCATTTGTTTATCATATCTTCCATTTCTTCTATAACATTAATCATGTTGGTCTGATCATCATTTTTCTTATATCTCATTTCCTGGGAGAACTACATTTGGCCTAAAGTTCATATTGGAACATGCATCCATGGAACTATGTAGGCAATGTCCACTTGTCTTATACATCTAGAGTTAGCTCAGCCAACCCCTTCCTTTTCTTCTCTTCCCCCATTTCTTCTATCGTTGTTCCTCTTTAATTAGGTAACAATTATCATGTCATTGTTCTTTGTTATGATGTGGTGGAAAGTAATGCCTCTACCATACATGCATGAACATTTGTCTTTAAACTGCACTAACTTGGTTTTTGTTTATGTGTGTTTATTTTAGTTTTCTTGGTGTTTTATTGTGTTTTTGCACCTCTCCTCTTATTTCTTCTCCTTTTCTCTTTTTATTATTTCTTGTCTCATCTTGGTCTTGTGTTTCCTTGATTTTTTTTTGCTTATCTCTTTCATGTTTCAGAACATCTTGATGATTTACATGGATCTTGATTGTCTATATCTTGATCTTATGCTATTACTTTATTCTTAGACCTTTTTGTTTATTTGATTGTTTTTGGGGTCTTGTTTTTCTATTTGATTTTGCTTTTCTCTTTTGTGTTCATGAATGCCTTAATGGTCCACATGGATCTTGATTATTCATATCTTGGTCTCATGTCATTAAGATGTTCTTGCCTTTTATTTTTAAATATTTTTGTTCCCATTTAATATCATTTATTAATTTTGAGATAGGTTCATTTGTGTTTATCTTTTTCTTTGTTTGTGCTTTTTTGTTTAAATGTAAATTGTTGTAACTCTAGTTTTGGTCATTATTTTCCTATTATCCTTAGTTATAGGTATTCACAATTGAACTGACTTAGTGCAATTAGAATCTTATTTCATTATAAGTTATTCCTACTTATGACACCTATTCTTTTTTTTCTATAACAAGCACTTTGTGCTCAGGTCCCAATGTCTTAATGTCAACATCAGCTCTAATGAATGATTATCAAGAACACTTTACAAAACCTAGGCTCATGATATGGAATTAGGCTTCTAAGAAACATGCATTTCAAGCTTATTTGTCTATCCTTAGATGTGTATCTCTTTGCATACATTATGATTCTCATCAATTCTTGGTCATTTTTCATCATTCCTCATTCCATTCTCTCCCAAACTTGCTTGAACTACATTGGCCTAAAGTTCATGTTGGAACATGAGTCCATGGAACTATGTAGGTAGTGCTCAATTTTTATTGAGGTTATCTCAACTATCTCCATTATTCTTTTCATCTCTCTTATCATTTTGTGAATTCTCATATGCTTGGTTTTATATGGCTTTCTAAGCCATTACACCATCACATGTTTGTTCATGCCTACTCACTTTAACCTATCTTTTGGGTTATATCCTTGAGCTATTTTTCTTGATAATTTCCCATGTTGGGACACAACATCTAAACAATATCTAAATAAAATTAGCTCTATAGGGGGAAAAACATTATATATTCTTTATCAATGATCAAAATTTGCCCTAGTGGGGCAACATTGTTTAATCATGATCACATTTTCTCTACTAGAGTACTTCTTATTATATTCTCTTTGGAGACCCTGTTATAATGGTGCTTCCCTCTTAAAGAAAAATGTTCTCTCTTTTCCTCTAATTCCAAGCTCTTTACATTAAATCCCATGATGGCAACATTTTAGTGTGTAACTTGTCTTAGGATTGATCAGTACTATAAATGTTTAGCTTGTACTCTCAAATTAGGTACATTTACAGTGTGTCCCCTAAATTTATGGATTGTATCTTTCCCATTCCCCCCATATCTAGGGCCTATTATACTTCTCATTATATTTTGATCATTGATGGTAATCATGTGTGCAAGCATTAGCTCATATGGATGTGATCTATTCCATGGGTTAATCTCTCACTTTATCTTTCTTTTCAAGAGTCCATCCTTTCCTTCCATCCTAGTATGTCCTCTCAAGGGGGCATCATGGGTTTTTTCCAATTTCTTTTTGAAAACTTTTTTATTTGAAAATATTTTGCTTCACTTGAATGTCTCACTACACCTTCTCAAATAGGGGCAAAATGTAGACATCCAATTCCTAACACCATTTGTGTTGAAATTGTCAATCTTACTTGAAATGCACTCAAATGCACATTTTAGGTCGAAATCCATAAAATGCCCTAAATGGTTTGAACTTGTCACTTACAAGTGCCAATTTAGGTTAATGTATCCCTAAATAGGGCAATACATTATATGGGCCAACTAACTTTGATCAGATCATTTCGAGTTAAAATGAAAATTTTGCCATTTAGTACTCTAGATAACTCTTTTCTTATAATTTATTGGTACACATCCAATAATGGGAATACAATTCTAATGCATCTAACATCACCTTCTAATTCCTCTCTAATCAAATTAGGATCCATTAATATGACTTTCTAACCATTTTGATTAATTGTGCACCGATTTTCAAAGAATTTCACTAAACTTGATTAAACTTAACTAAGATAATTAATCCAATTTAAGAGATTAAGTAATAATTCCATATATCTTTTTGAATATCTCATTATTGGAAATTAATTTTGAATATCTGTATCACCTAATGACATCATCTATGGGGTGGCATCCATCAAGCCATAAGTGCATAAAATATCAAGATTATGGGTCACCCATGCCTAGTTAATGCCTCCCATGCCTCTTTAATGCTTATTTGTCTTGAGGATATTTATGAGTTTAATTCCAAATATTAGGATTATCCATGGCCACACATATCAATTTTGATATGGACGGTCATGGTTGATCCTGACTAATCTCAAAAATTTATAAATAGAGAGGCCATGGACATGAATTGAAATCTTGAATATTGTAAAGTTGTAATGTTAAATTATTTCAATAATCATTTGTATTTCATCATTAAGTTTATTTTCAATCTTCATTGATAGGCTAGTTTAGTGATTTGGAATCACAAGCCTAAGTTTTTTGAAGTGTTCTTGAGACATTAGAGGAGTTTACCATCTTTGTTGACAAAGACAAGGATGCTTGATCAAGGGAGAACATGATTTTGAGCCACATGGATATGGTGAATCCATTTGGGAAGTTAATATGATGTTTTATTTCTTTCATTTGTTTCTTTATATCCTTTATAATTCTCATAGGAATAGATAGGCTTAGTTAGTTTTTTATTTATGCATTTTTCATGATTTATGGACTAATGTTTGACTAACTTTCTTTGTAATCCTCTCTCTAAACATGTGGTGACAAATTGCTAACCTAGAGCTCAGATTTATAATGGGGCTATATGGGTTACCCTGGGGTAGTGGGCCATTAGGATCATGCTACATGGCACAACCCTACTAATATTCTCACCTAAAATCTTATTGAATTATATAAATGGCTATAGGATAATAGGTCACTAGGATGATGCTAGTTAGAATCATCTCAATGATCTATAGGTTTGAAGGTTACCAAATAAAAAAATCATTAAAGTGTTTTATAATTTAAAAAATCACCATGTGGCTTTGGGAAAATTTTTTAAAGAAATGATTAAGTTTCTAAGGGATTTTGAGAAGGGGTTGGGACTACAAGGAGTTTTGAAAGTATGATGCACATTAAGGGACAAACATTGAGCACTTGGTTAATATCAATGAAACATCTAGAAGGCAAAACTTCACATCTAGGAACCTATAAACTAGAGACCAAACTAAAACCAGAGGGTCCCCATCTAAGGAATTGAGTATGGGACATGTTGGGGCCAAAAAATGGTGACTTCCATAGGGAAAATGTTGTAAAAACTATCTGAACCTAGAATATATAATTAAAACACTCCAAACATTAGACTACAAATTTTCATCCCTGAACATAGGTATAAACTAAAAATAATTCTATTTAGACAAAATCATAAAGATGAATGCACTAAAGTCTACTTTAACATGTGGCATATTAAGTTTTCATTTTATTAAAGGCCCTTAGTGTATGAAAGTAATAAACTCATTTATATCTATAAAATTCACATAAAATAATTCAAACTTACTTAGGTAACCAAAACTTATGAGAGGGAAGATATTTGATAATTTATCTTAGGGGAAATAGCATGGGCATTGCTCTATTGCTAGCTAGGTGTCTATAGCCCTGATAGAGATAGATCTAGTCCCACTCAAGGCCTTACTCTATTATCATCTAGGTTAGAAATCCTATGGTGGAGGTTTCTTCAATAACCACTTCAAGGAGACTTTAGATTTTTCATATTTTATTTCATTTCTTTCAAAATAAAATTATGAAAAGATTTCTATGTCCAATCTATTGAGAGTTGGGGACCAAGCCATGTGTAAAATGACTGACTCAAAAAATTAAGATGACTAAGACATTCAAATCAAACTGATGCTTCTTATTTAATTTAGATGTTCAATTAAGCACAATTGATGGATTTAGACAAGAAAATAAGCCTTTCTAAAATTCACATGTTTTATTTAGAATCATAGGCCTCCAAAGTTTAAAAAATGCACAAAAAAAATTGAAACAACCTATGCCATTATTTAAACATGGCTTTTGACTTGAAAAATTTAAAAACACAAATGTATATCATGTTTATTTCATCTATTTAAGGTTCTTTATCCCACTAACATAAGTAAGGGGGAATCCACATGACATACTCCTTGCTCAATGTTTTTTATTTTTGGGATAAGGCTCACAAATTAAATGGGATGTTAAGAAAGAACATGGCCAGAATGTTGAAGTAAAACCAAAACTAAAAAAAGATAAAATATAAAATAAGAAACCTACTCTAAGAAAGTGAAACTAATATAATGAAATAAAATTCAAAAATTAGGTCCTAACTAAATAAAGTAAAAATAGAAAACAAGAAAGTATGTACACTAATCTAAGAAAACAAACCCCCAAAAATTAGGAGGGTGGGTGTAGAAACATGGTGTGGAATGTCTCCCACATATTGGTAGCACTAGGGCTCTTCCATTCAATTTACTTAGGAAGGTAAGTATGTCATTATATTCATTTATCCATCCCTTGGGTTTCTTCCATATGAAGTCAAGGTAAATTGTAAGCATACATTCAAAATAATCATCTCCCTTAGTTCCAAAATCATATTAAGGATAAGCATTAGAATCATTTACCTCAAAGTCTTGACAAACCAATGTAAGAGGTATAGGTACTTAGAGCCTAGTATTTGTGAATGTTTAAGCAAGAGTTTTAATGCATAGCAACTGTTTGGAATATGGATCATCTACTAGATGGGCATCTTCTTCTTCCTTATCTTGGGTAGGGTGATTATGCTCTTCTAAAAATAAAATTTGAATGTTTTCATCATTAACAGAGCTATCATATTATTACACAAGAAAATATTGGCTATGTTTTCTAGAATTCAGGTTCTCCTTACATGTATTATCATCAAAAAAGTCATCCTCATCTTTTAGCATACCATGATTGATAAAACCAATAGTTATAGGATCAACTTTTTTATACAAAAAGGGTTTTATATTAGAAATAAGAAGATCTTGGATATGTGGATGATTAGGTGAAAAATTATAGAAAATAAAAACATATTTTTTTGTCTTATATTTCATCATAGAAACTGATTGGTAACTTGAACAACTTCTATGAAAGCCATGGCCAAGCTAATTACTACAAACTTCTTTATGAATGTGGCACTCAGGGGTTCTAAAGCATGCAAATAAAAATCTAAAACAACTATTTTATGTGTTCTGTAACTAATAGGGACTTTGTTAAGACTCTTTTGAAACCTACAATTGAAATATATAATTAACTCAAGAGGTTATTTTCTAATCATAATAAATTATTTCAATAAAACATGGGGGTCAATCCTAAACCAAACTGAAGGAAAAATAAATGTTCTAAGTCATTATAGTTGTTAATATAATTAGGTTTTAAACACAAACTAGTTAGATGCTTCTTCCTCTAAATTAAAATGAAATAACCTACAAGAAACATCTTCAAATTTGACATTTAAAACATGCATAATAAACTTATAAGCAACCAAGTGTTCCTCAACAATTCTCTTGTGATTGTTTTGAAACTTAAGAGGTAAATCTAATTGATCCTTAGGGAATTCATGTTTAATACCTGATATGTTTATGGCCAACTCATAAATCCAATACATTTGTGTATGGAATTAGGGATAAGTTGAAAGATGAGATTAATAAGTGCAACAAGCCTATCTTTAAAGGTTATGACTCTCCTATGTTTCAACAAATTGAAATGATAGAAGTAAAAATAAGGATTTGAAACTTGTGATCCTTATAGTGGGGTATAGTTTTATTTTAAAAAAATAACAATTAAAATAAAAACTAACAACAAAAAATGATGACCCTCCTTCTAGCACCATAAACATTGATTGTTCCAACTGATTCACCCATAAAATGGCTATTGGATTAACCATTTTGAGAGGACAAAGTGAGGAAATAATCGTGGGAAGAAATTTACCCTCATTAATTTTATTATTGATGCTAATTTAACCCAAGGATAGATAATTTTAACCAATCTTACTCTAAGAGTAGCAATTGCTACCACCAAAGGTTCACCTAGTCTCTTGATGAATGAATGTCTAATTTTTGTTGTCTACTCAAGTCAATTGATAAAAAATTGAGTGATCTTTCACTAAAATTCATTTTAATATCTAAAACAAGAAATAATAACATCAAAAAATATATAAAATATAGCACGATAAGGTATAATAGAGAGGGGCTCTTTGATCTAAATGAGCTTCTTGATGCTAAGGAGCTAAAAGCATGCCTGGCCATAATTATACCATTATGTACCTAGTCTAGAAATTACACAAACATGAACCACTTAGTGGAGAAGCTTCTAAGGACACATGTGAAATCCATTTATTCACTAAATCCATTCTAAATAAAACTATCTACAATTTATAGCTATTACATACAATGACTAAGAAAAGTAAAAAAACATGAAAAAACTCAATAAACTAGTTATGATAGCTAGTGCACAACATAACTAGGATAATCTTCTACAACTAAGCATATTAACATGATTATCACCAATTAACTAGATAAATTAGAAAAATATAGACATTAAACAAACAAAACATAATAAAATTTGACTCAAAATTATAAAAACATTATGTTACAATCAACATCTCTAGTCAGACAGTCTAGGAAAAACACAGAAGGAAAGGCAGGTTCAATTCTGACATAATTCTAGAAATACTTTGACACCTTAAATGTTGAAAATAATAATGGAAATACAACCTTATTAAATATAAAATTTGAGGACCTCGTGACCTTGTATTCTAGCTCATCCCACTAATAGGGAAATCAAAAATATTCAATGATGATTTGGAAATGCAATTGAGATTCATGATTCTCAAGCAGAATTAAAGGCATGCCCACTACTATAGTTAAACCATGACTCTTTAAGGTAAATATTTTCCTTTTATCTCCTCCTTTTATTTTATGTACCTATAAATGTTGATATTACACCATTTATTTGAGTGCACAAACCATTCATAAATTTGATGACCTTGATAGCTAGATAAGCCATCAATTTTTAGTCTCATGGATTTCTAATAACTTGGAATGTGTACATGGCTCATTGATCTTTACTTTTTTCCTCTCAATATGTGTTATTTATGTTGTGTAAAACACACTCCATTCTTTGATAAGTGGGGGACCCCTCTTAAAATTCTCAATTTGAAGTCCCTAGATTTTTAGTCCCTCTCAAAACAACATCTCTTTATGAAAATCCTCAAATCTATGATTTTCCCTAGTATGCATAGCATCTAATGTGTTTGGAATGATAATTTGGTCTTTATTAAAACCCTTAAAACCTTTTAAATTTAATAACATTCAAGTCCTTGTTGTGTCCTACTAGTAGTTTAATAGTTTCATACTTAGAATATTTTTATTTCACTACTTATTTTTTATAGATTTGGACTTGTGTTAAGGTTCTTAGAAGCTTAATTTCTTGAGTATTAGTCTCCTAGAGTCTCAATATCTTAGATTCCTAATTTTAATTTCATAAATATTTGTTGGTAGGTAGGTAAGCATTTTAATTGGTTATGAAGCTTATTTTTTTACTTAATAATTTTTTTGAATTTTTATAGAAGGACCAACTAAATGAGGAAGTGTTACAAGGACCCTACTATCAAAGATATAAGTATTTCATACTTGTTAGAGCTTGGGAGAGATTGATCAAATGAAGAAGTGACATATGGACCCTGTATCAAAAAATGTAGTCTCCTAAACCTATTAGAGATGTCAAAACTTGAGAGAGCCTAACCAAATGAGGAAGTGCCATATGGACCCCATTATCAGAGCTGTCAGTATCCTAGACTTGTTAGATATGTCAGTGTTTATGAGATCCTTAAAAAATGAGGAAGTGTTATGTGGAATTAGATATTAGACCTATCAGTCTCCTAAACTTATTAGAGATGTTAGATATTTAGGACAGCTTAAAAAAATGAAGAAGTGCCACATAGATCACACTATCAGAGTTGTCAATATCCTAGACCTATCAGAGATGTTAGATCCTGGGAGATATTGATATACTATACCACCTCACATGGCATAAGACATCTCAAGAAAATAAAAGGAAGGTATAATAAGATTTAAAATCTAACCACACGATGTCATGTGTCACTTCACTTCCTTAGCTAGTAATTCTTGCTCCTAAACATGTAAAGGTGAAATATTGGGTCGTGGCTAGGTGGTATCCATTACAGGTAGTGATAATTGATGATGGACACATGGAACAAGCTAAAGGATACCTAGGATGCCATTAGATAAATATATTCATGTTCCTACCACACTCTCTACATTACCTAAATGGGAAATTTGATCTTGATTGGATAAATCAAAACATCATTTTATAGTCTCCAAATCTAATAGGTGACATGTATTCAAAATCTTTGATTTTATTTCTAGATTAGGAAATAAATGAGAGGATCAAACCACGAACTCAAATTTAAATTCATGTGGGGTGAACCACCAAGCACTTTTAATGCAAGAGACCTTTGAGGATCCCTATAAGTTCATAATTGCAATCTCTTTTACCATTATTACTCCCATCTTTCGAGAATCTGCCTCCTCACTTTTTTATCATTCTTGTGCCCCCATACCTTCCTTACTCAAAATTCACTTTCATAGAGATATATCCCTTTCTTTCCATGGCTAATTCATACTCTAACTCCAAGGCTGAGCCCAAATATAGGGAAATCAACTTCCCTAAGGATTAACCCACTTCAAACATTACAATGACATATTCAAAGCAACTAAAATTGTGTCAAAGTAGACATATAGTGACGATGAGGATGAGTTAAAATTCCAATATGTTCTTAGGGGATACAAGAAGTGAGGGTTACACAAAATCGTAGCCAAGGTAGAAGTATTTCCATGTGTATACCTCTTTAGTAAATTATTGTTCATTTCTAAGTGAGTTCAATATGGTGTTCATGATCTTGTGTGTTTTGTAGGATCCTAACATATGATCACATATCTTTTTGGGAGTGCATTCAAATCCTAATACAACCTTCTATAATACACAGTTTATTACAATTCAACCAAAGTTGATGTATGGACCAATATGTATAAAATTTACTATGTATTAAAGGACTAGGTAGAAAACCTAGATGGCAAATGGGTTAATAAATTAGACATAGACTCATACACTTTCTACACCTTTAAGTGACATATTCATGTAGAGATGATCCTATTGGATCAACTTTTTAGACCAAATGATTACGTGCACATCAATCCCATATGGGTTACCATGTTACATATAATCCTTTAAAGAAACTAGGTTCCAAACCTTGGGGGCATGATCAAATTCAACCTTGTCAAGGTAGTGTTAAATGCTTAGGGCAAAGGCAATTTTTATATGATGAAATACTTGGTTGATTCAATTTGTGATACCATTCTATTTAAAACCTTTACCTTTCCATCATGGGATTTTAGAAGTGTAGTGGTCCACATAGTTTTTTATAACATATATAGAAACCATTATCAGAACCATATCTATGATATTTGAGAGTCATTCTACCCAATGGTCTATATGGTCATAAATGAGGTAACCATGCCTCATATATCTAACAAAATAAGTAAATCTCTTACCCCCATAGTGATTAATGATACTATAGGGATGACATCATCATACAAGTGGATGGTATTATCAAAGCTCCCCTTTGCCTACCTTACTAAGTTCCAAACTAGTTGATAGAGTAAGAGATCACCTATCAAAAAGTTGAAGGCATCTTTGGTCACTATAGAAATCACTAGCATAAGGATTACCCAGCCTTCCCCATCAGTATTAGACATCATTTATACGAGAGCCTACCCCCATTGTAGAAGATGGCTACAAGAAAATATTCCTATGCCTTGGGTAGGGAAAAAGTATATATTAGGAACCCCATGACATCATTAGGGGCCATGTAAGTAGGTATTAATCTTAGATAAACATCAATTATGGACGCTATCCCATTGAATAAGATGAAATCCACTTCAACCCTATAAATGATAAGGAGGTACTCACCCGACTCAAGACCAAAAAAATAATAAAGGAAAACAAGTTTAGCTTGGGCCATCTACCCAAGGTGTCCCTACCTCCTCCACATCATCATAATCCTAGGATGACATTCATTAAACTCCTCAAATTTCAAGGAGGATATTACAATAGGTCCCAACCCCTTCTTATCCTTAAGCTACTCCTCACCCTTTGCTCCACTTCCACCACTTATTGTTGTTTTATTTTCTCGACTAAGGGCTACACATGCACTATAATTTGATATCAAAATTAGCTTAGAGGTGACCCCAAGCATGACCAATGATAATCTTCCCTAAATATCCCTTCCCCTACTTCCACCATTCCCCAACAACCTAGTAGAACACCCCCTAGTTTCTTATTCCTAAAATGACCCACTTAGGTGGTGCCTCCCCTCTTTCCTATTTTAATCTTTCCATAGTTCACCCAAGTGGCTCTGGATTTAGCTATGCATAGTATCATGACATTTAATTTTCCTTCCACTTAAGCCATTCCACATATAGGGATATTATTAACACCACTGTTGGTTCTTCCATAGGTTTAAGCACCTCCAACTACTCCTTATTCAATAGGTCCTGTTGTACCCCTAAAAATGAGTGCACCTATGTGTATAGTTTAATTTACCTTAATCACATTAATGGTACCTATAGTCACTCAATAGACTCATCAATTAGACCTTGTTACCTCTACCACTATATCTCTTTCCACTACAATAGCACAAGCTAATTTAGGCAAGAGGCCTAAGAAGAAGCAAAAGGTAATTCCTACTCTTCACCCATTATTGCTTCTCATATCCTTCCTAGACCTCCCTTTTCCATTGTCCAAAGTGTCTAAGTATTGGCTTTAATTAACCAATTTCATCCTTCCTACTGAATACCTCTATTATTGATGTCATTGCCCTATAGTTTAGTTTAACTCAGAGCCAGTGACAGACCTAGATGTTCCCATGGGATTACTCTTTAATTTTACCTCCCTACACCCCCATGCCTCCTCCTCCTCCATTAATCTCATCCTTCATTCCCTATGCTTCATCCATTCCTATTCTTCCTAAGGTTCCACCTGTCACCTCCATCTCTACCACCTCATCAACACACCCTTCTACCTTGGGAGTAGACATGATATCAAAGGCACTTGAGATGATTGTGTATAGATATATCAAAGTGTAGTGAGATTTTGATAGTGTAGACACCCATTTTCAGCCAAAACAATGTTTCAACTAGAATTTAGATTGATTTATGTCAACCAAAGTAAATTATTCCTAGAATTCACTAGATATCCCAATTTCATTTACACATTGGATGTTAGCACATATAATTATATTGAGGCATCCCTATTTAGGGTATTATCTTATATGCAACAATAACATCTCACATATTCATCTTTAGTAAAATTACAACCTAAAAATTTAACAAATTGGCCTTTTGACCCATTAAGTGAGACACTTAAATAAATCCTTAAATGTCAAAACCCTAAGTAGAATTAATTAACTAAGCAAATCCAATTAACTGCTTAAGTGAGAATTCCATGTTCAATTAGTGAATATCTAATTTCTAATAACAAAATTTCAATAAAAATGAGGTCATGATGATGTCATCATCCTCAAAGTCAAGGAATTGGAAATATCTTTATAAAAGCCTTAAATTCAAAAATACTTAGCCATGATTAATAAATGGGATCTCTATCCTAAATATTAATTATTTGTCCCCTCCCTAACCTAACTATGGTTAAATCTAACCTAAAGACACTTGAGTTAGAGTTAGTTTGAGAACCTATAAATACTATTGTCATTATCTAACAAGTATTTTTATATGCAAATAAGTAATGTTGAATAATCTCTAGAAAGCTTCTTTTTGTTATCACATTTCAAGCCAAGCCAAAATTGGACAAGGATAGGTATTGCTTGCAAAGTAAACACATTGACAAATGCCTCCATTATACATAAAATCTGAGCATGAACACTCTTATATGCCAATGAACAAACACCATTTCAAAAGGAAGGTAAAGGTAGTATTTGCTTTATCTTGTAGTTTTATTTGAGCTTAGTTACACTATTTATCACCTAAGTATTTAGGGAAGTAATTGTTTTCATTGAGTTATTTGATTTAGGATTTGTAATTCTAATAACAAGATAATACTAACAATATCCTTTGTAATCCTATGTTACATAATGGCACACCTAGTGGGACCATGCACCTCATATGCACTAAGGGAGTGATATTAGACCTTTAAAATCCAATAAAATCTCACTTACAACCTTAGTTTTTTTAATTTTCTACCTTGAAAACCTATGTTTTTATTTGACTACATTTTGATGACTTTACCATTGCTAATCAGTAAATTTACCAATTTTCCTATGTTCTATTTTTGACTATGTTTTTCAATAAATGGTGACATCGATGCTACATTTTGATGACTTCAACATAAATAATGACTTCACTCCTTGATAATTGGAAACGTTGACCTGTGACATACCTTTATGGAAATAATGACTTCATTTAGAGGAAATGACTTAATCCCCTGACAATGGTGACTTTGTCAAGTAACCATCCTATGTGTTTACATGTTATTTTAAGGAAAATAGTGACTTTGGCTAATATAATCAGTGACTTTGCACCTACGAAATATTGATTTCACCATAAATTTATTTTTTCTATACTATTTTTATAGGAAAATCATGACTTCGCCCTCTTTTGTAAATGATGACTTCACCCTATGTCAAAAAACCTAAAATCTTAAAAAGTGAAAGTTATTTTAGACTAACCATTTTAAACAAGAACAAGTGAATCCATTAACACTTTTTTTAGGAAACTAGGTAACAAAGAGAAGGTTTTAATCATTTTAAAAGTCATTCATACCTATCTTTTTGGTGCTTAAAAATCACTTGCAAAACAACTTTTCTTTTTATTTTTAAAAGTTACAAGTTAAAACACAAAGGGCCAAAATTCACTTAATATTTTGTTAAGTGATTAAAAATTTTAAAAAAATATTATATTTAGTGATACTAATATCTTTTAATTTTTTCTTTCCTTTTTTGCAAAAGTACATAGTTTCTTCTCTTAAAGTAGTTTCTTTTTAGCAAAACATCATGTGTCTGCTCTCTCTCTCCCTCCCCTTTAGGGAACATGGCTGACCAAAAGTTCATCATTTTTGCTTGCTTGGTTGAGTTGTATAAGTGAATAAAAGTCTTGTATACTCTCCCTAAGCTCTAAAGGACTTGTGTGACTAAAAAATGACCCTAAAGTCCTATTTTTATTTTTTATTTTTTTTACATTATCATTTTAGCAGGTGTTCATAGCCTACTCATAAATTATCTAGGATGACTTTGACCTAGGGTTTCATTTCCTATCACTTTTATAACTCCACTCTCTAGTGGGTTATATAATTAGGCATACCATTGGATGGGATAGTGGTGAGTGGTTAGCTTGACCATCCTAATGGGTTCTTAGGCAATTCAACATTTAAGTATCAAAATTCACTAAGAAGTAAATAGATGAATTCATTATGCAAAGGACTAGACCATTACATAATAAGCTATGTGTTTTAGACTCATTTGACATGATTACTCCCTCATGTTATCCACACATGTAGAAAATAGAACACATCAAAAAAAAAGATTTTGATCAACTCCACTTGTCGTAGAGTATCTATCCAAATGCCAAGTTGCTTCAACACTCTAAGTTATTTCCATGTATCAATCCTTAGGAGATAAATCAGGATCAAAAACTCTACCTACATGCACTCGATTTATACTTGGAGAATATAGTATTGTTAATAATTATTGGATGCTTTGGCCTTTCTTAGGTATCCTTACAAACCACAAAAACCTCTTTTAAATCCCCTTTGTCTAAGGGAAAGATTGAGTTTTGATGGGTTCACATTCATGTAAGTATATTCTAACTTTTTTCTCCTCTCTTAGTAGATAAATGTAGCATAGGTATTGGCTCAAATAATATTACTCTTCATATTCCATGTATTAGGGTCTTACTCATACTTAGCTTAATTGATATTATCTTATAAATGTTTTGATTGATTTACTAACCCCTCATATTGTGCCACAAGCTTTGGTGTGCACTAAATTAAATTTACTTTCTTGTTTATTAGAGTAGAGTGAACATTAAACCTAGGAATATTTTAAGGTTATTGCATGATTGTGTTAAACTATAGGATTCGGAACCCTTCCTAGCATGGTGTATTATGACAAGTGATCCCCTAATTGGGTCTAGCAAATCCCCACATTGATCATGCTCCTACTTAACAAATGTATTCCCAATCAAAAGTTTAGGTATGTTCTATCTTCTCTAAGCTAGGATTTATTTATAGACATGATGCATTTTTGATTGCATACAGTAAATACTACCACTAAGTCCATATGGATTTAGGGGATTCTCATAGATTTTTATATCTAGTTTCAATTATCTACCATCATCTACTATGACAACTAGAGTATTATTCAATTTTTTAAGAATTCAATCTAGCATCAATAGACCAAAAACATAGAGATTGACATGTACTTAATCAGAGAGCTCATTCATGGTAACACCATTGACCTAATATATTTATAAACATTAGAGAAGATAATAGACAACTTCACCAAACCTTTCATAAAGAGTAAGTAACTTCACTTGTAGGCTCTTCTTAATTTTTTGGATACTAAAACATCATCTTCTAAGGGGATTCTATCCTCTTATTTTATGTTTCTCTTTTTGGAGGGGAGTTTTTCTTTCAATTTTTATCCTTTTCTCTACCTTATGAGAGATTGCTTTTTACATGGGTACCTCATCAGGCCAAGTTGTTAGGACCCATTTTTTTACATGACCCACATAAGTTATGCTTACGGGGCATGTTAGAGTAGGGGTTATTTATTTTCCTCATTTTTATTTATTATGGTATTTTTTTCCCTTGCTTGGAGTTTTCCAACTTTCATGGAAAATCTTGATTAGGTGTACAGTTTGACTAGATGTCTAGGAAGTAACTCCCTTGATCAGTTATTTTAGGTATGAGCATTACTCCTTTATTCTTAGCTCTATTAACCACCTTTTATGGAGGAGTTACTTAGTACTCTCCTATATTTACATCTCACTTGGTGAGCATTTTTAGTTAATGTAAGATTGGTATTTTTAGCTCCTATTTATCTTATGCAATATCATCATATTAATTTCATTTAGCTTATAGTTATGTGTTATGTGTTTGTTTGTCTTAAACCTATCATGAACCTATGAATATAAATGATTTGGTAATCCTAGCCACAACTATAATATATATAATAATATTACACTGGTTGAGGAGGAAATTGACTATAAAACATACTTTAGGAACTCCATCCCTGATTCACATTAGTGAAAATTCATCTAAAGAAGGGATAGAAAGTAAATAACTCTAATAACTAATATCAGTGAAAAAGAGTATTCCACTTCACATAGATCTATATCTTCAATTTTTAAATAACTTGAGCATGAAGTAATTTCTTCACAACTAGTAGAAGGAGATGTCAGGGAATAAAGATAAGAAGATGAGGAGTTGTTTGAGAAGTTTGATAATATAGGGGAATGGTTAGATAAGAGAACCCTAAAATTCCACACCAAGAATAAATTAAAACCCTAGATAAATATTTTATGTAAATTTATTTCCTTATGAGTTAGGTCAAAAAAATAGAATAAAATGGATTAGACACACTGATAAGGATGGTAGAATTAGAGAGTGCAGTCCTTCAAGTTCCTATAGCATAGCTCACAAAATAGTATGTGGAATCATTTATGATACAACCTAAATAATCACATGTTGTATAATAATACCCTATACCTTCCAAAATTATTTATAAATATGTTGTAACTTCTTCAACCAAATAAGTAACCTTGACCAAGCACTACTTTTTCTTGAAATGTATTTGAATGGAAATGAAAAAAATAGAATGCATAAATTTAGTGGTATAGATATTATGTCCAATTAAAGAAATAAAATAAGGTATTTAAAGATAAATTTTAAGAGGATAAGTCACAAATCATGAGACTAAAATAAAAAATGGAGGATATGGGAAAATTTATAGAGCAACTTCTGAAATGTAATGCACCTGCTCAAGTTTACTCTGTTTATCTTGAAAATAAATGGTTGAAATTTTAATTCATGATGGTATTTTTTTTTAACCCTAATTTTTAATAAGGAATATTAATTGGGTAGATATGGTTAAGGATATATAAATGATAGGGCACAAGGTTGAATATTATATCTACATAAGGCAATTAATGTGTTAAACTCAGATGTACCATATGTTATATCTATTAAACTAAGATAGTTAAGTAATAGAAAGTATAACTATGTTAGATATATAAATGACATAAAAGAGAGTACTTAGTTGGTTCTGAGGCTAATGCAAATCTAGATCTATTACTAGAAGAAAGTAGGTATGAAATAATTATAGACCAATCATTAGATTTTGGATCAAGTGCCTCTAGCTTTCTAGATAGTTACATCAACTTGGGATGGTTATGTCGATGTTAATGTCCTGCATGGAATATAAACTAAAATAAGATGTAAAAACTTGTATGCTTTTGGGTTTTGTTTCACCTTCACTCTAGTGCATTTAGATCTAGGTTTTAGACTGTCACTCCTAGTGAAATGGTAAACCCTTAGTTTTCCATCTTGAATGTGACCTTCACGAAAAATGGGTTAGTGGGAACATGGTGTTGAGATAACTCATAATGACCCTAATGTTAAATGGTGATACCTACATATCAAATACTATAGAAGAGGGCCTCATATTCATGTAGTTATCCCAAACATGTTGGCTTATGTGTAAATCAAGTACAATAATGACCTAGCTTGTAACTTGGAAAATATGACCTTATGACTAATCCTTTATAACTTCATATTTGTAGTTGGTCTATTCCTTTGATTGATATTATAATAAGGTAGAATAAGAAAGATTTTGGTAACTTGAATGTTTTTTTAGTGTTTTTTTGGTCTGATTACTATGTGAGGAATGAATGAAGGTTGATATTGTATTTATACCAATCATATCGAGAGATAACTCACATTAAATCAGTTAGACTAGCCATTGTAATATGTTTCATTTATAAATTGTATGTCTTTATGGCATTGGAAACTTGTGATCGGGTCAAGATAGTAATGTTGATTCTACTATCTATCTTAGACATTAGTATCCAAGGAGTAAGAGTCAGGAGCATGCTCAAAACATGTAGATGTGTAAGATATGTATATTTTAAGAATTTTGGTCAAGATGGGATGTATTTTTCATCAATATAAGGATGGTCAGACTAAGATATAGGCTAATGGACATAAGGTAGAGTAGATGTGAGGCTTGTGGAAGTAAGGCATGTGTATAACTAATAAAAGGTCTAAGTTTACCAAGTGTAAAATATTGAGGTTCTACATAATCACAAAATATAATCTAAATTTTCTCACTTTAATATGGTAATGAAATTATTACTTTAAATAAAATAAATAAGTACCTGGGTGTTTGTGCACACCTTATATTTTCTAAAGTTGCATTTGAGTGATTTTCTAGTGATTGACCTAAAATCAAGAAAATTTTATAGTGCATAATCAATGCATATAATATGGGTCAAAAGTACTTAATATAAATTGAAATTGAAAGAACAAGGTTTAGGAGTACATGTGTGTGTTGATGTAACTACCTTACCTATTGGCAAGTTATTTTTTAAATATGTATCATTATAAGGCTTTGAAATTGAGATTAGGATAAATATAGACAAATATTTAAAGTGCATATATCCAAGGAGATATAGAGGTATATAGATATATTGGAAGGCACATGCCCCCAACATTGGAGTAAAAGTGAGTTTCCACCTAGAAGTTGAGATTAGCTCAATTATGAAACCTAATGATACTTATAACCTAGTGAGTTTGGATGATCAAGTCCAAATTGAAAAATTAGAAATATTGAGTGACTTAATCACGTCAACCATACCAAAAAGTTGAACCAACTACTATGTTAGATTGGCTCACTAATGATCATAAAACTCCATACGTTATCAATACATGAAATAGTTTTGAAACTTAAGATTTATTTGGATTTTAAAATATTATGCACATGTTTCATAGCATATTCACCTTAGATATGTCTCATTATGAAACTATGTATAATAATGGTACCATGTATAGAATTATGCCATGTGTGTCAAATTCATATAACTATGTGTTTTGGTCAATTTGGATAATTGTGTAACTATGGAAGACATGTTTCCAAATCATGCCCCCACTATATATGGATAAATTTTAAAATAATATAAATACCAATGTGGAGGACATATTTCCAAAACATGCCCCAATTTTAAACTAGAGATGTTGAATACTAAGTAGGTATGGAGAACATGATCAAAATCATGCCCCCATTAAACATATGAATTGATATAAGTACCATATTGAATGAATGTGGATAACATGCTTCTAAATCATGCCCACATTGAATCTAAAAATTATGAATGTGTGGAAACTATGTCTATATGACATGCATCACTAAATCTAAAACACTATGAAAAGTGTGGAGAACATGCTTCTAAATCATGCCCCTATACCCCCCCCCCAACTTTAAGGTGAGGTAAAAATATTACCTTGAAGTTACCTCACCTTAAAAGGGTAAAATAATTGTAAAATTGGTTAATGTAACCATGTATCATATAAAAGTAAACATGTCTACGTAAATATATCATTGAGCTGCATAGAACTAATGTGGTCACATGTAGGCCTAAGATGCATGGTAAATATCATGTTGATGTCTAGATGGTAATAGTATAAGATCAACAAGCAAACAATAAAACACACAAGAGCACTCAAAAACATGTCAAAAAGTAATGGTCCAAGGAGATTGCAAACAAGGGGCATGTTCAAATGCTATAAAATCAAATGGACATGACTTAGTCAAATGTCCACATAAGTAAGTAATGACATATTCAAATGTCCAAGAAGGAAATTACATAATTAAATGTCCAACAAGATAAACATAGGCATAGAGGCCACATATAATGGATTATATTCAAATGCTCTAAAAATCAAGACAATAGCAAAGTAAAACATAGAAGGAAGTGTATAAAGTAAAGCATAAGTAACTAGCATAAACATGTCATAGTGGCCCATGGATTGAATGTGTTATAAAAAAATGTCAAGTTTATAGCATATCAAGTACCATGTGTAAGATATAAGAATGGATAAGGCATGTGTAAGTATATATGTAAGCTCAAATATGATAGTGTAGAGTGATCATAGAATCATATAACCTATGTTTATTAAGATTGTAGAATATGGATGCCCCCAACATCCTAGTGATTTGAGTATAGGGAAATACCAACACCCATAAGTGTATCATGGATCTATGTATGCTTGTCTATGTGTATGTAGGCATAAAGGATATGTTAATCCTTAACATAGAACTAACACATATATGCCAAGGAGCTAATAGAACATGTAGGTGCCAAAATGGTTTTTGGATTTTTGAAATATTTTTTTGATTTTTTTGGCATTTTTGGAAGAGACAAGATCATCCTATTACCTCATCCAAAGTATGATCATAGGTATCTCCCCACTCAAAACCTAGTGCAATAAATTGGTGGTACTACCAAGGATCATGTATAGGTGAAATATTTGTCACTACAGTATCTGTGATGCTTAGTGTATATATAGTATGATTATAAGGTCATGGAGCATCAATAAAAGGAATAGGGGTTCTTTGAACCTATATTTGTGTAGTCTTTGGTTTATTTTTAATATTAATAGTAGGAACATGTTTAGGTGCTCTATATATCTGAATATGGTGCATAGAATATGAATATTCTATGGAACCCATTGTCTATCTCTAATGTAAAGGTCTCTCAAGTATTGGTTGCCTAGTAAATGGGATTATTTTTTACTTGCTTTTTTGAGGTGTATTATCCCTAACATGATTAATAATTAACTATCTGGGTATGAATTTATCTTTTTTAATAAGATGCTCATATGGACTACCACAAATTATAATTACATGATTGGCATGAATGTACTTAATACACCCATGCACTGTAAAAGGTAATACTCAAAGAGTGTGTATCCAAGGTCATCCCAACAACATGTCAAAGACATGTGTATAAGGTATAAATAAGAAATTAGTAATCACATGTGTGGGACAAACCTGTAAAGGTAGATCATTCTCACTAAGAACCTTTTAGGAGGTCCCATCAAATGCTCTAATTGATCTAGTAGAGTGGTGTAAATTATGATGAGTATAACCCAAATGTGTAAGTAATTTAATGGTTAAAACATTTTTGATTTCATAATTATCAATCATAAAATTATGTATAGGGTGATTATCAAGGTATGTCAAATGGATAGAGAATGAATATGAGAGTTATCATCCTTAATTTCACTATCATCAAATGAAATGGTAAGTTTGTGAACTATAAGAGGTATATGTCAAATTTATGTACTAATAACCCCATATATTGGGTGCCCATAATATGATGGAGGAATATGTGCATAATATGCCATTTAAACTTTTGGTTCCTTCATATAATGGTCTTTCTAAGAATTTTTAAATATCTTCTATTTATGATGATCACCAAGTTGTGAACCAGATTCATTTGGAGGGTCATCAAATGTAATCTTTTGGTCATTGATGAGGTCATATATCTTATGCTTCAAGGTAAAATATTTTTTTGTAGAATGCCCAAGGCCTTGTGATAGTCACAATAAGCATTTGCATCATATCCTTTAGGTAGAGATCTATTTACATCAACCTATAGAGGAAGATGTAGAGATATAAGATGACACTCTAGTAACCATAAGAATAATGAAGCAAGACACTCAGGTAAACATGTAAACTATCTCCTTGGTTCATTAGATAGAACAAGCCAATTATGTTATTGTGTAATTGTGTTAACCATGGTGGTTGTTTATTTGTTAGGCTCAAGAGGTTTTACCTTATAACTTAGTTTGATTGTAAATTTTATACTAGATATAGATGTAATTGGTGTGTTTGCTACAAACTTGAGCTTAATCAATGACATAATCTTCATTTCACAGTCCCGAAAAACATGGCATAAGTCATTTAAAGATTGAAACTTTTTGAAAATAATGGAATCATGTAAAGGAGCAAGAAAACTTTGCTTGAATATGTCTTATAACTCTTTGTTTGCCATAATATTGGTCATTTTAGCTAACATTGTCTTATATATTAAGACATCTTCATTGATTGGTTCATTGGTTCATTATTTGATATTTTCAATTTAAGTATAAGAAATAATTTTAGTAATGTTAATAGAAAAGTGTGTCAAAAATTTATCTATAAGAAGTTTGAATGCTTTCACAGATTTGAGAGGTAAGTCACAAAACCACCTCAAAGCATAGTCCTTGAGGCTCTTTGGAAATAATTTGGTCAAAATTTTATCATTGGAAGCATAATAAATTCATTTCACATATAAGTTTCAAATATGTTGTTCACGATCACCCTTACCATCGTAAAATGTGAACTTAGGTGCCAAAATCTAGTTGGAAAATGGTGAAAATAAATCTCAAGCGCAAGAAGCTTATGCAACACATCTTAAAATTCTATATCATGTGAATATTTTTAATCCTATTGTTCAATGTTTTTAACCTTTTCATGTAAGGTCTTTATGATTTAGAGTGATTTAACTATAAACACAATGGGATTTTGATTACAAATTTGAGTAGTCACCACAAAGGATGGAAACATGTTTTGAGTTGTAATAGGTATTGCAACTAGTATTTATGTTGAATAAATGGGTAAGTTAATAAAATATGTATCAATATTAGTTTCAAGGAACAAAGGTTGTGTTTTATTTATTACACCCCACTCTATATTTTCTTCAAAAATTGGGGAACCCCTTTATTTTTTGAAAATAATGAATATCTTGAAGGGGTACTTGTGAGATCTAAGGGTTATAATACTTGTGATACTTGTACAAAATTAGTGTTTTTAATGTAAAATCATGTTTTGGTATACTTTATATTAACTTTCTCAAACTAACCTATTAATAAAAAGGATAGAAAGAGTGGCTTTACATGACAGGTATGAAGATTGTTTTATTACAGACTTTGTTTTGACAAAGTTCCAATTCAGAAGATTTTAGTCAAAAACATTCTCATCAGAAACATTCACTTCAAAAAATTTCCTTAAAAAAGATTCTATATAGAAATTTTCTCATCGGTGACTTTATTTTTGGAAGTATCACATCGGCAACATTTGTTTCATAAAAAATTTCATTGGTAGCATTCATTTTGGAGCAATTATTTTGGAAATTTTAGTCATTGGGAACTTTGGTAAGTGGAAGATTTTCATTAGTAGGTTTGTTTCAAAAAAATTATGTCAATAAAAATTATTGTTTTAGACAAATATTACACATTGGGAGTGTGTGTTCAAGCCTCTCCCATATTTGGACAACATGGGATTACCTATAGGCATGTGGGTTACCTATAGTAGAGGTAAACCTCTAGGTTAAAGAGCTAGCTCCCTTGATTTATCTCTTAAGATCATACACTACACTATAATAATAACTTGTGGGTGAAAATGGGATAAGTTAATATAAATTAACCTAATCTATTGACGTGATACACCAATGATAAGTCCACACAACACACTTGCATCTACACTAAGAAGAAAAACTACCAAAACTGACCTCACTTCTATGACCTTTTAGCATAAGTGTTTCTTATAGAGGAAACTTATTAGGCATAACCAAAGGTGGGTGAAAATAAGGATTGATACTAGACACTACTAGTCCCTCTCACACTTTAAGTAGACCTTAACAAACAATACACTTCATGAGACATGTTAGAAGAGATGCCACTCACATAATACATATAAGGGTAGAATGAAAGCAAGGAGAAATAATCTTCATCACTTGTTATACAAATACACCACTTGAAATGCTTAGGTAAGATGTGTAGAGAGTAAATCAAATTCATAAATTTATTCTAAGGTAAAACAAGTTGTTAAACTAGCAGGGCTTCAACATACAAGATTTTTACTAGATATAAATGCCAAAATGGCTTACACAAATAGAGCATAGGAGAAGAGAGAGAAAAAGAGAAGTGGAAAGATCAAATATTCAAGTGTTAAGATATATAAATTAGTTACAATAAGATATAATGAGGTGTAAAATAGATCATGAAGTAGTCTTGGAAATTTTTTTATCATAAATATGACAACCTCCCTCAATTTAGTGTAGAGACCCTTCATGTCTTTCTTTAAAATTGCCTTGATGATAAGTCATCCACTTGAATAATTGAAACTTATAGAGGGGTCTTTAACACCATTACACTATCATGAAAATGTGGTAATAATATTTTAATATTCCTCATCCACCCATAAATTGATAGCATTTCATACACCACTTTTCATCCATTATCTAGAAGCCACTCACTAATCCTCTAGACCTCACTCTTCACACATGTAATTATAAATTACTTGTAATTTCTCATGTAAATGTGTTGCATAGGTTTTGATACACTTGTTCAATACCCCTTTATCATATGGTCTATCATATACTTAAAAATGATTCAACATCACTCTTCTCATCTTCACACTTAGACAATCACTTTTCCTTCTCACTATTTGTCCAAGGACTGCATGTAGTGATCAACTCAACATAGATAATTTCATGCACAAATAAGGTGAGAGATATATATGAGGTATTTTATCATTATCCATTCACCTTATAAAATTATTTTCATCCATCAACCCCCTTATGCACCTGTAGAACCACTAAAATCTTGTAAAAAATAGAGAAATAGGTTTGTTCATGCAAGTGACAGTATGAATTACTTGGGTTTCAAGGAGAATAGGAGAGTTATAAACAAGTATAAATCACCTTAAAATACATATTAATACCTTTTAATTCATCCCCATTAAATTTGATCTTCATAAGTTCCAAGTAAGGGTTTTGAGAGGGTTCTAGGTGTCTTGGACTATTAGCAATGGTTCATAAAAACCAGAAGTTAAAACTCCAAATAAATTCCACTAAGTTTGAGATATATACCCATTAAAATATCCCAAAATACTTAAGTAACCATTCATTCCCTTCATACTAATATGAGCACAAAAAATTTCTCTCTCGAGCTCTTGCAGTGTAGTCTATGTGGGTCTAGGATAGTCTTAGATCAAAAATGACCAATTTGATTTACTACCTATAAACCAATGGTTCATGTAAAGATTATATTCTCCCCTAAATTCCATCACAATATATTTAAAATATCATATGACCTTATGGATGAAGTTGACAGTCATTAGGGCTTAGGCTTAGTAATATGCCTAGTAGGCCTAACTATACTTGATTGAGTATCTGGCCACATGTAGGTTTATAATAGATTTAGATGCCTCTCATTTATTTATTTACATGTAACTCAACCTTATACAATATTTCACCATGTTTCCAAGAATATCTCATTCATTCATTTACCCTTTATGTACTAACCCTATAGACTATATTGCTCAAAGAGTGCTCTTTGTCTAAGATAGAACAAAGAGCATCTCCCATGACTATATAACTTGAAGGAGATCATGAAAATATTTTTTGCACCATAAAGACCATCTAAAATAAGTCTCAAGTATTTTTTATGTTCTTAAAGCCTTTTAAAAATCAAACTCTCAAGACTAGTTACCAGTTTCTATGATTTTATACAATGTTTAGTTGACTGTAGGTGAGATTAGAACCCTATTTAATCAAACTATGATTTGCTTCCTATTTATGAGGGTCATAGAGAGTGTATTAATTGTTGACTAATTTTACCCCAATTCAAATTAGGTCAACACCCTCTATATTCAAATTTGTCATAGGGTCTCCTAGGTTGGAAAATGTGTCCTAAGGCTTTAATAAACTCAAGTATTATGCTTTCATCCTTGGTCATATTTGTTAGTTTATCATAGGTCATCTAAGGTCACATTTTGATTCATTTAATGAATTCGTATATTTTTAGTGAAATACAAAGGTGTTAATATGACAGGTAATGTATAAGGTGTCAGTTGAATGTCAATATTCAATTCTATAACTGACATAATGTAGGTTTAATGTCTTTACAAGGAGATCATTACAAAATAGGTAGTTAAGGGTATTTGTACATACAAGGATAGTCCATTTGGCATGTGTGACTAATCAATAGATTCCATTAATATCCCCACAATCTATTTCCATGCTTAATAGGTTATGATAGGTTCAAATTTTTAAAAATTGATCTATCTCCTTCATCACTATCCTCCACAAGGTTAAACAGGTTAATTAGTTTACTCTCAGTACAAATAAGAGGAGTAGATTTAAAGAAAATTCACTTGGTGGGTGAAATTAGACTTAATTAACTTATTTTTCATGGAAATATTTTTTGTTTTAGAGTGTTATTCTCTATGAAAAATCACTAAGATTGTGGATGACTTCCAACTACTTGTTCATCCTCATGGCCTCTATTTTTCTTATCTATTTATAGTTGTTTAATGATTCCATGTATTGTATGTGAATTTGAAAAAAAATATCAAATTTTCCATGTTTTTCATCTATTTTTTAAATTATTTATGTGTATCCATATACAAGGTCACTCTAATGTGATAGAGATGCATAGCTATCAATGGTCTGTATATAATTGTTTTTAGGTACAGTGGTTTGTCCTCTCACAATGACTTCAAATCCAAGGTATTACACTATTTAAAACTTATTTAATCATGGTGATTGGTTTATTCATGGATGTTTTGGTCTTAATAATGACATTATTGAAGTACTAGGCCTAAAACACAAACACAGTCAAGTAACACTACAATAATCATCTCTAGGACTGTGTGATGGTGCTTAGGCAGGGGTACAGATGAGTTTGAAACCTATACACACTCATAATATCTCAAGTACCATAAAAAACATGGTATAACCATTTATAAACCTAAAAATATAGAGAGAATTCCTAGAACATAGTCAAGATATATATACAGTCAGATCTCTTTGTGATTGTCATCTATAGCCAAGGAGAAATAGGATTTTAATAGGTTTTGATGAAGTTTGGGATTTCTATAGGTTTTGATAAGGTTATCAAGGTAAAAATAACATGGAATGAGAAGTGAAAATATTTTGGATTTTAGTTATGAAAGAGGATCCAAGACTATATACAATCAGTTTTCCTAATAATGACCTATAGTCAAGATGAGAATTTTACCTTCAAGAGAGAGATTCATGAGTTTGGATCTTCAAAGTCACTAAGAATTCAATGAGAGGTTTAAGAGTGTGGTATAAAACAAAAAAGTTATTCATATATATTTATAATTTAATAATGATACAAAATGAGAAGTTTTACCTTAATCTTTTTGAAAAAGATATTTTGCTCTATAAGGTGTCATCTTGTGATGGAGATTGATGAGGTATAAGTAAGCCTAAAAATTTCAAAAAATTAACTTAGGCCTTATATATCAAATTTTATCACAATATGAAGTTTTTTTATTAATAAACTGTAGGCTAAGTAAGTTCCTAATTTTTTCAAGTCTACACTTGAGATACTTAGTAAAATACAGTGCAATTGAAATGAAATGGACCTATAACCTATAAGTAACACCTATGGTGTTGATGATAAGGAATGACACAAATTTACAAGGCCTAAATGATTCCATTAAAGTTTTGAGGTGACCTTTAAATAACCCAATATTAATCAAAATTCTATAATCATAGTGTTCAAGGCAAGAATCTACACCTACAAGAAATATGTGGTTTCCCTAAGAATGGATACCTATAGTTTAGACTTAGAGCATAGATTAGTCTAAGCCAATACATGATGTACTTTTGTTGATGAAATTAAATTTAGATAAATGGTAATATTGATCTAATATGGAACCAAAACTTGGATACACAATGATCAGACACTAATACACACCTACAGTCATCCCTCGATGCACTTAATGGACATCTACAGTTTAGGCCATACACAAACCAGTCTCATACTAATGGAAAACATATGTTTAGTTGATGGAATAAGATATGGTTTTAATTTATCACATATATTAAATCATCATATTTCTGTCACGATACTTCCACATGATCCTTAGAGACTAGGAATAATAGGGATAACCATAGCTCATAGTTCTTAGACTCAACCCAGAAACCCTATACATAGTCACTATTTTAGAAAACTAGTATTGAGAGTTTGAAACATTTTAAGGATATAAAGGTATGACAAAAAAATTTAAATTGGTAAAAAATGTCCTCATCACCTAAATAATCTCATCATTCCATCATTTGATCTAAACCAATAGGGTAAGTATCCTATGTTTTGTCTCAAAAAGAGGGTTCTTCAGAACCATGAACATGCCTAATGTGTGAATGGCAAAGAATATGAATGAGAGAAACTTTGATGAATATTGGAAGAGGTATATAATTTATTTGGATGTAAACACATGTTTAAGAGTACCTAGAGTCACTGAAAACCACTCAAAGGTGGTTATATAGAATCAAATATAGTTTAGGCCTATTATGCATAGAACTAGACCTAAGACCTACAAGTGCCTAAACACCTCTATATGACCACATGATCATTCAAAATCATGTGATAAATTTTATGGGATATTTTAATATGGGTTTAAACCTTTTTTTAGGGAGTTACACATAGTCATCAATTTTGGCCTAAACCTTTCTCAGGGGTACCCAGAATGTAGTCAAAAGCTTGAGAGGTCATTTTTAAATGATCATACTTATATAGACACATTTCATGGTGCCTCAAGGAGATAGGTTTAATTGATAAGGGTAATAAAATTAATATTTCTGTAATTTTTTTAGGGTTTGGATGTCTAACCTTTATGAATCAATGTTAATAATAAAAACCTCATAAAACCCTTGATTAAAACCTAATGCAGAAAATATGAAAGGATATGCATTCAAAGGTGGTTAATTTTTCATGAATGTGATTTGAACCTATCTATCACTCTTATAATCTTCATTAATTCCACTTTTATCATACCATCACTTGTATAGAGAGGCTAAAATCTGAGTTTCTTATAAGTTTTATTGTGCTTTTTAGGTATAGAGGATAATGGACAAGAGCGATCCATTGAGAAAGGTCAATAAGGAATTATTATATCTCCATATACTCATATCTCACCATATATAATCATTTAAACCTCTTTTTTACACTGTTCACTACATGCAGTCTTGGATAGATAGTGAAAATGACAAGTTACTGCCTAATGAGAAGATGAGATGTCTAATTTTGGATCCTTTTAAGGTATAACTCATGTATTATAAGTAAAATTTACTTTTAATAGGTATAATAACACCTCTACAATGGATATTATTAATCAATTGATATTCACCTTGATGACAAGTTTGTAGATTGAGGCCAAGAGAGATAGCAAGTAACTGCAAATAGTGAATACAAGTGTCAAGCGGAAAGCTATCAGTTAGGGAGGTATATGATGACTATCACATATTATTCATAACCTTACTAAGATATTTCATATGTTTTAAGACTTCTTATTTAATTTTTAAGTGGTCAAGTGATGATTCAACATGAAGGCAGTTTCAAGAAGGCTAGTTAAGATATCTATGCTAACTTCAAAAGAATAATGAAATTCTGATGGACACTTGTCCATGACAAATTCCTGACCTCTTTTATACTTCATTATATTGAAATGTAACTCTTTTCATGCCTTGAAATTTTTCATTGTGACCCTTGAAATTTCTTCTTCTCTCTTCTCTCTCCTCTTGTATGCTCTATATATGTAATCTTTTTTGGCATTTATATGAATCCACACTTGGTATGGTGAAGCCCTACTAGTTTGAATATTGTATTTGCCTTTGAAATAAATATTTATAATATGTTTTTGATTTCATGACTTAGTTTTTAATTGTATGAAGTGGTTCATAGTGAAGTTTCTAGTGATAAGTATCTATCCTTTGCCTTCTCTTTACTCTTCCATGTTTGATGCAAGTAGTTTTACCTCTACCAGGTCACATGAAGTGTAGTTAAATGTATTGGTTTATATCTAAGTGTAAATAGTAGAATTATTATCTATAATATGACCTCATGTTCACTCACCTTGAGTAGTACAATGCATATCACCTCCATGTTTGAAATATTGATGTTATAACAATCTAGGATGATGAGACTAATATTGTAAATCATGTTTTAGAGTGAAATTATATGGTATTCTAATGGAGATCATTCTAGTCTATCACCTCATTAGAGTAGTTTAATTTCATGTTTCCTTATATCTTTTTTCATTTAATGAAGCATGTAGTGTAGGTGATAAGCAATAAAAGTCTAATCTAGGGATCTAGCCCTTAAACTAGACGTTTAGCTTTTATATAAGAAACCCACAGGACTATAGGTAATCCAATGTTTCACTAAATCTAGATTAGTCTTAAACAACCATCTTTAGGGTGCAAGATTGAGTGACAATAGTTTTAGCATGCATGGTGGGACAAAGGTCCAAAAGAGTAGATGAATTGTTGGTGTGTTTCTTATACCATCAATTTTTGGAAACATTCAAGCAAAAACTAATGTCAAATCCAAATGCAATCATCTAGTTGTAAGCATCCTAGGTATCAATTGTTAAAGATATTGATCAATTATTGTGTTTCATGTAACTAATGAATTTCATATATATGGTTATGTTGATAATCCCTACTATGCACCTCCCTATAAACCTTTTTATGACCCATGATATTTTTTTCACTTGGATTTTCACTCTTTGTGGGTAGCCTAAGGAATGAGGTGAATCTCTAGATAGGAATAACTCCCTTGATATACCACTTTGGATTTCAACTACTAATAAACTTGGAGGGTAAAAAGGGAGAATGATAGTTGAAATTAAACTAATATAGGGGAGGTGAAACACTAAATAACATGATGACATCAAACCATATGCATATTACACTTGAAATCAAAAGACAAACTAAAAATACACTTCTCCAATCTTAATCTTCTCACATCAATGTTACATTGTAAGGTTATGGATGAATGTGAAAAATTAGGAGAAATAGAAAATAGGCCTATGAGGTAACTAATGAATAGACTAGCTCACTAAATCTTATACATCTCCTAGAACACTTTACATTCCCTACAATAAGAAGCTTTCCAATTATAAATAGGATGAAAAAATGACAAAACATGCTAAGGAATCCATAGTCTTCACTTATGAAAAAATCATAATCAAATTTAACACACTAATAACATCCATAGAGGAAGTAACAATAATTTTTATTATTGATCAAAAGGTATACATTTTTTCAAGGCTTCACCATACTCAGGTGGAGCATAGAATACAATGGCCAAAATGAATCATTCTTATAGAACTTGAGAGAGAGAGAGAGAGAGAAAAGAAGAGAATTCCAAGGGTCAAAAGGAAAATTTTCAAGATAAGAGAAGTAGTTAATTGTGCATGTGGGAAGGATATGGGATGAACCATGAAATTTCAAGAAGAACAACTGTCAATTCAAGGCATGAACTTCATGAATAGTGGCAAGAAACTCCTCATCCTTGCTCAAAACATTACCTTCATGATTTGGTCCTATTTTAACATCCCATAACTAATTATTAGAATTTATAATGATTGTAATGAAATGGGAGGATATTATACATGCCTCTCCATGCATTGGTTGCATACTTGGTCCTCTAAAAACCTTTGAAAGTGAAACCTCGTCATCTATTGTCCAAAAAACTCATCTTCCCTGCACCCTACACACTTGGCCTCAAATTTGGCTTAATTTTTCCATGAAAATCCATGGGAGGGAGTTAATGACAAGTTTTAAGGCCCTCCATTTCCTTAGAATTATTAGGGACACTTTAAAATCATTTTCCCTTAGATTTTTCACACTTCTCACTAGTTTATCTAATAGGCCAGTTTTGATTAGCTGAGTTGAAACACTTGGTTTAGACACTTAGAATTTTTTTCATAAAACAAAATTACCTTATAGGGTTAGTTTAGGTCTTAATATTCTTCCCAAACTTGATTCAATGTCTTGAATCCTCCTTTATCCTAAAAAATGCAAAAAATGGTGAAGAGAAGCCTATTTTTCACCCCATCCATATAGGTCCATAAAAACAAAAAGTATGAGAAGTATCTTGGGGAAGTCCTATACAATTTCCAATCACCATCCTAGTCAAAATATCTCATTATATTATCTTTCCAACTCCATCTTCCCAATCAGGTTTCAACCAACATTTGCAAGGGTTTTTGAGTAGTTTAAGCCCTTAATCTTGGTTCATAAATATTGGACATCCAATCTACAAACAAATTTCAATAAATTGATGTTCAAATACCCTATTAACATCCTTGAGATCCTTGGATTCCAATGCATAACCTTGAGCTTGTTTTTCTCATTTTATAGGTCTGAGTTATATTTTGAGCCAAAAATGGATTTATTGGTGTCTTATCTACACTCTAATGTATTTATCACCTCCTATTTTACCCCATAAACACTCTCCAATCCATTAGGAAACTTGGTTAAGGAGAAACATGAAAATGTCATATCATTTGAAGACTAGGTCTAACCATGTCAAGTAAGCTTACCTATAACCTTTGCTCAAGTGACCTTTTTTGATGATTTATTTACATTCACATAACTTTAGCACATCTAATTACATCTCATAAACATTATCCAATAGGTTATAATGTCTAACCAAGGCTATATATGAAGATGCCCTCTCATTTCGGCTGTAGGTCTCACCATGTTTAATAGGTCTAACTATAAATTTAATACTTTAGGCCTCCCTATTTGACCACATATCTTTGTGAGGTATTTTTTACATTAGAATAGGTATTTTATAGCTTCACAAATCCTCTTTAGATTTTATCTTTATCTTTTATTCGCTCCTTTTCATTCCTACTCTCCAACTTTTTAGGGTTTGCATGAGGGAAAGTACCCCCTATCTAAGACAAAATAGGGGTACTTTCCCTATTTTTATAACAAAAAAAAACTTGTGTGGGATTAATAAAGTGTTAAATGTGATCTCAAAAAAAATTCAACCCATGGTCTATCCATTTGACCTTTAAATGGCTCAAAATCTAAGACTAAACTTTATACTCAAGGACTGTGTGTAGAAAAGGTATATGGATTGTATGTTGTCTAACTTATATATTTCCTACCCATATTTTAATGGTATATTTATCCCTAATTGTGTTTACTAGTATGATTTGGATTTTCCATAACCAATCATTACCCTAAACCATCCCTTTCTTCCTTATGGGTCTCACAAATGGAAGGAGTCTAAAATAATGTTAATTGTGTTTGCTTCAAACCTCACACCTGTAGGTATTGTCTACTTGTATGGACTTAAGATAAGGGTATAAAAACCCTCCTTTCTTCCCTTAGGATCATTATTCCTATTTATCACCTCCATATACATGCTTTTCAAACACCAAACATACTCCCTTTCCACTTACTGCTTGGCTCAGCCAACACCTAGTTGTGTTCTACCCTTTAGCCCCTATTGTTAGGTATATAGAATGCAGAGAAATAATAATTAAATAAATATAGAATTAAAATTATAAAACATAATATAATAGAGACACATACTTAATGTGGTTCACCCAATATGGGCTACGTCCACACAAAAATTGCTAGACTTTCTTATTATTCAATCTAACTAATGAAGGGGAAAACCTACAATACATCCACTACAATATCCTCTTCACTCTCACATAATTAAACCTGATTAAAATTCCCTAATATAAAAATAGGGTTACAAATTAGATCAAAAATTCACAAACTTAATTTCTACCATTAGATCTAAAACCTAATAGTAAATGGTCTAGATTAACTACAAAATTGAAATATTTTACAATGTATTTTTCACAAAATTTTGCTTCCCCCTAAACCCCCAACAAGGAGTGGGGGGGGGGCTCCAAAATATGTCTCCAACCCTCCTATATCCCCATGGTGACTATATTGGGGGGGTGTTTTCCCCCACATCCCCCTATTAATAACTAGGAATTAAAATAAGATCAGGTTCTACCATCTAACACTTGCTTGTAGGTATTCATGGCTTAAGGTTAGCTTTGGAACGTTGAAATAGACCTATTACAACCCCTTAGGTCATTGGTAAATGTTTGGCCCTATATTCATGCTTATATTTGGCTTAAATCCCCTTCAAACACATTCCTCAGCTGAATATCCACCTATAATCAACATAGTCTATTATGTTGAGAAAGGTGAAAACTTGTAGGTGTTAATTAATTTGAAATAAGCCTTGGGATAATGTTAAGATCCCTTCTTGAAGTTCCTCAAATATTTTTGTATCTAAACCTACCTATTATGCTTGGAAATAATTCCATTACCAAAGTTTTCAAACTTACCCTTTATGGTGACCCTACAGCTAGCCTGTAGGCTACATTTATGGTTAAAAGAGGACCTGTAGGTATAGGTGCAAAGAAAAACAAAGTTCATCATCTCCTTCTGATGATTATTTTGATTATAAGTGTCACTTTAACCACTTATAATTATTCCACCTTGATGGCATAGTATATAACTATCAACATGAAGTGCAAGGTCACTTCTTGATCAACACCTTGTAGATTTAACTGTTTGAAAATAGTGGTTCTAGAGGCATCTTTGAACCTCTTAACTACCACTCTTTATTGATCCTCTGGCCTTTCAACTTTGAAAATTCATTTTAATTATTATATACTAAAAATTTGATACATTTTTATGTATGAAGGACATTTTGAAACCTCTCACAAAACATCAACAAAACCCAAGGGAGCTCTATTTTGCAATTTTAGGGATTTGATCCCTGAACCTATCGTCATGGTTTTTTAAAGGCTCATTCACTATTATTTATCCATTTTACACTTTAAGGAGGTTCATTATGATATAAATATACAATATGAACTCAAATAAGTCTCTATAATTCTCAAAATTTCTCCATTCAGGGTTTTTTATCCCCTCTTTTACTCACATGTATGTGTATACTAGTGTACAGATAATATATGTGGAGCAACAAGTAGTAAACAAGGTTTGTGATTTTTTAGATTACTTAAAACCTTCACTAAGGATTTAAAATGTTATTATAACACTAAAATGACTGAAACACTAATTAAAACTTCATTCCACCATTAATGCTCCTAATGAGGCTCTTGTGAATACACACTAATGGTTGCATGTGTATAAAAGTTACCCATGAATGCAACTATCTCCTTTTCTTGCACCATATGGAAACCTAGTCACTTTTTCATATTTTAAAGATATATATCAACATTTAAAACCTCATAATGTATCCATGTACATGTTAAATAGGTTTCACACGTGTTATAACATTGTTACAAGTGAATTCAAGCAAGGAAATAGCTATGAGCTTAGTAGATTGTATGTGTATGTAAGACTACAAACCATGAAAAATTGCTTTAAGAAATAGGATGAGATGTAAAGGTAAAGTAAAAAAACATATTTTATACATAATAATGAGCTTGACACAACTTATTATATCTATGAACCAGCTTGAAACTCCTAAAAATGGTGAAAACTACCTATAACTCAGAAAATTGTATCTTCCTACAACTTTGAGCTACTTGACTCATCCAAACACATTTAAACATGAAAAAAATCATGGGATAAATTATGAGACATATTCAAAATCACATGGAAGAAAAATTTGTATCTATATTGTATGGAATTTCTCAAACCAAGGAGAAACCCATGGGGTCCATAGATTAACAAGGAAATTGAAACAGTCAACTTCAAACTGATGATTCATAAATAAAAATTGATCATTATTAAATATCCTTATATTTAAATTAATTTATCTTCGTGTGAAATGACCTCCCAAAATAATTTAACTTGAAACCCTTCTTATTGTATGTACAAAGAAAAAACTTGAAAGTCATTTATGTATGTCTAAGAAAGCCAAAATGGAGAAGAATAGTTTTGGGCAGAAAATGACACTTAAAAATAAATTAAATGATGGATATGAGTTTTTTTAAGAGGAAGAGTCCTCTAAAGATATTTATCCATGTGGCACACTTCCCAAGAAGGCTATACAAGTGTCATTTGTTCTCTTTTTGAGATATTTCTTGAATTTTAGTTAAGGAACATATAATATTATGATAAAAATGACACATAATATTTTATCTGACATATTTTATGATCCAAAATAAAATAGGACATTTTTACACCTTGGGAAACACACCACTTGTATTTATGACCTCTAAAAGCTCATAAAATGACTCAAATTGATAAATAGAATAATATGACTAAGAATAAAGATATTATAACATTAAATAACATAAAATGAACTAAAATACACACCTTGACACTCACATTACACCCCCTATAGACCTATAAAATTAATGTTTTGCCTGTAGGTGCCCTAATTTGATTAAAATGTCAAATTTGGTCAACAATTATATCCATCAATAACCCTATCAAAGTTGTTATCAGTCTTATGAGTCATGGGAGCCCTATGATCATCCTATTCCTTCTCCATATGAACATTATGTTCTTGAACATCCCTATTAAGAAGCATATTAATAATATTGTAAATAATATTACCAAGAAGTGTCTCCATATCTATCTCAACCTAATTCCCATTAGCCTTGTCATGATGAATCAGATGATCCCATTGATTGTAAATCAAGATATGGGAAATAAAGATATGAATTATTAAAATCTCAATATAGGAAACTAATTAAATAAATTTAAGATCTCCAAAACCCCTACCCATCCCCTCTTCCTCCTACTTCAATCCCATCTCATGTCAAATCTTTATTGGTACTCATGCCAAATCTACTAGATAATGAAGAAGAGATGAGAACATGGGATGAAGAGTTTGATGTTATCCTTAATCATCTCATGGAGTGTTTGAGATATTTAGTTAAATTTTTTATGGAAATTTGGAGGTTGGTTAAATAAGAAACCCAATATGATATTAATGAGCAGTTGTACATGACAAGAAATGATCCGGACAACAATTCAGATGATAATTCGGGTGATGGGTCCACCCCATTTGATGGCAAAACTTCTGGGAGCCATAACTTTTGCACCGTAGCTTCAATTGACTCACCGTTTGAACCGTTGGAAAGATAATAATGAGGGGAACATCATGAGATGGCATGGAGCTCCACTTGATGAATTTTGACCCCATAAAACCCAACGGAAGTGTCCCGAATTTCAATTTTAGTAGTCCAGTCTAAAAATAGTAATTCCTCAAATTTTGTATTGTTGTAAATCGTGGAAGTCGAACCAATTCATCTCCCTCAAGATTGATGACCTTCCATATCCTCCCAATACCTTATAAACATGTATAAATGAAGATGTAACTTGAAATGGAAATTAGACATCTCTTCTCAGAGATAAGCATATGTTTGGGTCTGCAATTTTGATAAATAAAACATCTCTTTTCAGAGATAGCATTATTCGAACTGTGTTGTTCTTATTTTTTATTTATATTTCAACCAAAGCTTTTCAATTTTTGGATCAAGAAATTGTATCCAATGCTCAATAGATAGACTAAAAATATTGTAAAACCAAGAGCTTGAAAATGAGCCTATAGTTGTTGAATATCCTCAAGAATTATATGAGAAAATTGAAACTCTTTTTCAAGAAGTTGTCTCTCTTATTGACCAATCCAACTTATCATCTCCCCATGAGTTCATTCAAGAAGCTTCCATTCCCAAGTCCATTCATGATCCCTCCATCACATCTAATACTCCCTCTCTAACCCATGAGCCTATCCATCACCCTCCCACCTCATCCATTCTTTAAGTAAAATCCATATTATGCAAAGAAATTAAAGAAGAACAAGCTCATTTTTTAGCTAATCAAGAAGATGCTTCAAATGACTATGAAGAAGAGATCACCATAGAGACTCCCCTTGGTGAAAAAAAGTGAAAATAAATCTTTTTGAGTGAAGAAAAATATGTTTAATATCATGTTGTAGTTATCCACAAATAGTTTGACCAAGAAATGAAACAAGAGGTGCTTGAGAATCTACAGAGTTGGTTGGTGTCCATGTCTATGAGCAAGAACTAGAACCTGAAAATAAAAAATAAGGAGAAGTTGTTGATGACTCCATAGAGCAAGATGATTTGTGAAAAATATTCTATGAGGTATGTATTGAATTTGAGGCCCTTCAAAGTCCTATAACTCATGTTGTCCAAGTTGAAATTTTTTTGGAATGTGTTTTTCCCTTTGAAGTACAACATGATAGCTCCCAAAGTGTCAAGCCTTTTGAAGTGGTAGCTAATGAGATTGCAACTGGTAAGGAGTTTGTTTATATTCAAAACACCATGGAGGTAAAAGAGACATGCCTTCATTAATTATCATTAGGTCAAGTTATATTTGATAAGTACCATGAAGAGATGGTTTAGTCAAAATAATAATTCACCTTCATTGGTAATATGTTTCTATCTATCATGGTTGCATTGGGGATGATGCCAAGGAGATTGGAAAACATCATGAAGGATTTCGAGACAACAATTCCAATGGTCAAATGGAAACATGCTTCATGTATTCCTTCACTTCATGTAGCAAGAAATGTTTCAAGCTTCCTCTTTTATCTAGGAGGAAGATTTCCATCTAGGTTAGTTTGTGCATAAGTTAGTTTGTTTGAGTTGGTTTATGTTTTCCCTAAGTGTTCATGATAACACAAGTGTGTGTCTTATTTCTTGTCTTGTGTGTATTTTTCCCTATTGTTTGGTGTGATTTTTAGGTATATTCAAAGGCTATTCAATTTCAAGTGCAATTTATAGGTGACTTCATATCCCAAAGGATAGGAGAAGTATATTGGTCTTTGGTATAGCTGGCTTACCACCCCTAGGAAATCACCAAAATTTTGACTAATTTGACCCCAAGTAAAATTAGGTCAACCCCTTATATAGTAAAAATGTTCATAGGGTCTCTTAGGTTGGAAAATGTGTCCTATGGCTTTAATGAAGTCAAATATTATGCTTTCATCCTTGGTCATATTTGTTAGTTTATATTAGGTCATCTAAGGTCACATTTTGAGTCATTTAATTAAGTGGTATGTTTTTAATGAAATAGAAAGGTGTTAAGATGAAAGGTAACATCTAAAGTGTCAATTGAGTGTCATGAGTTAGTTTTATAACTCACATAATGCAGGTTCAACATCCATGCAAGGATATCACTACAAAACATGCAGTTAAGGGCAGTTGTATGGACAAGGATAGTCCATTTAGCACATGTGGCTACTCATGAGTGTCCCTTTAGATACCCATAGTCCATCTCCATGATTAAAAGGTTATGATAGGTTTTAATTTGGAAAAAATTGGTGTATGTCCTTCATCACTCTCCTAGACAAGATTAAATAGGTCAATCAATTTACTCTTAGTATAAATAAGAGGAGTAGATTTAAAACAAGTAAACTTAGTGGGTGATAATATACTTCATTCACTTCCTTTTCATGGAAATATTTTATAGTTTGGAGTGTTATTCTCTATGAAAAATCACTAAGATTGTTTATGACTAAAAAATGCCTGCTCATCCTCATGGCCTCTGGTTTTTCTTATCTATTTGTAATTGTCTAATGCTTTCATGTAGTATAGGTGAATTTTTATATCTTTCTCTTCATTTCCATGTTGTTTTCATCTATTTTTTCACCTACGAATATGTATCCATATGAAAGATAACTCTATTGTGATATATATGCATAACTATCAATGGTCTGTAGATAGTTATTTTTAGGTATAGTGTTTTGTCCTCTCACAATGACTTCAAATCCAAGGTAGCACACTGGATCCAACTTATTAAATCATGGTGATTGGTTTATTTGTGGAGGTTTTTTTCTCAATAATTTCAATATTGAAGTACTAATCCTAAAGTACAAACACATTCAAGTAACCCTGCAACAATCATCTACATGACTGTGAGATGGTGCTTAGGCAAGGGTATGGATGAGTTTGAAACCTCTACACACTCATAAGATCTCATGTACCATAATAAACATGTTATAACCATTGAAAAATAGAAAAAAATAGAGAAAATGCCTAAGACATAGTTAGGATATATATACAGTCAAATCTCTTTGTGATTGTCATCTACAATCATGTTGAAATAGGCAATTGAAACCAAATGGACCTATAACTTATAAGTAACACCTATGGCATTGATGACAAGGAATAATACACCTTTCCAAGGCCTAAATGAGTCCATTAAATTTTTGAGGTGACCTTGAAATACCCCAATATTAATCAAATGGATGTAAACACAGTGCTCAAGGCAAGAATCTACACCTATAGGAAATATTTGGTTTCCTAAGAATGGATACCTACAGTTTAGACTTAGAGCATAGATTAGTCTAAGCCAATACATGTTGAACTTTGTTTGATGAAATTAACTTTAGATAAATGGTATTAATTATCTTAGATGGAACCAATACTTGGAAACATAATGCTTAAACACTAATACACACCTATAAGCATCCCTTGATGCACCTAATAGACATCTACAGTTTAGGCCATAAACACACTAGTCTCATGCTAATGGAAAACATAGGCTTATTTGATGGAATGATACATGAGTTGAATTTATCACATATATTATATAATTATAGTGGTTTTAATATACTTCTATATTATCCTCAAAGATTAGGAATAATAGGGATAACTATAGCTTAGAGTTCTTAGACTCAACCTAGAAACCCTATACATAGTCATAGTTTCAAGAAACTAGTATTAAGAGTTTGAAAAAATTTGAGGCTATAAAGGTATGAAAAAGATTTGAAACTTGGTACATAAGGTAATTATGACCTAAAAAATCTCATCATTTCCTCATTTGATCTAAACCAATAGGGTAAGTATCCTCTATTTTATCTCAAATAGAGGGTACTTTAGAACCATGCAATCTGCAAGCCTAATGTGTGAATGGAAAATAAAATGAATGATAGAGCCTTGGATGACTATGGGATGAGGTATATTATTTATTTATATTCAAACATAGGTTAAAGAGTACCTGAAGTCACTAGAAACCACTCAGAGGTGGTTATAGGCAATCAAATATAGTCTAGGCCTATTAGGCCTAAAACTATACCTAAGACCTAAAAGTTCCTAAACACATGTAGATGAACAAATGATCCTTAAAAACCATGTAATAAATTTCAAGGGAGAGTTTAAGGTGGGTTAGAACCTTGTGTTTTTAGGGAGTTATACAAAGTGGTTAATTTTGGCCTAAACCTTTCCCAATGGTATCCAAAACATAGTCAAAAACTTAAGAGGAAATTTTCAAATGCTCATACCTATGTGAACACATTACACAGTGCCTCTAAGAGATAGGGGTAATTGAGGAGGGTCTTGAACTTAATATTTCTATAACTGGTTCAGGGGTTGGATGTCTAACCTTTATAAATCAATGATAAGAAGTAAAACCTCCTAAAACCTTTGATTAAGACCTAATGGATAAAATATGAAACGATATGCATTAAAATGTGGTAAAAAGTTCATGAAGGTGATCTGAAACTATTTATCACTCTCCCAAGTTCCATGACATCCACTTTTTTTATACCTTCACTTGTATAGATAAGTTAAAATTTACATTTCTTGTAGGTTTTGTTGTGTTTTGTAGGTACAAAGGATAATGGACAAGTGAGAGATATTGAAGTAGGTAATAGGGACTTATTATAACTCCTTATACTTATATCTCACCATATATAATCATTTAAACCTCTTTGTTACACTGTTTATTATAGGTAGTCTTGGATAAATAGTGAAAATTACAAGTGACTGCCTAGTGAGAAGATGAGAGGTCTAATTTTAGATCCTTTTAAGGTCTAAGTCATGGATTATAAGGTAAAAGGACTATGAAAATGTGTCTTAACACATATATAATATATCTTCTTGATAAATTAATAGTTACCTTTATGACAAGTGTGTAGATTGAGGCTAAGAGAGCTAACAAGTGACTGCAGACAGTGAATACAAGTGTTAAAAGGAAGCTTATTAGTTAGGGAGGTATCTTATGACTATCACATCTTGTTTCTAACATGTATAAGATATTTCATATGTTTCAAGACTTCTTATTTCAGTTTTAAGTTTCCAAGTGATGCTTCATCATGAAGGTAGTTTTAAGAAGGCTAGTTGAGATCTCTATGCCAACTTCAGGAGAATAATGCAATTTTGGTGGACACTTATCCATGACAAGTTCCTAACCTCTTTTATAATTCATTATATTGAAATATAATTGGTTTTCATGACTTTAAATTTGTCATTGTGACCCTTGAACTTCTCTTCTCTCTTTTTTTCCTATGCTCTATATATGTAAGCCTTTTTGGCATTTGTAGGAATCCACACTTGGAATGGTGAAGCCCTGCTAGTTTGAATACTATATTTTCCTTTGAAATAAAGATTTCCAATATAGTTTTGATTCCATGACTTATTTTTTAAGTGTGTTAATTGGTGAATAGTGAAGTGCCTAGTGATAAATATCTATCCTTTGCCTTCTCTTTACTCTTCCATGTTTGATGCAAGTAGTTTTTCCTCTAATAGGTCACATGAAGTGTATTCAAGTTTATTAGTTTATCTCTAAGTGTAAAGAGTAGTATTAGTGTTTAAAATCTAACCTCATGTTCACTCACATTGATTAGTATAATGCATATCACCTTCATGTTTTAAATATTTATGTTAGAGTAATCTAGGATGATGAGAGTAGTATTATAAGTCATGTTTAATAATGCAATTATACAGTAGTCTAGTGGAGATCATTTAGGTGTATCACCTCATTAGACTAGTTTACATTCATGTTTCCTTCTATCTCGTTTCATCAAATTAATCAAGTAGTGCAGGTGTTAAGCAATCAAAGTCTAATCTAGGGAGACAGCCTTTAAAACTAAAGGTTTACCTTTGCTATAGGAAACCCATGGGTCTAGAGGTAATTTAATGTGTCACTCAATCTAGAGTAGGCTTGAACAACCATCTATATGGTGTAAGATTAAGTGACAATAATAAAACCATTGGGAGAATGGTTTTATGTAGCATTATTCAACATATACCTCTACCAACCAACTTACAATCTCACACTAGATTGGACTAGTGAATGACTATGTCAACGTGTAGGTGCAATTAGAGAAGTGAAGATTATTTTAGGTGTCATTCATGCCTACACATTATGTTTATCTCACTTCCTCTGAGGTTGTCAATATCATTTCACATTTGGATGAAAACATCTCTACCTATTATCTAAGCTTTCATATTCACTTAGCTTAGATTGGTATACCTATTTGAGTTCAAACTGGAGATGTGCATTCCAAGGAAGTTGTGAGACTTGTAGGTGCTTGTTTCATGGCTGAATACATGCTTTCATACCTCCACATTCTCTTATCATCATTGAGGATCATTCCACATTTGGTGAGCTCATTTCATGCTTGCATATTATGTTCTCATTAATGTACTATATGTACTAGTTCCATTTCACATTCTAGGCTCAAAACACTATAGGTTTCACTAAGTGTTTTTAGTGGAAAACTATTTGGGTTGAATCCACTTAACCATTCTCTTTCTCAACTAAACACCCTCCTCTTAAGGTCAATATGTAGCATCTAGGTCTAGAATATAAGTGAGACACCATTAGACTTATTCATAATCCAAGACACTTCATCATAAGATGGATCATTGTAGAGCAGAGACCTATTTCAAAGATACTAAGGTAAAGCTTCCCTTAAGCAACTTTTCTTTCTTTGACTGATTGTAGGATATGTAATGGCTCTAGGATAAGTACCATGAGCCATGAGTGACTTAAAAATTCCATTCAAGTCTTGGGTATAAACAACACCTATGTCATATATCTTATGTAGTTTATCCCTCTTATGTACATGCTTGCACATGACTTTAGATGATTGTCCATTAAAGATTTATGACCAGTATTTGTTCATATTTTGATAAAACTCTCTTAATGAACCTCTTGTACCTCAAATAATAACTTGACATAGATAAACTAGCTTCCATGCTTTGATATGTTGAACACATGTACATTATCTAATTTGAAACCATTGATAGAGAACAAACCCTACAACTGATGAAACCATGTCTTGTAGACTATAATGTTTACACTTCTAACACAAGAAGAATTATTTTGACTATGAAATCATGTTTCACATGTGAAAAATAGTTGGAAACCAACACAAAAAATATGAAATTGCTTTGAAAGAAAACATACATCACTTTAAAACTCCAGATCATGTAAACAAATAAGAAAACTTAGAGGTGTTAGGAATATGCAATCAACTTGGAGGCAATATTAGTCTTGATTTTTCTTCATGAATATAATTCCACCAATTTAAAAACTAATGACATGTAATTAGAGTACAAATAGATTAATTTCATCCACTAAATGCATTTCCTTCAACTCTACTAGACTTGTCCATACTGAGAGTAAATTGGTTGACCTATTTGACCTTGTCTAAGAGACTGATAGGGAAGATGGATTGGTTTTTACCAAGTTTGTAACTATAAAATAAACCTAATAATGGAGATGACTCTGGGGGATCTAAAAGGACACTATTAAATCTTTCCCATGTGTCAAATCTATTATAGAGTCTATAGAACTTCAAAAAATGGCTTGTTTTGTAGTTAAACTCTTTCTTGGTATATTGAACCCATAATTTATGTAAAAAACTAATTATATAACTCACTCTAATATATTTTAAATTCACTTACACTTGACACACTTATCCTTTCAATAAATCATACAATTCATTGAAATGACTAAAAAATGGTATAATATGACATGAGTAAACTATGCAAACATGACAAGGATAAAGACATATTATTTGACCTTAATTATGACCATGATGAACATTTATGACCTAGGAGACCTCACAATAAGTTTGAACTTATAGGGGTTGACTTATTTGACCAAGGGGTCAAATTAATCAACATTTTGGCAATTTCCTAAGGGTAGCAAGCTTGTTATGCTAAAGACAAGTTGATTTCTCATATCTATTGGACAATGGAGTCACCTATACACCACTTTTGGCATTAACATGTCTCTAATAAGATATAAAAATTCTAAACACAATAAGGAAACAAATAATGAGATAAGAAACAAAACTCACACTTGTGTTCTCAAGAATACTTAGGGAAAACACACACAACACTTATGCAATATAAGCTATGTATAGACTAACTTGAAGCAATTTTATCCTCCTAGATCAAATGGAAAATTATCACCATATATTACTCCATGGGATGAAGCAATGTATGAGGCAAGTTACCTTTTAAGCATTGGCTTGGATGTCTTCATTTTCTTGTTGTTTGCCAACCTCTTTGGCATGACCTTCAATGTAATCAGGGTAGCTATAAACAGATCACCTATGAAGGTGAATTCCTCTTGCATTTCAACATCCTCAACCCTCTCATGAAACTCCATAGCTATAACTTCCAATTTTGTTAAAACTAAGCATGATTCCTTGATATCCATTTTACTTTGAATGGGATCAAGTTTGTCACCAGTTGCAAGCTTCTCAAGCTCATCAAGGAGCTTTGTATAGTCCATCCAATCTTGGTCATTATTGTCCATAAGGACATATTTCTCTACTTTCTTATGTAATTGACCTTCAACATTTCAAAGCTATTCAATTTTTTCAAAAATCTTAATCCATTGTAACCAATCATTCTTGATCTCTTTTTATTTGAAAACCACCACTTATTCAAAGTCATCTTCTTGATCATGCTCATGACTACCATATTCATCATAGATTACTTCATGATGTTCCTCAAGGCATGGTTTTTTAATAATAACTCTAAAATATTCTTCCAAAATCTCATTTTTCTCTCCTTTAAGAACTAAATTCTTAAGACCTTCATACTCATTGAACAGTCTTGATAGGTCTGCCACATACCTTGATCAAATTATTTATTAACAGTTACAACTTCATCTACATCTTCTCTTTATTGACCCAAAAAGGATTACTTGTTATTGTCCTCACCAATTTGAGTTCCTATGGTTATATCTTCTTCACAATCACTTGAAACATCTTCTTGATCAGTTGCACATTGAGGTTGATCTTCTTTACTTATCACTCATAAGTTGGCTTCTCCTTTAAAAGGGGATGAGATGGGTAGGTGGTGAATTGGTTCATGGTTTAGAGAGAGTATTAAGTGTGATTTGGGGCTCATGTATTGTCATTGGGATGGGAGGATACACTTATAATAACTCTTGGAGGGAGAGAAGGTTTTCTTGGGCTATGGACATGTCACTTTCTTCAACAAGTACCTCATGATTTTCATTATCTTCTTGAGACCCTTCCATAACTACAATTTCAACCTAAATATTTTAAACCAAGGCTTATTTTTCATGATGAAAATCCTCTTGGATGGACTTCCAATATTGATAAGATGTAACTTTTTGAAGAGAGGTCAATATGATTTGACCATACATAAAGCTTTCATTCTTATCATCACATTCTTAGTTCCAAGTTAGAACTTTAACACTACTAGGTTATTTTGGATATTGAATGGGCTCTTCATGAGGATGAGAGGCATGAGAGGAATGACATGGAACATATGAAAACTCTAGAGGATGAGAGGTAAATACTTGTTCTTTAAATAAATTTTCACTTTCTCCATAGCCTTCTTGAGGTTGTTTAATAGCTACAAGTTGCCTCTCAAATTATTGGTTTTCCCACCTTGTAAGCCTTTCAACCCACCATCAGATGTAACATCTCATTTCATTTAGGTGTTCAATAATGACATAACTAGATTCCTCCTCAACTAACTTCCACTTGTTCATCAATAAATTGCATATATTTTCTCATTCTCTCTATGAAATGCATAGGGATCACATCAAGCTCTTGATCCCATTTCTTCATCAACCTTTTTAAGTTTAGTATTTTAGGAATAATTTCCAAAAAGGACTTGGATTGAGGTGGAATTAGAGGAGGATAAGGATAGGAAAATGAGTTTTGGTATTGACCTTGAGGAGGTTGTATAATATTTTTATAAGATGGATAGGGTTATTGGGGAAGAATGACTTCAAGAACCTGCCTCTTGAGTGTTTTGATTTCTTCCCTAAGAACCTATATCTTAAGATATTGGATCTCTTATCTAATATCCTTAAACATATCTCCTTCATATTCTTCTTCATAGGCTTATTTAAAATACTCTTTAACAACTTCATGACCATATGGAGTATGAATCAGTGGACCATATGGTAGATAACAACTTAGATAGGGTTGTGTGTAATAGGAGTTCTCAGCATATCTATCCATATCATATTCATTAGTAAAATGAAACACAATAATTGATCAAAATATTTTTCAACAAATACTTGGGATTCTTATCACTAGATGATTGCATTCAGACTCACCATTGGTGTTTGATTGAATACATCAAAAAGTTTATTGTTGGAAGAACACACCAATAATTATTCTACTCTTTTGGACCTTAGTCCCACTGGGCATGCATGCCATAACTATTGTAGCCAATTATTTAACCCTAGGAGATGGTGTTCAATCCTCTCCCATATTTGGAAAACATAATATCACCTTTAGGCCTATGGGTTGCCTATAGGAGAGGTAAACCTCTCGGTTAAAGGGCTAGCTCCCTTGATTTATATCTTAAGCTCACACACTACACTATAATAATTAATTAGGGATGAAAGAGAAGAAGGTAATAGAAAGTAACCTAAGATGATGAGTTGATACACTAAGGATAAGTCCCACAACACACTTGCATCTGTACTAAGAAGGAAAACTACCAAACTAACCTCAACTCTATGACCTTCTAGCATAAGTTTTTCCTATATAGGTAGAGTATTATGCATAACCAAATGTGGGTGAAAATAAGGTTTTATACTAGACACTACTAGTCCCTCTCACACTTAAATTACACCTTAACAAACCATATAGTTTATGAGACTTATTAGAAGAGATGCTACTCACACAATGCATACAAGGGCATAATGAAAGCAAGGAGAAACAATCTTCATCACTTATCATACAAATAAACCACTTTAAATTCTTATTCAATATGTGAAGAGAGTAAATCAACTTCATAACTTTATTTTAAGTCAAAATAAGGTCCCAAAACAATAGGGATTCACCATACTAGGTTTTTATTAGATACAAATACCAAAATGTCTTGCATAAATAAAACATAGGAGGAGAGAGAGAGAGAGAGAGAGAGAGAGAGAGAGAGAGAGAGAGAGAGAGAGAGAGAGAGAGAGAGAGAGAGAGAGAGAGAGAGAGAAGAGAAGTGGAAAGATCACAAATCCAAGTGTCAAGCTATAGAAACTAGTTAAAATTGGAGAGAATGAGATTGAAAATAGACAATTAAGTGGTCTTAGACAAGTGTTTATTATAAATATGACAACCTCCCTCAATTTGGCATAGAGACTCTTCGTGTCTTTCTTTGAAATTTCCTTGATGATGAGTCATCCACTTGACTAATTGAAACTATCATAAGTGTACTTGACACCTTTTCACTATCATAAAAATGTGGAAACAATATTTTAATATTCCTTATACACCCCTAAACTAATAGCCTTTCATATACCACTTGTCATCCATTATCTAGCAGCCACTCACTAGCCCTCTAGACCTCACTCTTCACACTTGTAATTAGAATAACTTGTAATTTCTCTTTTAAATGTTTTTCATAGGTTTTATGACAACTTTTTAAGACCCCTTTGTCCTCTGGTATATCATATACTTCAAGAGGATTCAACATCACTCTTCTCACCTTCACACTTAGATAATCACTTCTCCTTCTCATTCTCTATCCAATGACTTCCTATAGTGATCAACTCAACAGATAGACATTAATTCAAAACTAAGGTGATAGATGTATATGAGGTATTATATCAATTCACAAATCACCTCTTACAATTATTTTCATCCATCAAACCCCTTCTACACTTATAGAACCACTAAAATATTACAAGAAATAGAGAAATAGGTCTATTCATATAAGTGATAGTATAGATCACTTGGGTGTAAAGGATCCTAGGATAGTAGTAAACAACTATAAATAAACTTCAAATGCATTTTACCACCTTTTAATTCATTCCCATTCATTTATTCTTCATCAGGTCTAAATAAGGGTTTTGAGAGGGTTTTTGGTATCTTAGACTATTAACAATGGTTCATGAAAACTAGATGCTCAAAATGTAAACTAATTCCACTGAGTTTGATATATATAAATCATTAAAATATGCACAACTCATTTTGGCACCATGAAATACTCTATTCTAATATGAGCACAAGAAGTTGCCCTCTTAAGCTCTTATAGTGCATTCTAGGTGGGTATGAGATAGTCTTAGGTCAAAAATGACCAATTTGAGTTAATACCTACAAATCAGTGGTTCATGTTATTATTATATTCTCCATTGAATTACATCACATGGTTTTGAAAATATAATATGGCCTTATGAATTAATTTGATAGTCATTATAGCTTAGGCTTAGTATTAGGCCTAGTAGTCCTAACTATGTTTGACTAAGTATTTAGTCACTCAGAGGTTTAAAATGGATATAGAGGCATCTCAATGTTTTTTTTACATGTAACTCAACCTTATAAAACATCTCACCATGTTTCCAATACTATCTCATTCATTTATTTACCCTTCAGGTACTAACCCTGTAGACTGTGTTGCTCAAAGAGTGCTATATGTCTGAGATAGAACAGAGAGCATCTCCCCTATCCATATAACTTGAAGGAGATAATGAAAATATTTTTTGGGTAATGAATAAAATATTCAAGAATTTTCAAGGATTTTTCATGTTCTTAAATCATTCTACAACTCAAACTCTCAAGACTAGTTACTAGTTTCTATGATTATGTATAATGTTCAGTTGATTGTAGGTGAGGTTAGAACCTTGTTTGGTAAAACTATGATTTTATTCCTATCTATAAGGGTCTTAGAGAGTGTGATAAAACCATTTTTACAATGTTTTTATGTATTTATATTCAGCCTATACCTGTACCAACCAACTTTTAATCTCTCACTAGCTTGGACTAGTGAATGAATGTGTCAACCTATAGGTATAATTAGGGAAGAAGTGAAGATTATTGTATGTGTCATTGATCCTAAACATTGTGTTTATCTCACTTCCTCTAAGGTCATAAATATAATTTCACATCTAGATTCAAACATCTCTACCTATTATATAAGCTTGTATATTCACTTAGCTTAGACTAGTATACATATTTGAGTTCAAACTATAGATGTACATTCTAAGGAAGTTATGAGACCTGTAGGTGTTTGTTTCATGCCTAAATATTGTGTTTCCATACCTCCATATTATATTTGGGTCATTGAGTACCATTACACACTTGGTGAACTCATTTTATGCCTATAGACTATGTTCTCATTAATTTACTAGATGTACTAGTTGTATTTCACATTTGAGGCTCAAAGCACTACAGGTTTCACTAAGTGTTTTTAGTGGAAAATTGACTGGGTTGAGTCCACTCAACCATTCTCTTTCTTAACTAAACATCCTCATATTAAGGTAAATATGTAGCATCTATGTCTAGACTACAAGTGAGAAACCATTAAACTTCTCTAGAATCCAAGACACTTCACCATAATATGGAACATTGTAGAGAAGAGACCTATTTTGGAGATATTAAGGTAAAGCTTCCTTTAAGCAACTTTTCTTGCTTTGAATAATTGGAGGCTATGTTATGGCTCTAATATCAACACCATGATCCATTAGTGACTTTAGAAACTCCATTCAAGTCATGTGCATGAACACCACCTATGTCCCATGTATTATATATTCCATCCCTCTTTTGTACATGCTTACACATGACTGCAGATGATTATGCATTAAAGAGTTCTGACCAGTCTTTGTTCATATTTTTAAAAACCTCTCCCAATCAACCTCAAATCCATCCAATGCAAAATTTCCATTGATAAATTATATTATAATTTTTTATATGTTAAACACAGGTACATTATCTAACTTGAAACCATTGATAAATAATAAACCTTGCAACTGATAAAACCATGTCCTACAGACTATAATGTTTGCATTTATAACACAAGGAGAAGATCCTACCTATAAAATCATGTTTCACACATGAAAATTAGATGGAAACCAACATGGATAATATAACCTAATATTAAATTAAAAAATACATCACTTTAAAACATAGATCATTCAAACAAATGAGAAAACATGGAAGTGTTAGGAATACGCAGTCAACTTAGAGGTAGTAGTAGTCTTAATGTTTTTTCATGAAGATAAATCTACTAATTTTAAAACTAATTACATGAAATTAGATTAAAAATAGATTAATTTCATCCACCAAATTCATTTCCTTCAACTCTCCCAAACCTATCATACTAAGAGTAAATTGTTTGACCTATTTGACCTTGTCTAAGAGAGCAATAGGGAAGATGGACCAATTTTTGCCAAGTTTGGAACTATAAAATAAAAATTAAAATGGAGATGACTTAGAGGGATGTGAAATGACACTATATAAGCTTTCCCATGTGTTAAATTTATTATATATTATGTAAAACTTCATAAATGGGCCTATTTTATAGTTAAACTCTTTCTTGGTAAGTTAAACCCACAATTATCAGTTACAAAAATATTTATCTAACCCACTCTGGCATATTGGACATTCACTTACACTTTGACACACTTTTCCTTTCATGTAAACTATAAAATTCGTCCAAATGACCAAAATATGGTATAATATGACATGAGTTAAACTATATAAACATGATAAGGATAAAGACATATTATGTGAACTTAGTTATAACCATGGTGAACATTTATGACCTAGGAGACCTCATGATAATTTTTAAATTTTAGCAATTTTTTATTATTTGATAGGGGGTCAAATTAGTCAATAATTACTTTATCATGATTTACTTTGGTTGCTTTCTTCATGATCTTAATCTTTATGAGCTTATTCATCGTTAACTTTCTTATCAGAGACTTCACTACAAAAACATTCTCTTCAGGAACTTTTCTTTTGGAGGATTTTATGTCAAAAATATTCTTATTTATAACTTTCTTTTGGAAACATTCTCTTTGGGAAGATTCATATCTTAATCTTTTATTTTGAAGACTTTGTATTGGAATCTTTCATTTCAGAAACTTTTCATCAAAAGGATTCATACGATAGGTTTGTTCCGGGAAGTATCACACCAATGGGGGAAAATATTTATTAATCACATTTAATGCTTTGGATTATTTTAACTTTAAATAAAGTTTAACTTTTATTGACTAGGCTATACATTAACACATGGCAAAGGATGGAAAGGTTACACCATGACACCCTGTATGACAAAGCATCCTATGTGGCATGCACACTAGGATAGGGTGGTAAAATTTGAATTAAATTAAGGTGAAAATAACTTAGGCATTAATGGTACACAAACTATAAATCAATGAAGGAGATATATTTATGTTGATCCCCTATCTAATTTCACATCATTTAATCTTTGATCTCAAGTAGACTTTAACTTCAAATGATCTCAAAATCCCTAATTATTATCACATCAATTTGTGACTTGAGAAATTAAACTAAGTGAAGATATTCCATTATCAAAATATTGTAACATACCATTACTTAGTAATGTTACCATGGCATAATCATCTAGGACCTATAGGGGATCATCAGCACCATTTAGGTTCTTAATCAAGAATTCTATAGAATACTTAGATATTATGTTTGATCCTACTACATTTGATGGATGATATTTGAATTAATCACTTTTGTGGAAATCAGTTGAGAACATTGATTTATTTACACTAAAGTAAGACATAGCATCTAAATGTAATCATCGAATAAAGGACCTACTCCCATTTACAAGACAAGCCCTACACTATGCCATTACAAAACTAGAGGTGATGCCATGTATCAATTTTATAAGGGTTCTATTCTTTGCAATAATAATCATTGATGGAGGATATCTAAATTATGTATACAATGACGCTTTTGTCATATGTATATCTAGATAAGCATTTAAGAGGTATTTAAGCTTGTTTATTATAGATGTTACATATGATTTGCATATTGTAGTCACATGAAAAAAGGCCAACCATCTAAAGCGAGCACTATCAAAATGGATACTACTTGGGGAGAGTTTCACTTTGAAATAGCATGCCAAGATCCCTATCCCCATTACCATTTTTAGAATGGTAATTTGCATAGATATGACACTACTAAATAGGCTCTTTGGTCATTCTAGTATCTACTTCATGTACCTAGAATGGGTTCCCCTTCTGGACCTTTTGACTACCTCAGAGCGCACCTATGCTTTAGTGTAAATCATTAGCATATATCTCCAAGATTAGATTCTATAGAATCAGAAGTGGTCATTAGGAGTTAACTTCTACATGATGTCCTACTTATTAGACATGGTCATGGGCATTGTATATAGACACAATGGAGTCTTGTGAGAGCCCAATGTTGAAGTCATCAAAAATAGGATATGTGACTATTACATCTTCATTCATATATATTCATTTGCATGAAACATAACCAAAAATTTTTAGGACCTTTACCCTCAGGTATGGATGGATATCCACAACTTATTATTGAGAATTTATACAAGCATAGTATACACTAGATAATAACATTGGAAACTACAAGTTATATCCTAATTATATAGTAATCATGGTGGTAGATCATAAGTTAGATCCTTTTTAGCTTCCAAAGTTCATTCTAGACAAGGTAGTTGAGCAAGAAATTGCCTACCAAATTTGAAATAGCATAGATGAAGAGTTGATTAAAAATAAGAAGGCCACCTTCCATGGATCTCATGTATCCATTGGGTGAATGTAGTACATAATTTACATATAGTCTGGAGAGGATGGTAATGCTATTAACGCTTATACATTTCCCACCCTTCCTCACACAAACTAGAACCCTCATGACAAGGTCCAAAATAAAATTCACACCCTCAGCCTTAACTGTAAGCATGAGTCAATTTATCATGACTTTCTTTTCTTTAATGGTGAAGATGAGAAGGAGGTCAGAGAAAGGGCCATAATTATAGGGATAAGTGAGGAATTTTTGAGAATGATCTAATGAGAACTATCCCTAACATTTGGTGAAGTAATGTTCCAAATTCTACCTCTTGGAGGATGGAGATCCTCATATTTATGAAGTGGGAGGTAATAATAATATCCAAAATGAAAGGGGCTTGATCCCTAAAAATCTTAGATCTAATGTCAAGACCAACAATAGTTGGTAGTTGAGGAAGAACAACTACCTACCTCAACACAAGAATAAACACAAGTTCTCCTAGTTTAACCTTTAACAATTGAACTGATCAAGTTCAAATAAGAGTTAGTTGAGGAGCTACCTATAATAGGAGGTAGCACATAGGTAGAATTTATAATCATATGCTTGTATTCCTCTAATGAATAGTAAATAGTGGCTACTTCAGCCCCAATGTCAATAATTGTTCCCTCTTCTCTTCCATCATATTCCATAGGCCCATAGGTAAGGAGAAAACCAAAGACATATCAAATAAATCTCAATAATAGTGCACAAATCCATCCAACCCAAGAGCTGGATGAGGAGGAGTACATCAGGAAAAGGTCATAAGCTTACAAGCACTCAAGGCCAAAGAACCTATCATAGGTGACTCATCTGATAAGGTTCCCTTACTCACATCTCCTTTGATTTTTTCCCCTTTGATGTCTTTACCAGTAGTTTTAATCACCTCTTGCCCTATGGTCTCCACATTCATTTCTTAGTGGATAAAATCTACAAGTCTATTTTTACTACACCCACATATGAGTCTTCCTACCACCACTACTCTTGTTCCACCTTCCACTACTATAGCTTTTATCCCTATGGTTTCTATCCCTTTTATTTCCCTTCCATTGACATCCACTCCATCAACATTGGTTCTTTCCATTCCTTCCATTGCTTAGTCCATCACTCTAGCTATATCCTCTTCTACCCAGTTGGGTTCATCCTTGCCTTCTTCCACTCCCACCACCATAACCATAGTGGTAAAAACTAAAATGGCACCTAAATGTTAGCTAGTCTTTGTGTTAAATCTAATGCCATAATATGGGAACATAGACTAGTCAAATATGATTTTACCTATGATGCCCAACCCTCCTATACAGATTGAGCAAGAACCTAAGGAACATGCTCAAGTGGAAGCACAACCCTTAGATACCTCAAAACTCACTCCAAATTGGGCTAAACAACTAGGAGCCTTAGCCTCACATAGGCCCAATTTGAAGATTAAAAAACACCAATAATGAGCTTCCTATTTGACAAAGCCATTACATCATTACAAAGGGTTAGGAAGAGGAAAATAGAAGACATCTCAGACAAAAGCTTAATCATGGAAGAGAGGGAGGAAGTTTACTTCCTAAGAAAAAGGAAAAATAGGAAAAAGGGTCAATTTCCTTATATTAAGGACATGAAGTCATACATGGAGACTCACATAGAATCCATCTTTGCCATAAATCAAGGAACCAAAATGGCTAGGTAGGAGATCAAGGAAAATTTGGTGACACTCAAAGAGAAACAATAAGTGATTTGGGTTCCTCATGGCATTGAGCAAGATAAGCAGGATGCTACCCTCAAGTTGTATGAAATTTTTGATTCCATTTATTTTTTGAGAGTCAGCTTGGCTCCACATGTCAATCACATAACCAAACTATTCATGGGCCACAAGAAATATGACAACAAGTTGAACTTCCTGGTACTTTATACTCCTAATTATAATTTCAACCATTTATATTTTATGGCTCCATTAGATGCATAAAATGCTTTGAATTTAGCATTGATAAGGACACAAGAGGCCTAATATTGGGTATTATCTTCAAAGGCTTTAGTTAATAATTTGGTCAACCAAGAGAAAGATGGTCGAGTAGATCTTATCAAGATTAGAGTTGGATACTATTTGAGATAATTGAGGAAGGCTGGTGACCAAAGTTCTATTCAACTATATGATTAAACAAGAATCTGATAGCTTTAAACAAAACCCATAAGGTTTGATCCTAGAAGACATATAAACCAAATTAAGCACAAGGAAAAAATACTATAGAGGTGGAAGTATTTAGGGTTAGCTTCAAAGAAACCAAGGTAGAGCACAATAAGCTAATGGGAGAGACTAGTAGGGTAATGAGGCCATATCTCTTGGATATGAGTCTAATCATAGTACAACATACTAACGCCTACAAATATTACCAAGACTTAGATGCGAAGAACAAAGATGCTCAACCTATTAGTTCCACTATGCCAACTCTACCTCTCTATCAATAACAATAATTACCCCATTTATGTCACCTTAGCTACTATTCCCATCGTGACTATAGTTCAAATAGTTAGTGCATCTTTAAGTTCAACTCTAGCTACTACAACATCAACTACCAATACCACTATAGTTCCCATAATAGTTTTGAGATAGGTCAAACAAGAGAGAATTTATATTGCCTAATTTTTTACATTTTGCATGTAACCAAAATAATCGAATAGATAAATTTTAGGTTATTTATAATGCATTGATATGTAACTCAAACTTATCTTATGTTCTATAGGTATGTAATCAAAATGTTCTAATCTTGGAGGATGAGACGACCCCTTCCCCAAGATCTATATATACAATTTTTAACCCTCTTTTTAAAAGGTCAAAGTTTTTGAATGAAATATAAGAAGAAATCAAGGATCTTGATTGTCATGCAATTGTGTTTATTTTTCCTTCTTACCTTTCTATGTTTATGACTTTGAAGTTTATTTAGTTTGTAATTGATTCAATAATTCTAAGGTGTGTCAATGTTGTGGATGAATCTGATTATTATGTGAATGAATGTTAATCCTAAATGTGTTACAATGATTAAAGATTGATATGTTTCATTGACTTATACAATTAATATAGATTGAATCATTATTCTGAAGTGTGTAGAAGTGTCTCATTTGTTATATTATTCTAGGTGTGAGCAATAGCTACCTTAGATCACTTCTCGGTTGAAGCTATAATCTCTTGTATAAAGGTATGCAACAACAACCTTGAAAGGAGTAACCTTTATTTAAAACATAGAATTACCCTAAATATAAATACCCAGACACCTAGCCAAGTTTTTTCATGAGTGAGAAACAACTATAAATATCAAACATTGGTCCTTGAAAGACTTGTCCACCAAAGTGACAGACTAAGAAGATCTTATTCATAAAGCATAGGATCCTTCTTTTTGCCATACCCTTCCCTATTTTTGAAGTTTATTTGAGAATTACCCACCATATATTAGCTATTTTCCCATCTAACTCACAATGTAATTTTCTTTTTTGTTAAAAATCACACATCTATTCACAAAATTGGTTGAATAATTCATAGGCTTAACCTGTTATTCCAACACCTAGTTATTCCAACCATATACTTGTAACTCATGCCCCAAAGTAGAACCTAGTTCCATAGAGATCCCAAAATTTTAGAAGTTACCTCATTTATAAATATCTAAGGTGTACATAAAATCCACATCAATAAGTTGAAACACATAATTTGTGCCCCCATTATGTGTAGGTGGATTGATAAGTGTGGTTTTAAGATTACCCTTTATTTAGGATAATTTATTTTATCTTAAGCTCTTTTTTAATGTATGAGGAATTTTTATTAATGTGAATTATTAATTCACATAAATATGGATTCCATGAGGTGTCACTCACCTCTTTGTGCTCCTTTAATATTTGAGAGTTACTTCCATGAGTAATTCCTTCCCCTACATAACACACACCTCCCTTCACTTTCTAAGGGACTAGAACATAAGTGACACACATTATAAGGTATGTAAGGTAATAATGGTATTATTTGTAACTCTAATTATCTTTCTCTATCTCTATAAAAGAGCTCTTCTTCTCATTTTTTCCTCACTAGAATCTCATAGTTATTTATCTTCTTCTTTTGTGCTCTTAATTCAATCTTGTACTTGTGGAGATTTTGGTAGCAAGCTTTTTAATTAGATTACGTGAGTTTTTCTCTAATACATTTGGTTTTCAACTTTAAATTTTTTGTCTCATTTATGGTTTGTACTTGAGAGGTAATTTAGTCTTGTGATTTCTTCACTGTTGACACTTTCATGCTATGTCATTGATGATTATTCTTGAGATAAATCTTTCATGGTATCAGAGCTAAGATCATCTTATTGAACTTTTTTTTTAAATATGCAGATTTTTAAGAAGAATTTATGGATTTTTTTTGTAAGGGATCCACCCTTGCTATTTATTTAAATCTATCTCTCTAATTTTTGCTAAAAATTAGTTGTCTCTAACTCATTATTGTAGGTTTTTTGAAAGGCCCAATTTCCTTCTTTCATCTGGTTGAGAGGCACTCCAAGTAAATCTTTGTATTTCATGCACATCAAGTAATTATATATATATATATATATATATATGTATGTATGTATGTATGTATGTATGTATGTATGTATGTATGTATGTATGTATGTATGTATGTATGTATGTATGTATGTATGTATGTATATATATATATATATATGTATGTATATATATATATGTATGTATATATATATGTATGTATATACATATGTATATGTATATGTATATGTATATGTATATATATATATATATGTATATGTATGTATATATATATATGTATGTGTATGTATATGTATATGTATATGTATATGTATATGTATATGTATATGTATATATATATATATATATATATATATATATATATATATATATGTATGTATGTATGTATATATATCTTTGTTTTTAGATCTCTAGTTTTTTTAATCATATTTTTTATTAATCCTATAACGTTAATATTTTTTTAGAGTTCCCTTTTTATTCTAAGCATTTAATTTCTATTTTTTTTAATATTTTTGATTTATCTCATTGATATTTTTTTTCTCATTAAAATCAATCAATATAAAAACATTTATACCTACTTTAATATATTTTCTCAAGCATTAAATTTGGACTAATTTTTTAGAAAGTCTTGGTCAAAATTTGTGTGTTGAGTTGTATGCAGATAGGGTCACTGACACTTTAAGGAATATTGTTTTTGATTGTAGCACTATCCTATGACATTTCCCCTACACTCTAATTCATCCTAGGCCATCATCCCTACCCTCTACCTCATTTAGGTGAGTTACCTTATCTCTCTACTTCATGGTGCATCCACTTCTATGTGGTAGGTTTGTACCTTGGTTTTCCTTCTCTTATTTATTTCTATCATTCTCTTTAAATTTTTATCTGTGTTACAAATAAGTATTATTTCATTTTTCTATGCAGTTTTTTGTTTTCAAAAAAATATAATCATATCATTATGTGTATCTTTCATCGTACTCAAGCACCAAAGTGCCTTTGTCCTTTGTGACATCTTGTTCATCAATTATCATGGCATCTTGTCTAGAGTTTGGCATAATCATTAGTGTCATGCTTCTTTACTTTTCATTGATTCCCACTTCTTGCGTTTATCTTATTTTCTTGGCAAATTCCATTTCTATATATATATATATATATATATTCTTACCTCACACGAACCTTTAATTTTTTTCTCTAAATTCCAAATCCATGTTACTTTTTATTTTTTTAAACAAAAAACAAAACAATGCAAGCATTTGGTTTTTTATTATATATAATCCTTTATTCATTTTTGATGTTTTAATTTTAAATCATCAAAAACAAAACAAAAAAAAGAGATTGCTCTTATGGTTGTATAGCTACTACAATATTAATACATTCATTATTGAAATTTTTTCTATGTGAGATTTCAATTTTACTTTAAAAAATAATAATAACAATTAAAATAATAATTTTTTTTTTTGCTTAAACCAAAAGCTCTTACAACTGTCATTATTATTTTTTCCATTATAACTTAGAAGATTATTGTTAACCATTTTTTTTGCAATTCCCTATCCTTTTAAGGCTCTTATTTCTTCCTTGATATCTATTTTACATTTTGGCTAAGTCTTTTTTTAGCTTTCTGCCCCTACTCTGCACTTCCTTTATTTAAGTGATTTTTCTTACTTGTTCATTTTTCATCAATTTGATAAAATTTTGAGGAACAATGATTCAATTGTTTTCTAAATTTAAACTCACATCTACCAATTACCACTTATTAAAATTATATATGTAATATATTTTCATTTTCAAATCTTTGATGCACATAGTAGATGGCATGGACCCCAAACCTGATATAAAGAATACCTCCATTGAATTTTAAGAGAAATAAAAATCAAAAAATGAAAGGTATTAACATTTATTGACATGGCCATGACCCCTGAATTACATGTGTACATTGATGTTTGTCTTCTTGCATCCACTACTTAATATAAATTTAAATATATTTATGATGTTGTGAATGAATCTCATAAAATTCAAATTCAAGATCAATTATTTGGTTTAAAGTATAAGGACTTAAAAACTATGGATGATTTTTTGATTAAAGTCAATTCCTTGCATTCTCAATTAGCTAGTTTAGGTATTAAACTTTTATATTTGAAGTTTATTCATATTATCATGAAAAAGTGTTTGGCTCTACCTTTTCAGCATTTTATTACCAATGATCATTCACAACTAGTTTTTCTTATTTTATCTGCTTTATTGATGTTTGAATTATTTTGTACCTTGTTATGTCAATAAAAATAAAATTTGATTCAATTCAGTAATTTTATGACTAATGAACATGCTTTTGTTTCTAAACACCAACATAAGAATGGCAAAGAACATGTTAAGTCTAATATTACACATGATTAAAAAGATAAAAAATCTAACTTCAAACTTAATAAAAAGTTAGAGTGTAATTATTTTGACAAAAACACTCATGATAAATATCACCTTTTTTTAAAAATGTGATAGTAAAAGTGGAAATCTTAAGGTCAAAGACAATGTTAAAACTAAAAACATTAAGACTCAAGCTAAACAAAAGTCTAATATTAGAGCTGATTTTACTTTTACTTTGTATGATTTTCTTATTGAATGGATTGTTGATTTTAATGCTACTCAACATATTACATCTAATGTTAATTTTTTTACTTCTTTAGAACTATATCTTTCTAACAATCATTTAAGTCTTATAAATCATACTTATTGTAGTGTTGAAGCCATAAGAACTGTTAAAATCCTTAATAATGAATTGCATAATATTTTGTTTGTTCTTAATTTTAAATTGAATTTTCTTTAAGTTCTTCAATTATGTAAACAAGAATATAAGGTATAATTTTCTAATGAAATTTTTTATGTTAAATTAAATATTAAAAAAATTCAATTAATTGCTACTATAATTTTAGACAATAATATGTTCTAATTTATTGGATTCTGTTATTCCTCCTCTTCTCAAGCTTTGCTTGATTCTAATGGTGATAACTTGTGGAATTTAATATTAGTACATATAAATTATCAAAGTATTTCACTTATGAACAAACTTAATATGGTGTAAAGTTTGCCCTAAACTCCTTCCACTACTTATACGTGTAATGGTTGTATGACTGGTAAACATTATTGAGAATATTTTCCTAAAAATCATTGTTGGCATCTTATTAAAAATATTTATTTAGTCCATAGGATCTCTTAGGCCCTATTCAAACTCCTATTAATGGTAAAAAGTATGCTTTAACTTTTGTTGATGATTTCACTAGGCAAATTTGGATTTATTTCTTGAAAACAAACTATCAAGTTTTAAACACATTTATTGAGTTTCATGCCTTTGTTGAAAAATAATTTCATTTTTTTACACATATTACACACTAATAATTATATTTAATATGTTAAAAATGATTTTTTCATATTGTAAGGAGCATGGTATTAAGAATGAGAAAATTGTTTTCTACACACCTAAGCAAAATAGTGTTGTTGAACGTAAACATATGACTATCACTGAAATGGTTAGGTATATGTTTCATGATAAAAATATGCATTATAAATTTTGGGTTGAATCTATGTATTGTGTTGTCTATCTCATTAATAGGACTCCCACTAAAATTATTTTAAATATTAACCCTGAAAAAGTTTGGAGTGGTATAAAACCTAATCTAAAGTATTTATGAGTTTTTAGTTGTGATGCATTTGTTCTTATTCTAATTGAAAAATGTAATAAGTTATATTCTAAATCAGACACTTTTATCTGTATTGGTTATGATGAATCATCTAAATCTTATAGGGTGTATGATCCTCAAACTAACAAAATCAAGATTAAAAAAGATGTTAATATTGTTGAAAATGATGTACTTGATTGTACTTATAATTTAGATTCTCTTGATATAATTTTTTATTCTTTTCCTTTTAAAACTAATGATGATCATAATGATGTGTTGCATAGTGATATTGTTTCTCAAGTTCCTTCTCCTTCTTTTAGCCTTGTTCTACCCAAAGTTATGTCTAAGAGAGTCAAGACTACTATAAAATATTTTGGAATTGATGTAGATTTCAATGATACTTGTAAAACTATGAAACAATTTTGTAATGATTCTTTTCTATCTAAACTTATGCCCAATAATGATCATCAAATTCTAAAGCAAGATCAAGGTCACCCTCATTAGAAAAAAACAATGCATGATGAATATAACTCTTTAATTTCTAATAACATTTGGGACTTAGTCCCTATCCCTAAAGGGCATCATTTGGTAAGTTGTAAATAGTTGTTTAAAACTAAGCTCAATTCTCATAACCAAATTGAAAAATATAAAGATATATTAATTTCTAGAGGTTTTTCACAATGGAATTGACTTTAATAAAAAAATTCTCCTATTGTTGAGATGCCCATAATTAAATTTATTTTAGTTTTCGATGATCACATGCATTGACCTATTTGTCAAATGAATGTTAAGATTGATATCTTAAATGATAACTTACATGAATAAATTTACATGTCTCAATCCCTTGATTTTATTAATCAAGACAATGAAAATCTTATTTTTTAGTTAAATAAAGCTATTTTTGGTTTAATATAATCACTTAAAGAATGGTACTCTAAAATCTATTAATTTTTTATAGCTCAAGGTTTTACTCATAGTTCTAATGATCTTAATCTTTTTGTCAAAAATACTCTAAATAGAATACTTATCATTATTTTGTATGTTGATGGCTTAATCATAACTAGTAGTAATATTTCAATGGTTTTTTGCACTAAGAATGTTTTTAAGGATACATTTGAAATAATTTATTTGGGTCTCTTACATTCCTTTTTAAGTATTCAAGTTTTACAAAAAAAGGATATCATCTCTATTTCTCAATATAATATGCATATGACTTGTTATCTAGATTTAATATATTAGATTACAAACCTATTGCTACTTCTTGTGAATTTGGTGTTAAATTACTTAATGACATGAAAACTTACAATATTGATATAACTCTCTATAGATAATTAGGTGTTGGTTTGAATTATCTTACTCATACTCATCTTGATATTTCATTTTCTATTGGATTGTTTTCTCATTTTATGTTTAAACCTCAAGCTACTCATTTTAATTTTACTAAAATAATTATTCACTATATTAAATTTAATCTAACTTTTATCATCAAGTATACCTCTAATATCTTTGGTAAGTTATTATGGTTTTTATTAGGCCAGTGATCCTAATGATCATAGATCCATAAGTGGTTATTGTTTTTCTTTGGCTTCTAATAATGTTTCATGGAAGAGTAAAAAGAAAACTATTGTATCTTTATCTTCCATAGAAGCTGAGTATAAAGCTTTTAATCATGCTACAAAATAATCAATTTGTCTTAGAACACTTCTTACAGATTTGAAACACTGATAATATTCAAAAACTTCAATTTTTGGTGATAATTAAGGTGTCATTATTTTAGCAAAAAAACTAGTTTTCCATGTAAGATCCAAAAACATTGAGATTCAACATCAGTTTCAACATGAACTTCTTGAAGAAAATGCAATTATTCTCTCCTTCTATCATACTGAAGAACCAATGGTTGATATCTTCACTAAGATATTATGTAAAGACAAGTTTGTATTCTTTTGTAAAAAGCTAGGATTGAAGGAATTTATCATCAAGGGAGAGAGTTAGTGATGTTTCCTCTTTATTTATTTTTAAACCCTAAATAAAGTTTAAAGGTATTTTTAAGATTAACTTTTATTTAGGATAATTTATTTAATCCTAAATTTTCTTTTAATATGTGATGAATTATTATTTATGTGAATTATTAATTCACATAAATTCAGATTCCATGAGGTGTCACTCATCTATTTGTGCTCCTTTAATGTTTGAGAGTTAATTTTATGAGTAACTTATCCCACATGACACACACCTTTCACTTTTTAAGGGACTAGGACACAAGTGACACACACTAAGGAGGCTTGTAAGATCATAATAGAATTTATTGTAACTCCCATTCTCATCTTCTGGCTCTATAAAAGAGCCCTTCCTCTCCTCTTTTCCTCACTAGAATATTATAACTCTCTCTTTCTTATTCTCTTATGATCTTGATTCAATCTTGTATTTATGGAGATTTTGGTAACAATACTTTTTATAAGATCACATGAGTTTTTCTTTGATACTTTTAATTTTTTACTTTAAAATTCTTGTCTCATTTATGGTTTACACTTGAGAGATATTTAGTCTTGTGATTTATTTATTTTTTACACTTTCACGTTATGTCATTGATGCTTATTCTTGGGATAAATCTTGTATATGGGTTGAGTTATAGTACCTTCTAATAATTCACCATACTAAATGAGGCAACCTTGATTTTATCTTATTTACTTATTTCATCTCTTGTAACATATAAAAATACATCTATTAATCCCTTGTTATTGTTGATATGAGTAATCAATACTTATTGATCCTTCATTTGGAATCAGGCTGTTGCACTAACATCTTCCATTACTTCACAAATAAAAATTTTACAATTTAAAATATAGTACAATAATTATAAAAATTTAAAAACCCTATGTGATATAGGGATTGTTGTTAAATTATTAGGTTCACCAAATTTTTTAACTTAATTTGGATTAAAAAATCATACTTGTGTAGATAGGGTTAAAGATATATAAATGATAGGGCACAAGGGTGGATATCAAATCTATAGTAGACCATTTAATATGTTAAACTTAGATATAACATATTTTAAATTTATTGAATTGAGACAAGATATTAATGAAATGTACAACTATGTTAAATAAATGACATAAAATAAATTACTTAGTTGGCTTTGATATTAATGCAAATCTAGATTTGGTACAAGCAGAAAGATAGTTCTAAATCAATCATCAAATTTTAGATCTAGTACCTTTAGCTCTCTAGACAATTACATAAGTTTCAGATGGTTACAAGGATGCTAGTGTTCAAGTTTGATGCTAGTGTCATATACAGAATATCAATTGAAATAGGATGTAACCAACTAGATGCTTCTAGATTTTTTGTAACAACCCCGCTGGGGCCAACTAGAAATACATGATTTTTTTTTAATTAAACACATATACCAAAACTATATTACATCATGAGAATATATATAGCTCATAGAAAATACTCAAAATATGATAATAATAACTAAACATATTAAATCACATATCATTTATCTCTAATATCATGAGAGCACATCATAATACAAATATAGAAAGTAATTCTATTAACTCAGCCACAATTGATACAAGTTTACATCCATCATTGTCAATGTACAATAATAATTAACTATAATTATTCATGATAATATTCAATAATGAATAAAATACAATGTACATATAAGATACTTGCCTTCCCTAGAGTATAGATCTTAAACTCAAGTATATGTGGTAATCTCAAGTGTCATTTTAATAAATAGTATAGTTATAGGTAGGGAGAGCATTATCCAAGTGATTTTTCACACCAACCATAAACTAATGATGCCACACACTAATCCCATCAGGTAATGTCCCTCCCTTCATGTATGAGAAGATAGTGAAGATGCAAAAATTTAGAGAGACAAGAAAGTACCTGTGTGTTGTATGATTTTTAAAATTAAGCATGCAGTATATCATAAAAAACCATTATATTGCAAGACATCACATAAACATTTAAATCATACTCATAAAATAATAATATCTCACTAAACATACTTTGGACCAAATTTTTATGTATAATAAATAATAACGATCTATATATCAATCAAATTCATATACACCACTTGATCAGGATGCCTTCATCTAGCATTGTGATGCTAGTAAGATAGTGAATCCATCTCACTCCTTACTCAATATCAGCAATGCATATTAGTCAAACATAATTTAACTACAAACTTCATATAATTTACATCTTGATATCAAACACACCATATAACATGATAAACATAGGAGTAACTAAAGCATAAATTTATTCTATCAAATGTATGAATGAATCTTACATTATTTTTTATCCCATACTAAAAATAATTACTACAGTTAATATCACCTAGATAAATACATATTTAACTATATATTTTCACCACTATAATTAGTTTTAAACATACTAAACCCTATGATATCTCATATTACCATAGTCTAGTATTCTAAGACATAACTATTTATTTTCACAATCAATCATGTAAAGTAGTCTTAAATACATAGAAACATAAGTTTTTATTTAAGTAACTCGATATAACAAAGTAAGTCATAGTTCCCATGAAACACAATCATATACTATCATAACATTATCTAAGCTCTTAAAGGTAGTATGCATGCATACATAAAGTCTTACTAACTATCACAAAATATATTAATCATAGTAATAACTAATATGTATACATTTAATTAGTCAAATATAAGTGTGAGTTTAAACATATCAATTATAGTATGTACCATTTGGGTTTAACATACATTTATATTGTAGTACTATATGATATCTCATACTATCATAGTTCACAACTACATAAATACGCATAATCAAACTTATGGTTTCAAAAATTAAATGACCCACATACATAATATTAATCAATCAACTATAGAATTATACCACCTAGATATACCCTAAGTTTAAATTGCATACTATCATTCAAATAAATATATATTATAAGAACGCTTCATGATACACCATTATATGCTAAATATAACTAAACATTTATACATATTAACTCTCTCATAATATGTACCACACACATATATTCAATACTAAATACATATAACTAACAGTTAATCAATATTTTGTAGATAACTCATAAACCCATTATAACATTCATTTAAATATTTCATTCTATTTTATAAAAGACTATTTTAATACGGTTATATTTTTGGTCCTTTGGGCACTTGATGACTAGATAAAGTTATAATTATATCTACAAGCTTGGGTATATGACCCAACACAACCATTTGCATTATATACTTATGTTGCATACTTAAATCCATATGCAAATATAACAAAATAAAACTCAACACACATGAAACATAAGATAATCTAAACTAGCATTTGCTATACTTTTTAGGGGTTTGAATGCACACATTCATTAACCTAACTATATGTGATTCTTTAACATAATTCATAATCCACTTGTGGAACTATAACTTTAAGAATATACCTCTATGAATATATACATATACACTTGTATTCCTTATTAAACATACCATAACTTGTTTTAATATTACATTCACATCCCGTGTTTAAGTTCATAATTAATATATAAGTAACCCATACCTATCATATTTAAGACTTTGTTGGATTTCTATCCTTCCCATACCTCATTAAATACTTGGTGGATTTCTAATATAATAACCACTCATAACACCTATAGTCATTAAATATTTTCAGGAATAATTTTTGAGATGTCATTTAACCATTTAGATATTGAAAAGGTTTGACCATGTTCTAAAATGTCCATAAATACTAAAGTTTTACCTTTATTAATATTTTATACTTATGTCATTTATATATAGTCCCCACTATATAATCAATGTATTTTTAAAAATTTAAGATGCTAGAGGATTTAATAATCTCTATTTTTTAATTCACCAAAAATTACTAAATTACTCCAATCAAATAAATGTCTAATAGAAAATAGAAAACATTTCCACCTATGGTGACTCAAATTCTCATAGCTGCTAATCTAAAAGGGCATTATAAAACTAAACCATTATCAAGTGAGATATGTCCTTTATATTTATAAATGGTTATTATTTGTGTATATTATTGAGGTGGATTATCATACAAACACCTAATGTTATAAAGCATAATAATATCTATAGTTAAGTTTTTGGTTAAATACTATAGCCAAAACTTAAAATTACCAGAGTTATTTGAAACTCAAAATTTTGAAAAACATTAGAAATTTTCCAGACTCTTATGATGAAGGATATTTATATGAATATAGATATGGGTATATTACTATTATCTAACTCTATATACAGTAATTTAGAGTTATCTAAAATGATTAGAGTTATCCAGCTTAATCCGATAATTCCATAGATAATCCTCTATCTCAACAACTATAAATATCCATTTGATAATCTATTAAGGAATTGGGTTATATCTATGGATCGCCACATACGAACTACTTCAATAATTATTTTTTAATAATAATATTATTATCTATATTTATCCAAAGATTAGCGATTTATTACTTGGATATTTATATTGATTTCTAGGTATGGATATTTATATGAATTTTAATCTTTTCAAAACTAAACCATAGTAATTTATTATGATTTTGTTTGGCAAGAATAATCATGTACAGTGATGCAAATGGACGAATATACTCCATCAACTCACAAGTAGATTAAGTAAATATATTTAATATATGTGTTGTATAACTATAGTGATCTACTCTATGTAGAGACAAAATGCATCAATGTGGGTTAAGTATAAGTCATAGGGTGACTCTTTTCCTATGACCTATATTTTATATTTAAAGTTTTGATATTTATGAATCATGCATAACATCCTGCATACTAACATTATTAATCATAGTGCCCAATGGATGTGTTAGAACAAATACAACTCTCAAAAAATATATTCCACGTTTTATTTTTTCATGTGAGTTATAAACATCATATTTTCTAGCATAAGACAATCTCATCAAATAGTCAAGCATTCATGGCATCATAAAATGATATTACATGCAACAATTTTCCTAGATGTGTCAAAAGTAGATGCAGTACTTCTAACCAAAACATGAAAGATCTCAAATAAATTATTTTTATCTATGTTAGAAACCATTTTCACTTGTTCAAGTATGTTGCGCTAATATTCCAATTTTATAAGGCCCTTCTTTCAATTTTAATAAATCAATGGCCTTCTTACTTCTCCATTTCTCTTAATGAGTCTGAAAAATCTTATGTCATCAAAACATGAAAAATAGATAATTCTACAAGAAAATACTTTTATTAAATGCATGTATTTTGTTTTGGGAAACATCATAACCAAAAAAAAACAAGTTTAGATGTGAAGTTAAGGAAAAAAGGATAATCACATTCTAGATCGTATGGTTAATATGAAGGCATCTAGTTCCTTATATTCTAAGTTGAACAATTATGGTAATATAATGTTTGGAATACTATGACCAATCTCTACAGAGTTATTTTTTGTTCAAGTTCACATATTAACTAAGACTCTCATGCTCAAAATATATTCCACCTACTAGTTATATTCTTTTAAAATAAATATTCATCTCATATTTAAGAAAAACATACATACATTTAGAGAATATAATCTCCCTAAAATTTTGACATACACATACTCTAAATTTTGAAAATATTGCCTACCTGATGAATTGAGTAGTTGATATTATCCACTTCTTTTATTTTCCTCTATGTCTCTTTATGCTAAGAACCTCTTATGCTTCTCCCCTAATCCAATTTTCCTTTTCTTTTAACCCTAATATGATACCCCCTTATAAAAATAGGCGTAGCCCTTTTGTTTTAAGGATTTTTTTAATTTCTTTTTTTGTTTTAGTTATTTTTTAATATATTTGATTCCTTTTTATTTTATAAATTTAACATTTATTTTTTATTTTATTATTTATTTCCTTTTTTCATGGCAAATTTCATTTTTATCTATTTTAACATAACATAGAGAAAATATACAATTCAATAACATAATTAATAATCGTTATTGTCACAAGTTTTAATGATAATTTTGTACAATTAATAATTTTGGATTTTTAAATCTAATCATAATAATAATGTTTCCAGTGATTTTAATGATAAAATGTATCAAATATGCAAAATTAATTCATTACACTATTCAAATCATACTAAAAAATCATAGAAATTGACTTTCCAAAGTAAGTAAAAATAAACAAATTATATGCAAACTATTTTTAATGTATTTTAACATGTGCTAACTGTTGTGGTGTATGTAGGGTTATTTCTATTTCTCTATCATCCTCTAATGTCTCCATCTATGTCACCCTCTCTGATGATGTTATCCCTCCATCACACTATGAGGGATAGGTTCTCCTATATCAATCTCACAACAAAGCAGGGAGTTACACCATAACATCCATGATATGCATTCATCATAAAATATAGCTAAAATGATAATTTAATATGATCATGAAGTAAACATATACTTACAGCTGACCCATATCAGTGTGATCATGTAACCTAAGTAACATCTTACTATTCCATTATAGACACTCAAAAACCATACAATGCATTTCTAGTCATCAAAGCACCCCATGACCCCCTTTTATTACCTTGGACCATTTCTTAACTTTTCAACCATCAAACATAAGTGAAAATGACTAATCTTAGCTATTTTGACTATGCTTCCCTAACCATTCATGGTTGACCCTCGACTAGTCGATGGTTACTTAAACTCTTACATGATCAAAGAAATCAACTATAGATTGATTGCAACTCACTCATTGATTACCTATTGTCTAAATTTAGTTTATTGTTCACATGATCAATGCATGATTAGACTATTTGATAAACCATTTGTTAAACTCTTTGATTTGAACCTTCCCTTTCCTCTATATTAAGAGATGAAGAGAAAGTTGAAATCATCATGAGTATCAATCAGGCAAGTACAAGAGGTTTTAACTCCCAAACAAATCCAAAAACTAAGTATCTATGTTTTTCATCAAGATTTAATAATTAACTCTATTTCTTTCATTGTGTGTGTCTTTCTCCCTTATTTATCTTTCACCTCACTTTCATATGTTGGAGTTATGTAACTCCAAACACTTCACCTCCAACCCAAAACTACCCATAGCCTATTTCACTTACCCAAACACCCAATCCCTAAACCAAATACCTTTGAGTATCAATTCCTATCTTGAAACTAAAGTTCAACCCAAACATCACACCCAAAACCTCTTTGTAACTCCCCTAAATAGATTTATTTTTTCAAACTGGATCTCATAGTAATCATCAATGGTCTTACCTAACCATAAATAGACTTCCTTAACCATTGATGGTTAACAACCATCAATGGTCACCTAAACATTTACGGTCATGCCCAGATCACTGACAGTCACTATGTGTCTATTTTTACAACAACAAGTTGATTTGACCTATCTATCCATACCCAAATTTTATTTTTTGAGTTTTTTTTAATCACAGAACTCCAACTTATTTTTTAAAACAAGTTTGAGTAATTTACCATTAGTATTCAATCATTTATTGTTATTTTTAGTCAAAATATCACTTGTTTCTTTTCAATCATTCTTTGTATTTGATTTCAATACCTTTTGTTATTTCATGCAATCATCTATTTTTAGTAAATTAGAACTTAAGTATTTTAAAAGTGTAGATTAACAGCCTCTAAGGAATCTTGTGTTTCTTGGATCTAACTCATGCTAGGAAATCCACCTTACTTTCTCACTAATTAACCATTCTCTTCTAGTGTTTTATTATCTGTAGGTCATCCTCCCCAAATAAAGAGGAGTATCCACAATCATCTAGATCCACACATAAAAAACAAACTAGGTTCTACTAACCTCACCCTTCTTTCAAGTTTTGCATCATTTTTTAAAGAAAATAAAGCAAAATTTTAGTGAAACATACTGGCACACCTGCTGGGACCCTTAAGCTTTTTATTGCATTCATAGTTATAGGATATTTAATTTTATTATATAATAAACATTCATTGCATTCTTTTCTAAAAATTAAATGTTCCTTATTTCCTTTCTTCCCTTCCAAAATGCAAGTTCTCATTTCTGTTGCTTTCTTAGAAAAAATTAAAAATTGTCTCATCTTACTTTCTCTTCTAAAAATAAAAAGTATTCATCCTCGGCTAAGGATTTGCATCCTCTTTCATCTAGGTGCATCTTAGTTATTTTGTATTTATTTTAAAATATATTAAAACATTTATTTTGGATTAAAATTAACCTTGCATCCATAGTTTGCTTGTATTGATTATCTCACATAGCTTAATTTAATCAATTAAATTAATCGCAGTCTCACTTCTTATCACACATATAAGACCAAACCACATACTCAATTAAACATAAAAATATTGATATGATGTCTAACTAAGATTTTATCACCTATTGGTCAGCTATCCTACTTGGATTTCACCACCAAGGGGAGAACCAACTCATTACGCTAGTTGAGTATAATCTCTAGCAACTCGGTATATTCTAGCTAAGCACTCGACACCCTTATTATTGTGGTGTGTTAATTGAGGGGGTAACATACTAAGTTATAATATAGATCTTGAGAGCCTTTAACAACCTAAAATCATCCTTAGACATCTCCTTATAGTACCCTCTCTACAAGCCCAAGTTGGTCTTCATAACTTCTTTAAAATTGAGGCATAAGCCTAAAGAGAGATAATAAAGTATCCTAGGAATTTAATGCACTTTAGTGTATGCATTTTTTCCTTGAGATATTTTTATTTTGATTACTTCTCTTTTGAGTTGTGAGATCACTTGTATCTTCTTTTTCCCCTTCCTTGCATGGTTCTCACTAGACAACAACTAAGAAACCAAGCAAATTGAGATCCACCTCCCAACCACCCATATTCCTCTTCTTCCTCATCCATGGAGTATCATTAAGATGTGAAAAGTTCATTCCACCATTTTGGAAGTCTTAGTATCCCTCAGACAGTTGCCCAAGGTGATACAGATTCTCCACCTTTTTGGATATCAACCCCATATCCCTCTAACACTACCTTAACATCATATCTCACCAAACCCCTACTTTGGTTCCACCCTATGGTATGCCATCTCATCTTATAGGTATCACCTCTATTTCCACCATTTCTACCTAGACATTAGTCACCCAAGCATCTTCTTCTACCAACAATCCCATCAATACCACCATCCAACCAACCAAAACCCAAACACCTTCCACCCCAACTAATAAATCTTCTAGTATAGGATCAACCCAACCTTTGGGCACCTATACTCCAATTAACATTAGATTACCCTCTACTAGTGTTGCCACCCTTCCTCTTATTTCCAATCCAAAAATCTCCACTCCATTCTAAATGTTGGTGGTTTTTATACCTTATACCCTTCCACCCATTAGTATCAAGGTTACCACCTAGCTTCAACCTATCAACCCAGACATACCTCTAACTCAACCCATGTCAATTCCTCAACAAGTACCCATTATACCCAACCCAAACTATATTCCTAACCCACAAGGGTATATGGCTCCACCTTCTACCCAACCTCCTATATCAACTTACCCATATATGGCATTCTCTCAACCACCCATATCTACATGCCAATATGTGACAACCTCCCAACCTTCCACTAGTTATTCTTATATTGCACCTACCCAAACCCAACATAATTTACCCTATAACTATGGGGGTGCACAACTGCAAATAGATTTAATCAAGATGTTAATGGATAAGATGACCAATTTGGAGACATCTATTTCTAATGCCCATAACTTCTTATCATATGATCAAATTTACAAAAAACCAATTCATCTATCCATCCCAATTTGACCTTATCTTCCTCAATGGGAAATTCTAAAGTTTTCAAAATTTTAGAGCAAGGAAGATCCTCAGCAACATCTTAGAGTATTTAGACACTCTTGTTATTTGATTGTTTATGATGATTCTCTCCATCTTCATACTTTTCCCATGTCCCTATCTGGTCTGGCATTAGATTGGTATAGTGATATTACCAATCACTCCCTCTTTTCTTGTTCCTAATTAGCTCAAACCTTCTTAGATAATTTTTCCATAAATATATCTAAGAAAGTTTCCATCACTGACCTCTACTCCATTCGGCAATTTGAGGATGAGTTAATTGCTAATTTTGTAGCCCATTAGAGAGTTTTGATAAACAAACTCTTTTTCTCTTTACCCTAACCTAATATAATTAAGCTTTTCTCTCAAGCTTGTACCAAACATATTTCCTCTAGTTTATAGGTTCAGACTTTTAAGACCTTTTATGAAGCTGTTAACATGGCATAGGAATTAGAGATGAGACCCATTGATGAGGGGAAGCTAAAATTGAGAAACAAAAATTTTAGTTTCAATTCAAATGAATTTTCCTCCTCCAAAACCACCAACCACTCCAATACGAACATCAAAACCAAGGGAACTATGAATGCATTTATCCTTAAAACTACCCCTCCTCTAGTTGTTAACCAACCTAACTATTCTTATCCTTCCAACTAGAATACCCAAAATTAAAATCGTAACAACCAAAAGCAATACACTCCACTAAGGGAGTCATATTCTTTAGTATTGGAAAAAAATTTGAAATCAAACATTATACAACTTCTTCCAATTAAACCCGATATTAATTTGATTCCTTTCATCCTACACCTAGTTGGTATAAGGAGAATGAATTGTGTGCTTTCCACTATGTCATTAGACATGATGTTAGTAGATGTAATACCTTAAAAATTATTATACAAGGGTTAATTGATAGGGATAACTTGTGCTAGATAATCCCAATGCACCCCCAAATCAGTCACTTGACATATTTAGACAACTTTTTCCCAACCATGCCCCTTCTATGAACAATGAAAATAATAAAGCAAAATCCTCTCACAATCAGGAGGTCCATACTATCAATGTGGTCCTTAATGAGTTCATTGTTGATGAAACCATTACCCAAACCACTTCTTCTTCCCCTCCACTTATTGAGGTAGTGGAGTCACCTTTTTTTTCCTTTGGAAACTAAAAAAAAGGAAATAACTATTCCCTTTTCTTCACTTATTGCGGTAGTGGAGCTTATTAAGATAAAATAAACCGCATATTTGTCCCTAAATTGTATAAAAGACAAACTATAAAACAAATCAATTAAACATAAATAAAAATAATCATAAACATGCATAGGAAACACCAGATTTAATGTGGTTCACCCAAGATGGGCTACATCCACTAAACTTGTCCAGTATATTATTTCTAGAAATACAAGGGAGAAACAAATCCTACAATAAAACCTGTTACACCTCTCTACCTTCTCTATCTCATCTCTCTATGTACCATCTAAATTTTTTTCATCTCAGCCATAAATCATTATATTTTAGGGTGAAAAACACCTAAACATAACCTCTACCATAAAATCTATAAACCTTTAATCAATGGCTTAGATTGACTATAAAATTATAATTTTACAAGGTAATTTTAATAAAATTTTCACTTTAGGGGCATTGCCCCTGAACCCCCATCAGGGCGTATGGCCCTCAAACCCCCCACCGGGGGGGGGGGGGGGGGGGGTCATCCCACCCAGACCTCATAATAGGGGTTCCCCCCTTGCAACCCCTTATACCATCAAGGATACAAAGAATAGGATCCAAAACCTGGCTAAAATAACATCAAAATTTTAACCTATGATCTTGAAATCCAATCAGGATCCACACCTAACAAAGCTACCAACCTCTCCTTTGGAAGACATACCAAAAGAAGTAACCATTACCACCATACCTTTATCTTCCATAATAGAGAATTTTACTCTTCCTTTGGAAAGCATTCCTAAGGAAGAGGTCACCTTATTTACCCCTCCCTTGGAGTAATCACCTCCCCAAAAATTAGAGTCTTTGATTGAGGAAAAGGACAAGGAAATTAGCCCATGGGTTTGTCCTTTGAGACCAATACCAAAGGAGCCAAACTTGTATATAAGCCTTTGTCTAGACCGATTCAAAACTTGAACTACCTATCCTAACCCAACATGGATCATGTCACATTTTGGCACTGTCTTGGGCTCCCCTATCCAACCAAGTAAGAACCTTCAACCATACCATTATCAACCCAACCTTTCACTTACATTAGTGAACCCACCATCACCCTAACTAAATTAGGAGAAACCTCTACCTCTCAAACCATAGTTGAACCAACTAAACCAACTCTACCCAGAGTAACCCAAGTACCTTTTACCATCACAAAAAAGCCCATAAAAAACTTAGGCATGCTCCTTCTTAGAGCCTTAATCACCCTCCATTAAAATTGTATTTAGCATCATGTATCCTACCAAAGAAACCTCATGTTAATCCAACCAACAAAGTGGAGCCACCTAGGATCCCAAAAACCAAAACCTTATCACCCATTTCTACATTACCTTCTATTTTAGGACCACATCCTTCTTCCATCTTAGGACCTCATCCTTCGATTAAGAAGACACGTCTCCAAAGATAACCCAAACCCAACCTCTTTTTTTAGTTACACCTCTACCTATTCTTTCCATGTCTTCTACCTTCAAACCCTCCACTACCAAACCATCTACCTCCAATATATTACATTTAAAAACACCACCCGCTAATAATATTCCACCACCCATAATTCCCATTGTGAATTTTACTCCTAAGAAGACTTTCACCCGAAAATATAAAGCCAAAACCCCAACACCCTTACTACCCTTTCTTGAGTCGTACTCAACCATCTTGAAAAGATTGTTCCAATATTTTTTCTTGACTTTGCCTCCCATGAAACCATTTGAACCCTATATTCCTAAGCCATCATGGTTTAATGACAATCTAATTTTCTCATATCATAGAATGCCAAGACGTGATACAGAGAACTATAAATCTCTCCAAGTCTTGATTCATCATTTATGTGTTAATAATGACCTATTGTCATAAGAGCCTTCCTTGAGCCCACCATAAATCAAAGAACCAAAATTAAACACCCAACACTTACCTACTCCCACACTCTCATCTAAGAGTGAGGAGGAATAGAAGCAGTCCTCTAGCCTAACTCTTCCCCAAATCCATAGCATCTATGTGGTCACACAATCATAAGCCCAACAAAATGATAAGGGGAAGGCAAAGGTATCAATTACATTGACATACCTTTCTTCCACCACCCAATCACCCAACCAAAACCAAACACCTTCACCCAATACCAAGGTGTCCATCTTGGGTCCTCCCAATCCAACCCTTTTGAGTCAATCCAAAGAGTAGTTCTAAATCAACTTCACCAAAAACTAGTGAAGATGAGTTTATATGAACTAACAAATACCTTGCCCCATCACCATTAGGACTTGATAGAGATTTTAAAAACCATAGAGGTTCAACCAAAAGATCCACAACCTTTCATCTTTCCACCTTTGTTACATTTAAGGATTTGGAATTACCCTTTGTTCATCTCTAGGATCTAGATCCTCCTCTCTTCATTACCACATAAATCAACCAAACTTGAATCAAAATGGTTATGATTTATGGAGGATCTAGCATCAATATTATCTCTTCCCATACATATGACTAGCTAAAATTGCTAGAGAACATTATGTCAGAAACCATAGCGATGCTCTACTCCTTCAATGATATCATGGTAACAACTCTAGGAATTGTCTTCCTCCACATTTGTTTAGTACCTTTCACATTTCCTAAGCTATTCTAAAAAGTAAAAGGAAACTTTTAGTATAATGTTATTGACCCTACATCAATGCATCAAATTTGAGCATGAGGGTAAATTAGTTACCATACAAGCTAACCCAAGTCCTTTCACATCATGAAACATGACATATCAATTGAATGATGTTCTCCTCCTACCATAAACCAAACCTTCACCATTCAAAGATAACTCTACCTCTTCCACCAACCAAGCCTTGACTAACTCATCCATCCCTTCTACCCAAATCCCCATAAAGGACCCTTTGGAATACACATTCCAATGTCCCACACTTAGGGAGTATCACCTCTTGACCTTAGACACCTTCCCTACTCCCTAGGAGTATGGTAACCTTGACCATAACCATGGTTACAATCCTAATATCAAAACCATTATTCCTTTCAGGCCTCCCAATCCTCAAACTAGTCATGTTTATGGGGGACTTGATCAGCCACTTGCCACCTCCTCTTCTCCTTGACCATTCACCTCTAATTTCTCCTATCTAGATAAACCAAAGTTTTCCAAGACATACCTCCATAAGTGTATTTATAAGGTATTTAGTCTAAGATGTTATGAAGATGGACCACACAAGTTATTTCCATGTTTGACCCAAAAACCTTGTGAGAAATTTGGTCTTAAATTTGTTACACCTGAAGAGCTAACTAATTCACCCCCCATTACCATCATTGACTAATAATTTTGATCCTCACCAACCCATTCCCCATCAAAATCTTAAAATTTCAATACCAATCCCCTTAACTTTTTTTTGTCAACATGATTAGCCTTGGACCCTTGACTTATCAAAAGGATGGGGAGATCATAACTATTCCTCTGACTTATCCTGAGATGGTATAAGATAACTCTCCTTTCATTAATATCATTTAGTGTTAAGATGATGATTCCCTTCTTGCCTATCTTGGTGCAGAAGATTCCTCTATCCACAAATCTCTCCCTCTTGAGACTCTATCTATGTTGAATGAATTCACCATGGATGTCAACTTGGGTACACAAGATAACCCATGCATTATCAAAATAGGCTAATCTCTAGATTCCTCAGAGCTTTAGTGTTTTCCCTCCTTCCTACAAGATCATAGCATAGCCTTTATTTGGTATTAAGGTGACATGCCAGGAATTGAACCTTCCATCAATATCCATAATATCATTACTACCTGTGATGCCAAGCCTATCAAGCAGAAGCTTCATCAAATGCACCCTCACATAACCCTTCTTATCAAATAAGAGATTCAACACCTCCTATTTATGAATTTCATCCAACCCATTGATTATCCCCAATGGGTCTTGAATATCATCCCCATCACCAAAGTAATAAGGGGACTTTTTATTTACATGGATTTCCACTATCTTAACCTTTGATTACATGAAGGATGGCTTCCCTTTGCTAAGCATTAACCAGCTTGTTAATATTATAACCAGCCATGAGATGTTATATCTTATGGATGGTTTGTTGGGATATAATCAAAGCTTTATTTCCCTTAAATACCAACATAAAACTACTTTTATCACCCCATGGGGGACCTTCTATTATAGGGTCATGCCTTTTGGTCTAAAAAATGCTAGTGTAACCTACCAATGTGCCATGACCTTATTTACAAAACCATGGAATATTATGTATATGACCTTCTTGGGAAATCTAAATGTCATAAAGATCATTTAGTAGTTATCAAATTTATATTTTAATGCCTCATCCATTACCATGTTTTCCTTAACCCTAAGAAATGCATTTTTGTGGTCTTCATAGGAAATTTCCTTGGATTTATCATCTCTCTTCGAGGAGTCAAAGTTGATCCTTCCAAAATCAAATCAATCCTTGACATGCCTCCTTCAACCCACCTCAATCAACTCCATAGTTTCTAGGGGAAGCTCCAATCCATTCAGTGCTTCATCTCTCAGCTATCTGATAAATGACAAACTTTCCACCACCTTCTAAAAAAAGATGTATCTTTTAAGTGGAATAAAGACTATCAAAAGGCCTTTGATTTACTTAAAGAGTAACTTCTTTCTCCACCCATCCTCATTCCTCCCAAAAAGGATCAATCTTTTTATCTTTATATTTCTACCACTTACCACTCCTTAGGGGCAATGCTAGCACATCAAGATGAGTAGTATAAAGATTAATCCATCTACTATATAAGTTAAATGCTTATCGAGTACAAGACATGATACACCCATACTAAAAAACTTTGCCTCACCTTGGTCTTCATGGCCTCAAAACTTGACCACTACCTTCTCAACCATAAGACCTATGTCACAACCAACATTAACCCACTCAAGTATATGCACTCCAAGCCATACCAAACTAGTGTATGGCTAAGTAGCTCATGCTCTTAGCTGATTTTGACCTTGATTTATTCTATTATAAGTCAATAAAATGGTAATTCATCACCGACCAATAAGTTGAATCACCTTTAGCAAACAACTAACCTTTTCCTCTTAAGTTCCTGAGGAGTTCATCATGACTCTTTCTCAAGACAATGACACCTATTAAATGACCATGTTCTTCGATGGATTGAAGTGTCAACATGGTGGGGGTGTTGGTATCATTCTCATCCCCCTTAATGGTGAACCTCTCCCTTTATCTTTCAAGCTTGATTTCAATTGTACTAATAACATGGCTGAGTATGAAGCCCTAGTGATAGGTCTTCAAAATGCTTTAGCCTTAGGAGTCAAAATGATCAGTATTTTTAGTGACTCACAGCTCATGGTCAATCAAATAAATGGATTTTACCAATATAAGAATGATTTTTTACAATAGTATAAGCAATTATTCAATGTAATGTTGGTGTCATTTTAACATTACCTTATCCAAGCCAATTTATGATCTACAAATAAGTTTATCGACACAATAGTTTCCCTTAATTCCTAGATCCCATATGCACCTTATAACTCTAATATATTTATCACTGTCCATCATCTTAACAATCCTTCTTATATCAAATCAAATCCTTCTTCTATTTTCAATGTGGAAGAAACCCAACCTGACCTTTGGTATAACCAAATATTTGACTATCTCAACCTAGGCATTGTTCCCTTTAATCTTTTTAGAAATGGTCAATAAGCATTTATTTAGGATACCTCTTGTTATACCATACTAGGTATAATTATTTATAAGCATGGCTTAGATGGTCTCCTTTTTCATTGCCTATTTAGTCATGAAATTTCTCATGATATTAGAGAAACACATGATAGGATTTATGGGGGACACTTTAGTGGCCTAGTTGTTGCTAAACGTATCCTTCACCTTAGACATTATTGGCCCACTCTTAACTAGGACTATTTTGATTATGTGAATAAGTGGGTTACATTTCAATAGCATGCCAATTTACATCACTTACCTAGTCATAGCCTCCAAGTATCCAAGGATTTCTAGACCTTCTCACAATGGGGACTGGATTTTAATAGTGAAATTAATCCCCATTCTTCATAGCAACATCATTCTATCATTACTAAAATATAATATTTCACCAAATGGGTGGAGGCTATTCCTCTCATATCAACCAAATACAAAAATATTATCAAATTTATTAACCATCACATTATCTATCATTTTGGTGTTCCTCATAAGATAATCATCGATAATGGTAAATCTTTTAAAAATTAAAAATTCCAAGAGCTTTGTGATGTGTTTGGTATTAATTTAAGTTTATCCTCGCCTTATCATCCACAAGCTAATGGATAGGCTAAAGTTTCTAATAAAACCCTTAAAAAAATTTAACTAAAATGGTTAATGCATCTAGTGAGGATTGGCATTTACACATCCCTTTTGCCTTATGGGCATATCATACTAGCATTTAAACCCCTACAGGTGCTACCCCTTTCTCTCTTATTTTTAGATTAGAAGCTATCTTGCCTCTCAAAGTTAAAATTCCCTCTCTTCACATATCCCTATAGGATATCATTTCTAATGGTGATTATCATCAAGAATGTTTAGCCCAACTCAAGCTACTTGACGGGTGTCATTTGGTTGTGCTTAAAAATATTCATGTCTATCAATAATGAATCAATCATGCCTATAAAAAACCTACAAGAATAATAATTCAACATTAGAGACCTCATCTTAAAGGAAAATCAACATGTAGCCAATATGGATAAAATCAAGTGGGTCAAGTTTGCTTTCAATTGGTTTTGACCTTATATCATTATGCATAAGTATAGATCAGGGGCTTACCAGTTATCCTCTCTTAAGGGGATATTATAACCTAAGCCTCTCAATGCTTCACTTTTGTGTCCTTTTTTTGTTAAATAAGATCAAACTCACCTTCTATCTAACTTAAGCTCACCCCTTATTTTATGATATTTTCATCTTCATCACCTCACTTTGAGGACTACCAATTAAAACATAAAATCATGTGATTTTATATCATAGTTGTAGCCTTAATATTAACTATGGGTACCATGACTCTACCCATGGCATTATTCTCATGGATACTTTTTGTCCCTAATAGGATGGAATCCCATGGTTGTTGTCTCTCAAAGAATCCTCTCACCCAATATTTTAACCTTCTTGTGTTTTAGTTTTACCTTCATAAAGGTAAGCCTTTTAGCATATATAAGCAATCATATGTCATCAAAAGAAAAAATATTAACATCCATCTATCTTATGGGTCATCTCTAGCATTATCAGACTACTCCCTTAAAGGATAGCTACCAAAACCAATCAACATTGCTCAATATAAGGTAGACTACTCCCTTGAAGGATAGCTATCACAAAGCCTAAAATAAGTTTAAAAACACTTAAACCACTCCATTTAAGTATGGATAGGTAAACACATTTTTAAAAATAAAACAATTTCTTGGAAGATTCTCGCATCCATTAGTTTCCCCAAAGTAATAACAAAAAATATCAAAAGACCCATTATTTGGAATCCACAATCAGCTTTTATGGGTAGACTTCCCAAATAGATCAGTCTACACCATTTATGACATAGATTTATTCATACTAACTCTTTGTAAACCTACAAAAGAGGCACGCTAACCTCACATATATTTTTATTTATCATCCACCTCCCCTTTATACCCTCTATACAACAAGGGATTTTGAGCTTACTTGACACTATATGATCAAGAGACTATTTAATCAATTTACAACCATTGGTGTGAATCATGTGAATGGATTATGTTCATAATCCAATCTAACTTTAGTTTTTTTATTCCTTACAAAATAACAAGCATCATATCTCCTTATTTTCACAAAACTATTTGTTGATACATTCACTAGACGATTACCTTTTCATTGTTTTATCTTTTTTTTCTCGTGTCTAATTTTATTCTCCAAATTTACCCTATGTGTTTTTAGATTAATTCACCTTCAACTAAGCAAATTCAATTCTTAAAAAACATCTAAATCACAAATACGTGTTTTTTTAGTGTTTTTCTTTTACCTTATTTGTTAAGTGTTTTAACCATAAAAACATTGTAATAAATTAGTCATATCATATATCAAAAGTTATCTCATCTATTTAAATAACCAATCACATATCATTAATCATCATCATTTATCATCACATATGTTATCCATCACATGTTTATCTAGATATGGAATCATAGATTCATTAATTCAAAAAGTTCCATAGTTATAACAAAAAATACATCATCATCATGTCCAATAACATCATAAGCAACATCATGAGCATAAAATCAATCATCCATAACCATAAACAACATCATTAACATAAAATCAATCATCCATAGCCATAAGCAACATCCATAAAATCATAATCACATCATAACACCATAATCTTATCCTAAACATCATGAACATAAATTAAATCATCAATAACCAATAACCATAAACCATAAGCCACATCTATGACCATTATCACATCAATGAGCTCATAATCATAAGAAATCATACACCATAATATTATTCGTGTCTCTCAAAACAATGTGTACATCTCACTACAACAATTCATAGGCTAATATCAAAATCATATAATACATCAAAATAGGCATCTCATAGGAGTCTAAGGTGGAGGAGCACTACTTATCCTTGGAGCATATCTATCTCCTAGCCCTAGCTATGCACCCACAAATGCTACCCACTGACCTAGTGTCACACTACTAACTCCCCCAATAACCAATGATTTGTACTCACCATATTAGGTCTCATTTGGAAGCTTTCTAAAGACTAATGTAACATAATATATAAGCTCCTCAATTGTGGACACATACCTCTCCATAATAATGGATTTACAAGTGATTATGCTCACCCTCATACCTATCTCAGATCCTCTCTCTCCTAAGTGACCAAGGCTATTTGTGCCCTCACCTCATCTCTCTCTTATATAAGAATGGCCACATAGCCCTGTGTTGTATCTCTCTCTAGGGTCACTAATACTAAATCTTCTTGTGCTACAACTAGGGATGCCCTAACTTGATCTCTCTCTATAATAAGTGCCCACCTTTTAGGTGCATCCACATTTATTTAATCCCCACTCTCCTCCACCATGTCTACATAAGGAGCTTGATGTGAACCACCTCCCCCAAACACTGCCACTACATAATGTGTTTGAAACCATACAAGGTAATTTAGTGTAACCCCTACATTATCAATATTTGTGACCATCGATAGTTCCTCATGATCAATCTTTATCTCCTCAGGCTTTGGTATAGGTAGTGGTTCCTTGATGTCCTCTCTCATGTACCTTAGGAAATCACTAGGAACACCTTGCACAAGCCTGAACTATCTCTTAACCCTATCAAATGGGATGAGCTCCACCTCATGGTCTCACCTCCTATAAATCCACCTATAGCTTTATAATTATAGGTTCTACCTCACATAGATTACCCATGATGGTAATCTAGTATATGGCTTCCAAATGACCTCTCCACACACCAGTGCCTCCAACCTATCCCTATACCACTCTAAGTCTCATGTTGTTCCACCTAGTGTAATAAGTTCATAATCAGCTCTCCACCTCATAAAACCAACTCTGAAGTCCATCTAGGTCCATGTGTGCCATGGCAATCCACCTAGATGAAGCACCCTGATGTGCTTATATACTTAATAGTGTAAAACATAGTTGACATTGATACCATAACACTTTTTTACTCTATATCCCCAAATATCTTAGTAGAACTGAACTAATAAAATTGGGGCCCAAGAAAACACTATTTGATCAATCATCATGTCAACAAGAACACCTAGCAATAAAAATGGAAATCTACCACTACTAAAATTTAGGAGTGCATAATAGGTAATGGTTATCATCATCATGACAAGCCATCTCCCTCTACTATTCATCTCATACATAAGTACATAATGGAAACCTCCCACATGCCACCTATCATGAACAAAGTTTGAACTAAACAAATGGTCCATATAAATGTCTTGGTCCTTGCTATCAATGTGCTCTATCAGCTCACCCCATATCAATAACCACAAAATATGATGAATATACTTTGGTAGGATTATAATCTCTCTATTAGGAAGCAAAAAAGTGTTGGTATCTAGGCACATGCTAATAATACCTCATGCCTCTTAGGCCCACTACAGTCATATGTTCCCACTCCTAGTACATCATAGCCATGTGTATCTCATCCAAGAGCTAAGGTACTTAGTCTCACATCTATACCTTCTCCCTTACCTACAAACTTTATCATATACTTTAGTTTAACTTACCTATCAAACATTGCCTATATATTCCACCTATTAACCCTCAACCCTACCTTAACTTATTTACCTAACATTAACCAATTCCTACTTGAACCATGTCTTATATTAAGACCTATCCTACCTTACCTCCCTTATACAACCCCAACCCTTACCCCATCTAACATCCTATCTAAACATTTAACTCATTCTTAAACCAACCTTAACCCTATCTTACTATACCTCTTTTACATAATTCCTCACCTAACCCTTCAACTTTTAACCCAAACCTTTTAATTATTGCCAATGGTCAAGTGTCACCTGATGATGGTTCTTTTTAGAACTATCACTGATCAACCATCAACTATTGATAGTTTAATCATGGATAATTGACAGTCCACACATCGATCACTTGATGGTCACCTATCAACTAAAGATAGTCGATAAAAACCACTGATGGTCACTATGTCAATACTGCCAGCAACACGCAAACCCTAGATCCTACCCAAACACACTATAACCTTAATAAAATAGAAAAAATCTTTCCTAAACCCTATTATTTATACACAACCTTCATTTTTAATCAAAAATTTACCTACCCACTACCCAATTTCATACCAAAAACTTGAAAACCCCCTAATTTCCAAACCATACCCACCCATAACAATAAATAAACAATAACAAAATATCAAATTCAAATACATCCCCTACCTCATTTTTTATCCATCATCATGGTGGGACCCCTAGTACCATCATTACCACTTAGCCTCACACTCTACCTCTACCTCTATGCATCCTCGATGGCTCTCTAACTTGCTTTGGCCCACCTCAGTCAACCTCTAACTCACCACTCAACCTTGATTAAACCTACCTCACTAAGCAATCACAAGACTTAATGAGTACAATCACCATTGATTTTTCCACTAAAAAGGAGAAAATGTCATGATTCAAATTACAAATGAACAAATACAAGTCTTATTTGACCTTTATCAATCTCCCTTTTAGGGTTTCTTATTAACCATCAATGATCACCTATGACCATTGATAGTCGACCCTAACCATTAATGGTCAAAACATTTATGTTTTTTCAAATGCTACCCTATCTTTCCCACTCTACCCTATCTTTTACGTTCTCAACCCCTCATCTACCAAGGCCATTTCATCCTAGCCCCACCTTTCAAAAGTTTATGACAACCTTGATTTAGTCATTTTGGCCCACCTTTCAAACTGTTTACAACTTAACCATTTCCTTATTCATTTTGACCACATCGATTACCTTGCCATATTTGATGAACTTATATTACTTTTATGCCCTAATCATTTAGGTGTCTTGGGTCACAAACCTTTGCACTCCCAAAACTTATGACTATTTTATCTTCTCAGGATCACATCCTACCTCAAATACCTATGAATACATCAACCTTAATTAGGAGACTTGAGCTTATATGAGTTACCCATATCATCTATGCCTAATTTTATGTCTTGGTTACCTTTTCACCTATCCTTCTAGTCCAACCTTATTTTTAATACCTACCTCAACTATGGTAGCCTAGTCTATGCATGATCTATGATATCATACTTAGTCACATTATTTGCACTTGTTTGCACTTATATGACCAACCAATCAACCCACATTTTCACCTATCACCCATTTTTTCACCCATATATATGCTTATCAAACCTAAACCTAACTTTATTTCACCTCATCGATTCCCAGTTTGAGGGGGAACACCTCCTATTATACTCAAGGCATCCAACCTTTTACCAACTTCTCCATTTTTGTTTTACAACTTGTTGATACAAACTACACAACAAAATGGGGGAAAATGTAGATGCTCAAAAACTACACAATGCATTTTTAGTTGTTAAAGCACCCCATAACCCCCTTTTATTACCTTGGACCATTTCCTAACTTCTCAGTCACCAAACATAAGTGAGAATGATTAATCTTAGCCATTTTCACTATGTCTCCCTAACTTTTGATGGTCAACCCTTGACTACTGATGGTTGACCCTAACCATGAATAGTTACTTGAACTCTTCCATGATCAAAGGAATCAACTACAGTTTAACTAAAACTCACTCATTGATTACATGCTATCTAAATTTAATCTATTATTCACATGATCAATACGTGATTAGACTATTTATTAAACTTTTTTATTTGAAACTTCCCTTTCCTCTATATTAGGAGATGAAGAGAAGGTTGAAATCATCATCATAAATGATTAAAAGGATTAATCTGGTAGGTGAAATAGGTTCTAAATCCCAAATGAATATAAAAACTAAGTATCTATGTTTTTATCAAGATTTAATAATTAACTCTATTTGTTTCATTGTTTGTTTCTTTCCCCCTTATTTCTCTTTTATCTCACTTTCCTATGTTAGAGTTATGCAACTCTAGAAACTTCACCTTTTACCCAAAACCAGCCATAGCCTATTTCACTCACCCAAACACCCAATCCCTAAATGACATACCTCTGAGTATAAATTCCAATCTCAAGACCAACATTTAACCCAAACATCAAACCCATAACCTTTCTATAACTCCCCTCATCATATTTATTTTTCCAAACTAGATCCTACGATAACTATTGACAATTTTACCTATCCACCGACAAACTTTCTTAACCATCAATAGTTAACAACCATCATCAGTCACTTAACCATCGATTGTCATACCAAGATTACCAATGGTCACTGTGTGTCTATTTTTACAATATCAAGTTGATTTGAGCTATTTGGCCATACCCAAATTTGCTCTTTGATTTGTATTTTATCACAGAACTTCAACTTATTTTATGAACCAAGTTTGAGTAATTTAGCATTAGTATTCAATCATTTATTATTATTTTTAGTCAAAATAGCACTTATTTCTTTTAAATCACTCCTTTTATTTGATTTCAGTGTCTTCTATTATTTCATGCTATATCAAAACTTAAGTGTTTTAAAAGTGTGGTTTGACAGCCTCCAAAGAAGCTTGTGCTTCTTAGATCTAGCTCACGATAGGCAATCTAGCCTAATATCTCACTAATCAAATATTATCTTATAGTGTTTTCTTATCTACAGGTCATCCTCCCCAAACAAAAAGGAGTATCCACATTCATCTAGATCCACACCCACATAACACACTAAGTTATACTAACCTCACCCTTCTTTCAAGTTTTAATCTTTATTTTTAAATAAAATATAAAAAAATTAGTGAAACACTCGTAACATCATATATCTCAAATATTAGTCAAAATATAATCAAATTAGATGTGTCAATTATAAATATCTATGGATGTCAAATAGTTTGTTTAGTGAGGAATCAAGATGTAACATCCTTCCCCCCTAAAGCTAGTCATTATCCCAGATAACTCTTATTCAAATATAAGTTTTGAATTAAAAACATTATTCAATAGAGAAATAAAATAGTATAAAGTAATAAATCAATTAAATAAATAAGAACTCATCAAAATTCTATCAAGTTACACTATCCTTGGATTATTAATCCCATAAGACCTTACTTTATGACAGTTACATATTATATAAACATGGTTTGTGATCATCACTTTAATTGATTTTTTCATGATCATCCCAGGTCCATAACCATTAATACAAGCCTATATTCCAAAGAATTGACCACTTTTGTTACATTGAAGGGTCCCACATATCTCAATGAAAATTTCATTGACTTCCCAATAGCACATAATATTAGCATACAAGCCCAAAAAATAACCAAGGAAAGTTACACAAAACCTTCCATCTACTTTGCACATCTCTCTAACCTAGAGAGCATTTTTTTCATTTTGGAGAAAAATATTTAGAGAATCTGGTAAGAATGATGTGTATAAATTAATATTATTGCTACTTGATGTAGCTCCTGATAAGTATAACATGTTAATAATTTCACTACTCCATGAAACTCTTGATAAGTATGATGATGAATAGGAAGTATAAATACTACATTTTTAATGTATACAAGATTAAGGAATAATCATTCCATTGTATAGATGCGTATGGTCATATGACTAAATTTAACAAGTCCATCTATCATATCCAAACTTAGTAATTACCAAGTCAATGTGATGCTAAGTAGGATCCACTCCTAATATTCAGTACTCATATTTCTAATTCACCACTCCTCCCTTAAGTCGCAATGACCTAATGATCCCTAAAAAGTGCACAATGTTTAATGAATAACAATTTTATACTAACAGATCATAGAAAGCAATACTATATGTTAAGTAATTATAGATGTACCAATATACATACCAAAAAAATCATATAATCATTTCATAATTGTATTAAGTTACCACTAGTTAAACATAACTAGTATCAAATTTCCTAGCTCAATCTATAGTTTTATATTCATAGTTAAGATCAAATAATGTTAAAATTAACATAACATACAAAGGCCAAGGGTCACACCGTCTTTTTAGTCTTATAAAGAAACAAGTGAAACATTGTCTCCCTACTTGCTCGGCTAGCACATGATAGGTTAAAAGTTTATCTCAACCCCTGGATTGACAAGAGGTTCTACACATCCTAAATCCTACTCGCTTTTAGTGAAATATACATAAATATCTCTTCAAAATAACATGATTTAAGAAAAAGAGAACAATATCAATATAATCAAGGGTAAATAATAACATATTAATTATAATTAATATAAATTGAAGGTTTTCTACTTCACGTGGTCTAAAATCACAAGTTAGATAAAGTAGTGACCCTAAAGAGTCACAAGTGAAAAGTAGAGTACTATCATCTCAAAATAAAACTCTTACATAGCCTCACTAGTTAGAAAGAAACATTACAACCCAAGCTACCAAAATCACTACCTACTTACCAAATTATAAGAGTCATATCATAACCTACTTCCACAACTAGAATGAAAATACTAATCCACATAAATGCATCAATCCATCCAATCCTACAACTTCCCTCTCAACAATAAGTATAAGACATTTATCCCATGAACTTCAGGGAATATGGTCAAAACAACATTTCAAAAACAAGTTTCCATTTAACAAAACACTAAATCATCATCATGAAAATATGAATCTTCTTAGTAGTTTGTAATGATTTCAAAAGAGAATGATAAAATAAAAACTCGCCTCTAAACTAACTAAGAGAGATGACACCACTTATTAATTCACATAATTTAAGGGTGCCAATCCAAAATCAAACTCCTAACACAAGAATTTTCAACCAAAAAAAACACACTCTTCTTCAAGAAATTTCCCACCACCCTAGGTGGCACTAACTAAAAATGTTCTTATAACATTTTCCATTCCTAGGATTATTCAACATAAGACATAAAAACTAAAGCACATATATTTAATTGAGAAACATCCCATGCTTATTAAACACTCACAACATAAAACACCAATGACAAAGGTGACTCAATTACTAATAAAGATGTAATCGTACTCAAGGTGTACAATCTAAAGATCAAGAATATGCTAAGGAACTCTTATTCATAACTCAAGAACTATAATATGTACTTATCAACCCAAACATATTATACAACCATCACTAAATAGACACTTGATAAACCAACCTCTAAACAACAAAAAAAGGGTATGAGTACTCCTAAGGGTACACACTCAATGTTCTCCATACATATTTCATGAATGTCTCATACTTGCAATAGTCACCAGGATATATCGGAGGGTTCACCAAGTCTCAAAACTCCAATCATGTTGTAACATGGTTCTTGCATTGAGGCACTATATATCTAAAATATTAGTGCAATACTTCATGTCACTAGGTTAACATAGGTGAATAGAAAGACATGAAAACACTAATGGACTCATTAGGTCCTAGAGTTCCATATCTTTGATACCACATGTAACAACCCCATTGGGATCAACTAGAAATACATGATTTTTTTTTACTAAATGCATATACCAGAAATAGATTACACCATGAGAATCTATAAAAACCATAAGAAATACTAAAAGCATGATAATATCAACTAAGCATATTACATCACATATCATTGATCTCTAATATCATAAGAGCACATCATAATGCAAATATAGAAAGTAATTATCTTAACTCAACCACAACTGATACAAGTCTACAGCCACTATTTTCAATGTACAATAATAAGTAACTATAATTATTCATGACAATATTCAATAATGAATACAATACAGTGTACATATAAGATACTTGGCTTCCTTGGAGCATAGTTCCCAAACTCAAGTATCTATGGTAATTTCAAGTGTTATCTTGATAAATAGTATTATTATGGGGAATGAGAGCATTATCCAAGTGATTTTCCACACCAACCACAAACCAATGATATCCTACACTAATCCCATCAAATAATGGCCCTCCTTTCATAGATGACTACATAGTGATGGCATAGAAATCTAGAGAGACAAGCAAGTACCCATGTGTTGTATGATTTCCAAAACTAAACATGCAATGTATCATAGAAAACCATTCTATTGCAAGATATTATACAAACATGTAAATCATACTCAATAAATGATAATGTCTCACGAAACATACTTTGGCCTAAATTTTTATGAATAATAAATAATAATTATTTATAAATCAATCACATTCATAAACACCACTTGATCGGACTACCTTCATCTGGCATTGTGATTTTAGTAAGCTAGTGAAGTCCATCTCACTCCTTACTCATTATTAGTAATACAAATTGGTCAAACATAATTTAACCACAAGATTCATATAATTTGCATCCTACTAGAAAATACATCATATAACATGTTAAATATAGGAGTAACCAAAGCATACATTTATTCTATCAAACGTATGAATGAATCTTACATTATTTTCTATCCCATACTATAAATAATGACTACAATTTATACCATTGAGATAAATACACATTTAATTACAGATTTTCACCACCATAATCAGTTTCTAAACATACTACACCCTATGATAACCCATATTACCATAGTCTAGTGTTCTAAGACATAACTACTAATTTTTCATAATCAGTCATATAAATTAGTCTTAAATACAAGAAAACATAAGCTTCTATTCAAGTAATTAGATATAACAAACAAGTCATAATTTCATCATAACACAAAAGTATACTATCATATAATTCATCAAACTCTCAAAAGCTATACACATACATAGATAAAGTCCTACTACATGTCATAAAACATACTATTCATAGTAATAACCAATACATATATATTTAATTAATCAAACATAAGTGTGAGTCTAAAGATATCAATTACAATATGTACCATCCAAGTTTAACATACATTTACACTGTAGTACTCTATGATATCCCACACTATCATAGTTCATAACTACATATATACACATAATCAAACTTATGATTTCAAAATCAAACAATCCACATATATAATAATAACCAAGCAAGTACAATATTATACCACTTAGATATACCTTAAGTTTAAACTACATACTAGCATTAAAATTAATATAACTTATAAGCATGCTTTACGATGCATAATTATATGCTAAATATATATACATATTAACACTTTCATAGTATATATCACACATAAGTAGTCAATATTAAATATATATAACTAACAGTCAATCAATCTTTCATAGATAACTCATAAACTGATTTTAACATTCATTTAAACATCTTGTTCTATTTTCTAGAAGACTATTTTAATAGGTTATAGTTCTGGTCCCTTAGGCACTTAATGACTAGATAAAATCATACTTCTATCTATGAGCTTAGGTATGTGACCCAACATAACCATTTACATTATGTACTTATGTCACATACCTAAATCCATATGTAGATATAGCAAAAAAAAATTCAACACACATGAAACATAAGATAATCCAAACTAACATTTGCTATACTTTTTAGGGGTTTGAATGCATGCATTCATTAACCTAACTATATGTAATTATTTAACATAATTCTTAATCTAGTTGTAGAATTATAACCATAAGAATACGCCTCTATGAATATATACATATACACATATATTCCTTATTAAACATATCGTAACTTGTTTTAATGTTATTTTCATATCCCATATTTTAGTTTATAATTAATATATATAATAAGTAACCCATACCTATCATATTGAAGACTTTATTGGATTTATATCCTTCCCATACTTCATTAAACACTTGTTGGATTTCTAATATAATAACCAATCATAACACCTATAATTATTAAATGTTTTCAAGAATAATTTTTGAGAGGTTATTCAACCATTTAGATATTGAAAAGGGTTGACCATGTTCTCAAAATTCCATAAATGCTAAAGTTTTATGTTAATTAATATTATATACTTACATCATTTCTATATAGTCCCCACTATATAATAAATTTCTTTTTCAAAAGTTAAGATGCTAGAGGATTTAGTAATCTCTTTTTTTAATTCACCAAAAATTACTAAATTACTCTAATGAAATAAAGGTCCAACAGAAAATGGAAAACATCTCTGCCTATGGTGACTCAAATTCTCATGGTTGCTAATCTGAAAATGCATTATAAAACTAAACCATTATCAAGTGAGATATGTCCTTTATATTTATAAATGTTATTATCTATGGATATTATTGAGGTGGATTATCATACAAACACCTATTGTTATAAAGCATAATAATATCCATAGTCAAGTTTTGGTTAAATACTGCATCTAAAACTTAAAATTACCAGAGTTATTTGAAACTCAAACTTTTGAAAAACATTATAAATTACCCAGACTCTTATGGTCAAGGACACTTGTATGAATATGGATATGGGTATATTACTACTATCTAACTCTATATACACTAATTTAGAATTATCTAAAATGATTAGAGTTATCCAACTTAGTCCAATAATACCACAGAGAATCCTCTATCTTAACAATTATAAATATACATTTGATAATATATTAAGGAATTGGGTTATAGCTATAGATCACCACATACAGATTACTTTGTTAATGATTTTTTTTATAATAATAATGTTATCTAGATTTGTTTAAGGATTAGATATTTATTACTTGGATATTTATATTGATTTCTATGTATGGATATTTATACAAATTCTAATATTCTCAAAACTAAACCATAAAAATTTATTATGATGTTTTTTGGCAAGAATTAGCATGCATGATGATGCAAATGGATAGAGATGCTCCAAAAACTCACAGGTAGACTGATTAAATTCATTTAATACATATGTTGTACTACTATAGTGATTTGCTCTCTGTAGAGATGCAATGCATCAACATGGGTTAAGTATAAGTCATAGGGTGGCTCTTTTCCTATTACCTACATTTTCTATTTAAAGTTTTGATATTTATGAATCATGCATAGCATCCTGCATACTAGCATTTTTAATCACAACACCTAATAGAGGTGTTTGAACAAATACAACTCTTACAAAATTTATTATGTTTTCTTTTTTTTCATGAGTTAAAAACATCAGATTGTCTAACGTAAGATAATCTCACTAGATAGTCAGGCATTCATGACATCAAAAAATGATATTACAAGCAAGAATTTTCCTACATATGTCAAAATTAGATGTGGTACTTTGAGACTGAAACATGAAATATCTCAAAAAAATTATTTTAATTTGTGTTAGAAACCGTTTTCACTTGTTCAAGTATGTTGTGATAATTTTATAAGGCCCTTTTTTCACTTTTGGTAAATCACTGGCCTTCTTATTTCACCATTTCTCTTAATGAGTTTTAATAAACTCACATCATGAAACCATGGAAAATAGATAATTCTATAGGAAAAGGCTTTTACTAAATGCACCCATTTCATTCTGGGAAACATCATAATGAGAAAACAAACAAGTCTAGATGTGAATTTAAGGAATAACAGATAATCACATTCTAGATTGTATGAGTAATATGAAGGAATCCAATTCCTTATGTTCTAAGTTGAATAGTTAAGATAATGTAATATTTGGAATACTATGACCAATCTTTAGAGAGTTATTTTTCGTTTAAGTTCAAGTATTAACTAAGACTCTCATGCTCAGCATATATTCCACCTACTAGTTATATTATTCTAATTTAAATATGCATCTCATATTTTTAAAATATATATAGACATTTAGAGAATAGAATCACCCAAAAATTTTGACATACACATACTCTAAATTTTGAAAACATTGGCTGCCAGGTGAATTGAGCAGTTGATCTTCTTCTCCACTTCTTTTTTTTCCTCTTTGTCTCTTTATGCTAAGAACCTCTTCTACTTCTCCCCCAATCCATTTTTTGTTTTTAACTCTAATATGATGCCCCATTATAAAAATAGGTGTAGCCCTTTTGTTTTAAGGATTTTTTTTTTTAAATATATTTGATTCTTTTTCATTTTTAAAATTTAATCTTTACTTTTTATTTTATTCTTTATTATATTTTTCCTTTTTCCATGGAAAATTCCATTTTTATCTATTTTAACATAAAATAGAGAAAATATATAATTCAATAATTTAATTAATATCCCTTATTGTCACAAGTTTTAATGATAATTTTTGACAATTAATAATTTAGGATTTTTAAATCTAATCATGCTACTAATGTTTCCACTAGCTTTAATGATAAAATGTATCAAATACATAAATAAATTCATTATGTTATTCAAACCATACTAAAAAATCATAAAAATTGACTTTCCAAAGTAAGTAAAAATAAACACACCATGTGAAAACCATATTTAATGCATTTTAACATGTGCTAACTATTATAGTGTATGTAGGGTTATCACATATTCTTTGTCATCCTCCAACATCTCTATCCACAACACCCTCTTAGATGATGCTCACCCTCCATCACACTTTAAAGGATGGGTTCTCCTGTGTCAACCTCAAAACAAAGTAGGTATTAGACCATAACAATCATGACATACATTCATCATAAAATATAACTAAAATGACAAATCAACATGATCATAAAGTAAACATATACTTACAACTAATTCATAGCAGTGTGATCATGTAATCTAAGCAATATCCTATTGTCCCATAATAGCATATATCTCAAAGCTTAGACAATATATAACCAAATCAATTGTCTCAACAATAAATATCCATAGATAGTCAAATAGTTTATTTAGCAAGGAATCAAGATGTAAAATTTTGCTTCATTTTCACTCTACTGCATTCAGATCTGGATCATGGACTATCATTCCTAGTGAAATAGCAAAAGCTTAGCTTCTATATTCAATGTGACCTTAGGGGAAATGGGTTAGTGGGCACATGGTGTCAAGCTAACCCATAATGAACCTGATATCAAAGGGCATTGTCTACATACCCAACACTCTAAAAGAGGGTCACATACTCATATAGTTATCCTATACATGTTGGCTTGTGCTTAAATCATACAATATGTGTAAAGTAAGTACAATAATTACTTAGATTGTAACTTGGAAAATATGATCTTATGATTGTTCCTTTAGTACTTAAGACTTGTAGTTGGGTCGTTCCTTTGACTGATATCAGAATAGGGTAGATTAGGAAAGATTTCGGTAACCTAAGTGCTTCTTAAGTGTTCTTTTAGTATAATTACTAAGTAGGGAATGAATGAAGGTTTATATTCTATTTATACCAATCCTATCATGTGATAAATCACATTAAATCTCTTAGGCCAACCATTTTAATATGTTTCATTTTCAAATTGGATGACTTTAGGGCATTAAACACTTGCATCTGGTCATAAAAGTAATGTTAATGTTACTGTCTATCCTAGACATTAGTGTCTAGGGAACAAGAGAGTAGGCACAGACTCAAAACTTACAAATATGTAAGATAAGTGTATTTTAAGCATTTTGGGAGAGATGGATGTCTATGTCATAAATATAAGGCTATTTATACTAATAGATAGGCTAAGGGGCATAAGATAGAGCATATATGAGGCTTATGGAAGCAAGGCATGTGTAGAACTAAGATGAATATCCAAGGTATGAGTTTTTCAAGTGTACAAGACTGAGGTACTTCATAATCAAAAAATATCATCTACAGTTATGATTTTCCCCACTTGGTTATTTTTCCCACATCATTATTTGATTTGTATAGTAGTTGTACCCTTGAAGCTCAGAATCAATTATGTGAATTTTATATACATAACTATGTTGTTCCTCATGATGTAGAGTAGAACCCAAACCTATATGTGGGTGATGTTTTATTAAAGTATTTTTCATCATATTTGGTGAATGAAATAAAAAGGTTAAGAATTGGTGGAATACCAAGAAAAAAAACTATCCTAATGATTATAAGGGAGACCACTAGGCCTATTTTGATAGAGGAAGACTAGGTCTCACTAATTAGAAAGAGAGAAGTAGTTGAATGGTTTTTAAAACAATAAATTAAATATTAAAATTAGTAACTTACATTATTGACTAAGATTGGTCAGGTATTATTTAATGCTTGTATATCTAGATGGCAAGACATAACACTTGAATTGAGAAGGAATGAGCCATTTTCTAGATATATTATATTAAATTAGCACTCAAAAGAATCCATGCATACATATAAATTTTAAGGAGGGAGTAACTGAACTAGATAGCCATTACCTTTCAACCCCAACTATTTTGGTTTTACATTCTTGACTAGATAAGACAAATATAGGTTGATAAGATTGTAGAAGACAAGAGAGAATAAATTGGAGGCTCATCAAGGATTTTATGAAAATCAAGTGTCTAGATCATCAAAACCTTTTGACTTTAGGTATTTTATATGCCCATGATATGTAAAAAATTATTATTTGATTTAGGATGAGAAACCCATTAAGTTGGGGGTAAGTGAGCTATATAAAGGGTCTAATATAAGCCCCTAATACCTTTCCTTGAAACCTCCTATTAAAAACTTCTTAATAAAAGCTATGTTTTGTGTATTCCACCTATAAATAACATTAATTAATATGATGAATATGTTTTTTTTATGTTTATATGGATAAAATGGTTTATTTTGTGATTAATATGCATTATGGACTATCTTTGATATAATGGTTTAATTATAATATCATGTGTTTAAGATCTTGAATAAACAAGACTAAGTTCCATCTGATAGCAATTAGGTAGTGCCATCCTTTATTAATTTGGAAAATCTAATTCATAGTGAATGTATGAGTAAAATCTATAGTGGATAGCTCGTAGTAACCTACAGCTTTCCACAAATATCCCATAACAATTGTTGGATAGGTGTTATAGCATGTAACAGTTGTAACAACATCTTTGGTTGTTGTTAAGTGATTGAAGGAGTGAAGGAAATTATCTTACAAACTAGAACCATTAACAACACATGGATAAAGGTGTTGACAATGGTTACTCCTTATGAGATCATATCTCTTTCTCATCACAACCATGCAACAAAACATCTTTCATTATGTTTTATTCTCATAGTCATTATTGGCAAAATTTTCATAGTTAGGATGTACCAACTACTTTCCTAAAACATGTTTGTATTCTTATCTAAGGTATTTTATAGTTAAATAAATAATATGCTTACCCTTATATTTAAGACAATAGGACCTAGGCCAATGGTAATAGGAAATTAGGGAATGAATAGTAGCTAAAATATATCAATTTATCTTCTATAATATTTGTTTTAGCAATCATTAATTGCTACAAGATTATTAATCTAAATAAGTTATTTGAATTAAAATAGTTTACTACCCAAGGGAATGATTATAACTCAAATCCAACTGAGGAGGGACCTCTCCAAAGGAGTTGCAATGAAGATCATGATCTGTTAGATTAGCTATTAGTTTATGTGTAAGAATTCATTTTAAACTTTTGAATTTTGCATGTGTGAATTAAGACTCATGAGTTGATTTATTCATAATAGTGATTGGTATGAGTGTTATTACTTTCTTAAGAGAATCTTCCACATAATTATTTCAATTCATTTCAATCATTCAATTATTTCAAAGTGTGATTTAATTTATTATAATTTCAATTTATGTAATTTACTTTATTTAAGAGTGTTTTACCTATCTTCAATCAATAAATATCAAAAAATGAATGAGTGTTGCACATACATCATCAACATCTTATCAAGCTTAATGTACCCTAGGTTAAAAATTCATGAAGAAAAGTTCATAAACCAAGTGGATATATTATTGATTGATAAGGTTATACACACAGAGATTGGTTTATGTCAGTTTAGTTGGTGGTTAACTTTTGATCATCAAAAAGTATGTAGGATAAATATTTAGATCCATTGTCATATTCTATAAATTTTACATCTATAACTATAGATAGTACCTTCAGATCTAGACACTATAATAGATACTAATGTCTATCTAGGATGAAAGTTTTTTAATATAGAATAATGATTACATCTCAATATAACTAACTTCAATGTTCTAGGTTTTTTGTCATCATTATACTGATATATTTAGATATAGGATATAGGTTGTCACTCTTTTCTAATTAATTAAACCCCAACTCTTCACCCTTAGAATGAGTTTACTAAAAATGGGTTAGTGGGCTCATAGTGTCAAGATGACCTCAGTGACCTCTCTATCACTAAGTGTTGCCTACATGGCCAATACTCTAAAGAGGGCCTCAGACTTATGTAGTTCTCACGTATGTATGGGAATGTATGTACATAAGGGTGAAATATACTATATGAAGATGCATGCAATGATCTATCTTGTAACTTGACAAATATTACTCATGGGCTACTCTTTAAATGCTTTAGATATTTTTATGATTTCTCTTATGGTTTATATATATAGGGATGAATATGGCATAATAAATCACTTTTGAGATTGATCAAATTAGCTTTAATAGGCATTTTCTTTGTATTTGCTTCTTGATCAGTGAGAAGGCTTAGACTTATATTTATACTGCACCTTTTGAAAATATCTCATGGTAGGGTTCAATAAGACAAATAGGCTAACCCATAAGTTTTGAAACATTTTCAATTTAGATGACTTTTAGATACTGGACACAAAATAAGGATCTAGACACTACCATCTATGGTAGTGTCCCTTTGTGGTCAGTAGTGTTTAAAAATCTATAAAATGGCTGCAAAACTAAAACTAACAGTGAAGGATGTTTATCAAATTTTTAATCTTTATTTACATTGTAGGAGACTTGGGTCATTAGAATGACATAGATCAAACTAAGAGATGATCATTTAGGCACAATGAGATGGTGAACATGATCATTTTGGTATCAAGGAGGTCTAGAATTGAAGGGTAGAGTCTTAACTGATATTTGTCAAATGTATAAGACTGAGATATTATAAATATTCAATTTTAGAGTCTACATTTTCCACCCTTTTAATATAGTAATGCAGAAGGATGAAATTACTAGTTTAAAGGAAATAAATGTGTACTTTGGTATGAACAAGACACCTTTCCTTTTCTTGAGCTTATTTTGAGTGTTTTACAAGTGTATGACCTATAACCAAGAGCATGTTATAATTTAAATTAGTGCATAATGCTCTCCCTTCCCATAATAGTACTTACTTGGAAATGACACTTGATATTACCACATACATTAAAATACGAGGAACTTATGCTCCAGGGAGCCATGTATATTATATATGTACATTATATTGTATTTATTATTGAAACATTATCATGATGAGCTATAATTACTTATTTATTGTACATTGATAGCAGTAACTGTAGGCATGTATCAGTCATGGCTAGTTAATTATAATTACTTTTTATATTCATGTTATGATGTGTTTATTATGATAAAAGTGATTAGTGATGTATGATGTAGTATACTTCATTTACAGTTATCAAACTTAAAGTATTTTATATGATCACTGATTAGATTCTCATGGTGTATTCTATTTATAGTATGTGTGTAAATAAAAAAAATCACATATTTTTAGGTAGATCCTAATGGGTATGTTACACTTTCCAAGCTAATAATGCCAACCAAATGATACAAATGCAAAATCATCTTATCCATCTTCAAAATCACCCTCAATAGGTTCCATGGGAAATGCATAACCAAAATGCTTCCCCACCTCCTCTTCAAGATTCCCATGGTAATCTTATCCCTCAACCTCCTCTTGTTAAAAAAATAATCAAGAACCTTCAAAATGAGCCTCTTACACTTCAAATTTCTAATATCATATACGAGGTATCACCCCTACCATTAGTTATAGTGGGTCAACTGATCCTACTCTACACTTAAAAACATTTTCAAATCTATATAAATATTGGTTCAAGTTAAATACTTTTGTTGCTACCAAGATATTAGTAAAAGATCTCTCTAGAGATGCTTTAGATTGGAATAACCAACTCAAATCTCATTCCATCACTAGTTTGGAATATTTAGTCAATTATCTAGTGTAATATTTTTAAACTAGTAACCTCCATAAAAATACCTTGGCCCATTTTATTAATTGTAAGCAACTTGAGACAAAAACCACACAATCTTTCATTATATGATGGAAGACCTTATCTAACAAATTTGAACACAATATGTCAGATGATGACCTCTTTTATATATTCACCTATTCTCTTTATCCCAAGCTATAATATCAGGTCTGGACTCTCTCTCCATGAACTTTGGAAGAAGATATTAACCAAGCCAAGTGCCAAAATTTCCTCATGTATCAATTTGAGCCATCCCAACCTTCTATGGGTACTCACACATTAATCAAAAATAAAAATCATCATGCTACTAATGATGGTTACACTAATTCATATGATATAATTCATATTATTCAAGCTATTATTCCCAACTAGGCTCTGGAACAAGATTCCCCTCCCAACCACATCACTAATCCTCATGCATCTTCAATAAATAACATCAATGTTCATAAACCTTTATCCTTATAAAAATTACAAAAGCATCTACCAAGACCTATTCCATGAGAGTTTGATCCCACTCATCCCATGAAATCTTATATAATCCTAATAAATTTTGTTGGTCTCATGCTAGTTGGGGTCAATATAATGAGACTTATAGGTAATTATGTAATTTGGCTATGGATTTCCTTCTCAGCCCCAATTTTGACCATGATTCTATTATTCATAAATGTCAACAAGCCTATGACATTACCTTCAAATCCCATGAAACACAAACTAAATCTCAATATTTAAATTAGGCTAATGCTCATTTGTCCATCTATAAAGATCCTTTTCTGAATCACCAAGACTATAATGATAAGCCTACTCCTTATACCAATAATGTTGATACTCTTATAGACCTAAATCCTAAAGAGAATGTGGTAAATATAACTAACATGTGAAGGGTAGTTACCTACATTGATTCTTATCCCATCCACACTCCTCAATCATTCACATTTTTTATGTTATCCAAGACTCTTCCCCAAATCACTTAACATAGTAAGGGAAGGAAAAACTTATATATTTCGATGAACCAATTATAACATCTCCCTTGGATAACACTTCTCATACCATTTCTACCACTTATCCAACTAGTTTACCCATCACCAACAATACTCAAACTTATATTGACACTTCTTCCAATTTATCTCAAACCAAACTTGCATCAACTACCCCATCCTCTCAAGATAATCAAAAAAATTGTACTCAGTTAAATATCCTACATTTTATCAACATAAATTCACATGAACTTTCACTCCTCCTTCTGAGGACCTCCTTTAACACTATGTACCTCTTTCCAACATTCCCCTTATGGGTTATGATGACTGAGATCCTATCACAAAAATTACTAATCTCCCATCTCAAATCCCATTTCTTAAACTTATGCGGACTTCTCTACATCATTATAATAATCTTATGTAGCTCTTGTTCAAAATGAATGTCCCTCATCCTCCCTTAGTAGGATGAAAATCCACCTTATCCAGATTAGAAGATAGAATTTTACAACAATGCAAAGAGATGTCCATCCATGTTGATGAAACAATGGATACTTATCTTTCCCTCAAATTCCCTAATGCTTTTATGATTATTGATGAGATTCTACTTCATGTGGATTATCCTCCCCTTTTTATCAGTGTCCAAATTGGTGATATCCAAGTCAAGCATGCCTTGATTGATGAGGGTTCAGGTACTTGCATTACCTCTCTCAATTTTATTAAAACCTTTGGATATTTTGAATGTATTCTTAAGCCCATAAGTAGCACATGTCAAGGCTATTACCAAAGGAAAATACCTCCCTTAGGTTATGTATGGCTCCCTATCACCATTCAACTTATCATTATTGAGTGAAGGTGATGATCTTCAACTTTCCCTTATCCTATAACATTTTTCTTCATAGTTCATGGACTCATCACATGATAGCAGTGGCCTTTTCTACCTACCAATGTGTTAAATTTCCTCATAATGGAGTAATTTATAGGATTCAAGGTGACAATAATCCTTATAATTTCAAAAAATTCAAAGACCATGGTGTATTCAATATTTTAACCCTTGAACCCTTACCAAGCATTCCATTTCATGAATCTCAAGGGTTTAATTTTCCTGTCAACTCCTCTTGAGGTTATAATGGTTACCCTAAACTCATCAATAATATACCACCTAACCTCTTAAACTCAGATGATGATGACCCTAATGATATTAATCTTAGGATAAACACCTCATATATCTCACCTCATCTCATTTATTAGCTTTCACATTTTCAAAAAACCACATTCCTATGAACAACCTAGTGATGATATACCTATTGCCTTAACTAAGACTCAGCACTCTATTTATCACACTACATTTGATGACAAGGTCATCCCTACCTATGCCATTAATCTTCATACACTTGAATATGATGATGGCTATACCCTAGATGATCCATTCTTAGGAGGTCTTATTTAGGCTTGAGATGTTGAAATTATTTTTTATCATTCCTCTTTGCTTTAGTCTTTCCATATATCTTATCACATTCCATTAAATATATTTCTTAATTCTAAAATGTTTCCTCTATTCACAAGGTAGAGATAGTAAACAAACCTCTGTTTTTTTAATATCCTCATAGGACTATGCTTATGGATCATGTTATGACTAGTCCTTATCACTTTTCTAGATACTAGGACCCTCTAGCTGACTTATCCCTAAGATTATTAAAACTATCCTTCAGCCTTTCATGCATCTCACCCCTCTCTCAGTTGATATTAGTTTAGATCCTATCCTACCCCTCTCTTAGTTGAGCCTAATTCAAATCCTATTCCCACTCCCTCTCTAGATGAGTCTCTTCTTATTTTTTCTCCTATTTCTCCTTCAATCAAGCCTCACAAAGTATCTCCACTAGCCCCATCTTCCCTTGATGATGATTTGATCCCTTTATCACAGCTTGCTCCTTTCCCTACCAAATGGACTAATCATCCATATTATGATTATCATAAAGTTTCTAGTGATTATACTAGAGATTTTTCATTACACTAGCCTTCCTCGGCTTCCATTTCCACTCCCTCTATTAGTACACCTATAAAGTCTACTAACAAGCATATCTATTATTTCCATGGCACATATAATCATTCCTACACATATTATCATAAGTTATGGTAATATATCAGCACCCTATGTCCCATTGATCCTCATCTCACAAACAAGGTTATACCTCCCCCAAAGTATTACCTAAATATCTTCCCAAATATGGAGAGGTATATTATCTCTAACACCAATGTGATACCCATCACACTGATCATTACTACATCCTGAAGTAACATCTCAAGGATCACCTCATGACCATTCTTACACCTACCACCCTTCCTACCATAGGTCACCCTTGAAACAAGGATCCCCCTTATTCCCTTATGGCTCCACCACCTATGATCCCTTCTCTACATATATTTTATCCACCTATTATTCCTTCACCCATGGATCCTCCTTCACCTATGGCCCCTTCTCCATAGATGAATCCTTCACCTATGGCCCATTTTCCACTGGTGACCCCTTCATCTCCCATAGAGTCAATTCCCATTCCTTCTCCTAAGCATCCTCTACATGATATCCCTCATTCACACAATCCTTCCAACATTCCTACATTTCCATCGAGGAGATTTGACGTGAAGGATTTTCTCAACTTTCCCTAAAGATCGATGACACTTTGACTACATCCTGAATTTAGCTTCATATAGACTTATTAGATGTTATGGATAATATGTGTGGATAAATATAACACTATTTATGAACACAAGCATGGTTTTATTTCATTTCTTTCTTCATTTTGGCTTGGATATGTGCTCCAAATTTACATTTATCTATCGTATATCTTTTGACATTGTGTTAAATTCTTATTCATCTTAAATGATGACTTTTATTGTGCACTAAATGTTGCTTATGATGTCATTATTCTTCATATGTTCTATTATGGATTATTTTTCATAAATACATACTTCTTCTCTATGTGTTACTTTTCTATGGCTATCTTATTCTATGTCATGATTGTTTTCTATCTTATCTCTCTAAACATGGATAATTATTATTGTGAGTTGGTTATATAAACCTTGATCCCTTTAGTCATTCCTTATTTACCATGTGATCAGTTAGAAAACAATTCATCTCATTATAATCTCTTTTTACCACTCCACTTTATATCTCCCTTTAATCTACTTATTTCCTCTCACAAAATAAGCATACACATGGTTGAAACTTGAGATAATACAATGGTTCATTGTTAAGCCTAAGTGTTTTAATCAGTCATGTCTTTAGATACTTAGCTTCCTTTATCCAAATCCTAAAGCTCATTCATGTGTATTGCTTTATCTCTCATGATTGGTCATTCCAAATCCATATGGAAGAATAATCTTAAAAGCCATAAAAATTCAAAAGCCAAATCATTTAACAAAAAGTAATGATCTAAAAGGTAACATTCAAATTTTTTAAAAATCAAATTACACTAAAAGATGTGATTCTAAGCACATCTAATTTTTTTAATTGAATCTAAAACTCCATATTTGTCCTCATGATAGAGTTGAGGTCCATTGGGGTGAGGTAGGCAAATATATTGGAAAAAGGAAATTTTTTAAGAAAAAATTAGTGCTACCAACTTTCTCACACAAGTACCCAATCTTCGCAGCAGATCGATGGATTTGTAATGGGTCTTGAGGAACAAGGAATACATTTTATAAAATTAGGTTCATTTTACTTTTATTGTTGAAAACAACCAACATGAGTTGATCTTAGTATCACACTTATTTGCCTATACAACTTTGTGCCTATAGTGAACAGGTATCCTTTATATATTGATGGTCACTAGTCACTTAGTGTCTTTCTACATCCTTAGTGTTCCTCAAGTTTCCTAAGGTCTTCTCATAAGATTCCTACATTATGACTCTTCCATTCCCACTTTCATTACCTACAACCTTAATATTTCCCCTTGAGAAATATTGTTTTGTTCACTGATCACTCCCCCCAGGGATCCCATTTATGAGTTACAATGTAAGATAATGGATAAGACTAGGACTTCCTCAAAAATTACCAAATGTTCACATTAAAATTCTAAACATCCCATTTTTACCATATTTTACCCTTTGTGAGTTGTAGTGTAAGACCATGGATAGGACCTAGCCTTCCTCATAAAATTTTCTAATACCCAAGTCACAATGAAACTACATGTGTTAAATTTGAGATAAGTCATGCTTGATTATGAGTTACACATTATTGATATGTTTCACATCTTGACTTAGTATGTTTTATGCTTACTTCATTAATATTTCACTTTTATCTTCTTATGTTTTGATTGCATGTAAAAATCCAATCATTTTTCTTAAGTTTTTCATACTTCCCAACTTGAATTATTGTGATTAATTTAAGTCAATTTTGCCAAAAATTTTTCTCTTTTATACTTCCCAACATGATTTAGTATGATTGATTGACTTAATTGATTTATTTTTATACCATTTTTATTTCATGTGTTTTTCATTTTATTACATTATTTTCATACTCTCTAATGTGACATAGGGTGATTTTACATGTTTTACTTTAGTGCCACTATTTTTCATGGTTTAAAAACATTTTTGTCCTCTTATTTACAAAGTTTTAATTTATTACACTTAGTCATATTTTATTCCTACACATTTCCCATCATGATATAGTGTGTAGTATAATTATTTTTGATTAATTATAGTTTTCCATAGTCCTTTTTGCCTATTTCTTTTTAACCATGCATGTGTACTATGTAATGCTAGAAAAGAAAACACTCCACATATGTTTCCCATAACATATACAACATAAGCAAATTACATGTGCTAGAAATAAATATATCCATGCATTAATAAACATAAATAAAATATAACTAATGAGACCAAAATATAACTTTCAAAATAATATATCTCTATATGTCATGTGTTTTATACAATAGTATAAAAATACATCGCTCTAGCTATATGGTTGAGCTCCATCATGCCTATCTCATCAACTAGCCATGCTACCCATAGATGCCTTAGACTATCCCTTCTATATAGTGCATTATAAAGAAGTCATATGGGATATAAACCCTATTACCTATCCCTATAGGTTGGTTACCTAGGCATGTACCTATCCTAGCTAGATTGTGGTAGCTATGTGTGTGGCTCTATCCTAAGACAAGGCCTACCAAGCCTATGCCTCTCCTACTCCCACCCTTCCCAATGGTTGTAACCCATCCCTATGTATTTTTAGTTTCTCAAAGCCTCCCCCATCAGTATAAACTATCCAACCTGATATGGAGTAGATGATAACACAAGATCATCCATTGTGGTGGGGTTGCATGGTTCCAGCACCCTGTCCAAAATATCATGGTGTGGTATCATGACTAGGGATCCCCATCTAACCTCCTATGTCATAGGTCTATAAATTCCAAAACCTAGATAAATATCAAATCACATATACATCTCAAAATATATATATATCTACCTACAATCATATATGACTAGTATTCTATCTCAAAGACTAAAAAAATTACAACATTTATTACCTGTCCTAGTATCAACAAACACCATCTCCCCATCTACTCATCTATCAAGAATGATCTCTCCATCATCTTGTTCCCTAAACACCTCATTCATGTATCACCTCCCTATCAAATAAAATCTCAAAGTCACCACTTGTGTACACTATGGGCCTCTCCTTAGAGGTGCCTTTATCAACTAGTTATACCCTAGGTCGACTATTGGATCATCTTATGTGACCACCCTCATCTATGCTTGATCTTATCGATAGCATCTCCATCAGTGATGTGTTCAAGGTGGTCATTATTCCTCCTACTATGGTTACCATTATGGTACCTTCTACACCCTTATATCCATATCCATTCCCTCTCCTCCTCTAACTACTGATTATCATGTTTGACCAGTCCATGGTCTCACACATCATGGCTTGATCACTGATATCTCCACCAATACTCATCCTTATCCTCTCCCCCTTAGATCTCTAGCATATCATGCCCAAAAATTAGGCACTATTATAGGATCTATTAGGTGTGTGAGTCCAAATTGCCTTGGCAAGCATGTCTTGGATTGCATCTCTACCCACTATGTATATTGACCTATGATTTGCACTCAATCTAGCCCTACCACCATGGTCACCTAACTAGGTCAAATAGTATAAATATGTGTATAGGGATACCACATGATCTCTCTTCATATGACTATCTATAGTGATGACATATGGGACACAACCCACACTACCTAGTCTTATCTCCATCTAATAACCTGAGGTAACCTATCATCGACCACATAGGGTAACCCAACTAGTTGATACATTGAAAACCTCTCATATATCCATGCACTCAACAACACCACTAGTCCCATGGTATTTTACCCTCTAGAAAACATCCCATACATATCATGCATGAGCTAGACCCAAATGACACACCCAAAATCATAAAACACCCCTTGATTTAAAATAGACTAGTATAAGACTATCGCATATAGCATTACCTTACCATCTAACTTATGGCATATCACTCATTTTGTCACAAGTCTAATCATAGCCTTCTAAATATCCAAAATCTATGCAATATATGCTTTGAATAAGCTCACCCTCCATCCTAGATAGATCTTATCTGAACACATCATCCACCTAGCTAATGCTCATCTCTCCTCTAAATCATTTGGTGTCCTTGTGATCACCAGTGTCCCCCTATAATAATTCCAAGAAATACAAGTGCATCCTCTAATGTGATAACTACCTCTATGGTATCCCCATCCACCACCCATCAAAATGTGTTAGTCAACCATTCCCATGCTTTGAGGAACATGATAATAATATCAACACTCAGTGGGATTCATCTCATATTCATGATACCTTCTAGACCTACTATAACCAATCTCCATTTATCCACATCCATCAAGAACTCTATCAAATCTAGTAACCATGAGGCATCGATCAATCACCAATATATTCAATGCCTCTATAAAATATCAAATAATAAAATATGTATTATAACTCCATGTCATTCATAATCAAAATACATTGTAACAAATTTCATAAAACTCAGTTGGTTTGATTTAGTTTATTTATTTTCTACTAGATTAACCTATTATAAACTAAATTAGCCCTACCCTTTGTTAGGGGTACTAGATTGGCCTTGTCAAAATTTCAACAAACTATGGTACTAAGTCGGCCATCATTTGGCCTACCAGTACTAAGTAGGCCCCATTCATCATTTACAGTACTAAGTTGTCCACTTTAAAAATAACTAAGTTGGCCTACTAGTTCTAAGTCATCCCTCTTCTTTTACCAACTAAGTTAGTCTACTACTACTAATTCATCCTATTGGTTTTCCTATCTTCTATAGACTAAGTCAACCTGGTTGACTCTATTCATTACCTGTGATAAATTTTTCACTAATTTTCATAAATGCCTTGGGAATTTATTAGTCTGACTCCTTCCTACCCAATACCCTATTTGACCCCAAGTGTCCCTAAAAATTTCCTAGGATTCATTCTAATTCCTAGATTTTTCTTAACAGACAATTTTCTATAAATCACTCAATTCTAAATAAAAATACTCAAAATTTTGAAATTTTTAGTTGCTTACTTGTGTTGCACTCACTATGGCCACCATGAATCCTCCCCATCTCAGATGTTATCTCCTCACCATCCTAGCTCTCTGGGATTTCAATAGTCCTATCTAAGCTCTATTTTCTCAAAATAGTAAAAATACCAAATGACTTCTTTGTCACCCTATTTATATTTACTATTCAAAATTATTTACCCTTTAAATATTTACTATAAGATTTTTTATTTTAATCATATGTTTGTCTCTACTAAATCTTTTTGGAAATCATAAAATGTTCAAGAATCTTGACATTGTAGGGAATATTTTCAACTATTATATGTCCATGTTACAAAAAATTTGATTTTTCACTCTTTTTCACTAATCTCTATAAGTTTTCTTAATGTTCCTCACATTGGACATCTTTACATTTCTCACATCTCCTTCTTTATCTATAGCACTAAGGTAAATAAAGGTATGTGTTTTTCAATTTTATCCTTTCATTTATCTTATCTATTCCTTACTACACTTTATTCAGCTTCAGTGTTATGTGTCACTATGTTCTTTTCCTGAAGCACCATCCTATGTTTTACCCACATGACACATGATGAACTTTGAGTGGGGCATATGTATACACAATATTTTAAAACTTAATCAATTGTTGATGTTATCTATCTTGTAGGAACCCATCGAGTCTCAATCTCTCTTAGTGCATTACAAGATTGTTGTCCCTTTTTCCATTTGTTATCTACACACTTGTCTCCTAAAACCATTTCCCTCAGCTTTGCCTCCTATTTTTCACCCTCCTCTAGTCATTTACCACCTTAATTATCCCTTCCCTAACTTAAACCCCTTTTTTATGATTTACATTTCATAATCAGCCCCATTAACCTTATACTCTCATTGATAAAACTTTGTAGGGTCTAGGTCATCCCCTGACTAACCTAGTCTATGACCTAATTTATTGTTGTCAATTATGATACTAGGTCGCTTAGGTCAACCTTGTTGACCTAAAATTTTGGAAGGGATTAGGTTTAAATCAAACTATATGAACAGATTCATTTATTTATTTCTAATAGAAGAGAAGAATAAGTAAGATATATTGTACATTTGCTTATCCACCATTATACATAAGGAATAAGCTTAAGGTTTCATACTTTCTTTGGATATATGAATCTTGTATTATGGATAAGTCTTTTGGATGAATTGATAGGTTATATAGCCTATAATTATTTATCCTTGTCATTCTTACACACCACAACAACCTATTACGAAGCACCTTGGCCAAGGGATAGATAGAGGCTTGATGGGTTCATCTTCGAAGGTAAGTATTCCTAACTTTGTTCCTCCTTTGTAAGATTAGATAGATATGTATTTGCACTTCTTTTATATGCATTAGGATTTTGTATACATTGACATGAGTATGTGTCTTCTATACATGTTTACTTTTATTTTTTATTTCCCCCACTTTGTGACATAAGCTTTGGTGAGCACTAGATTATACTTTGATTTACTTGTTATTAGTTTAGTGAATATGAAAACATAGGACATAGTTAGGGTTATTGCACATTTTTGCTTGATTGAAGGCTTTGGAACCCTCCCTAGTGATATTATTGTGGTAAGATATCCCTTGGCTAGGTCTAGTAGATCCATCTTGGTCATGACCCCAAATATCTAATGCATCTATAATTGGCAATGTAAGTAGGATTTATCTTCTCTGAGATAGAATTGATTTATAGATTTGTTGCATTTCCCATTGCATATACTTCATACCACATGACTTATTCTAAGGATTCATTTATATCTCTTAGTTTTTAATTTCTAATTCCAACATTGAGGTTGGAGATTATTCATTTATTTATGTAAATGACAAGGGTGACATACAACTAGATGGTGGCGGCATTAGTGATGTATTATTATTCTATACATCACCACTAATCTAATTTCAATTTATTATATTTTTCATTTTTTTCAAGTCAAGATAGTGACTTTCAAACCACATGGTGATTAAGTTTGAGCTTAATTAGAGCCTCACACACTTATTGCATAGGGTGTTGTTGATCATAGTTCTTGACTCTATTACTTTGATGGTTTTTATGATACTCTTCCTCTGTGGACAAGTTTAGTTCATCATGTAGATTATGAGAGTAGGCTTTGGCATGAGAGATTTAGACATCTCAATTATATATATTTGAAGGAGATGAGCACTTATAGTATGGTATAGGGTCTTATTACAGTTTCAAGTCTTGATGGAGTTTGCCCTAGTTGTGCATTAAAGAAACAACACTAACAACCATTTCTTAAGGGTATGTCCATGAGAGCTTCTGCACCACTTAAGCTTATTCATAGTGAATTGATGGTCTTTCCTAATCCTTATTTCAATGGAGCTAATAATGTACTTACTTTAATTAATAATTTCTTGAGGCATACTTGGGTTTATTTTCTCAAGTACAAGAGTGATGTCTTTCTCACTTCAAAGTCTGTAAGTCTTTTATCGAGGAATAGTCTTCTAGTTGCATCAAGAAGCTTCATACAGATAATGGGGGGAGTAATTTAATTGAGAGTTGTCTGATTTTTTGGTAGCTCATCGTATTGTTCACCAACATTATGTTTCACATACTCCATAGTAGAATGGCTTAGTATAATAAAATAACTAAACTTTGAAGGAGATGGCTAACTTTATAATGCAGTCATGGGATTTACCTCTTATCTATTGGGTAGAATAAATTAATTATGTAAGGTACATTCAAAATCATGCACTGTACAGAGTATTTGACTTTGAAGGAGGATTGGTTTGGAACCAAACTTGATGTATCTTTTTTTGAGTCTTTAGGAGCCATTTTTGGGCATTTATCCCAATCAAAAAAAGGAAAGCATTGGATAAGAAAATCAACCCTTTTATTTTTGTAGGGTATTGTGAGGACATGAGAGATTATCATCTTTTAGATCTTGATACTCATGATGTTCATTTTTGAGCACATGTATAGTTTGATGATCACTTCACATAGCATGACTCTTCATCTTCTTTCATGCCTTCTTCTTTTGATGATTCATCACCTTCCCTTGATGATTCATTCTTTGAGGAGCCAGTTTAGGAGGTCCCTAAGTAGGTTATAGAGGTTGAGGATCCTTTTTTCATTAAATGTTTCCACCATGTCATTATGTGCTCGTAATATAGTTTCTAAGGTATCACATTTTTTATAGGATATTTTACCCACTCGACATTATCGTGCATATTTTATAGGTACTAAACTTTTATGTTAATCATTTTCTAGGGATCCATAGTATTTTTCACATGATCATGGTATACAAGAGTGGGATAATGTGATGATAGATGGGTAATCTCTTTTGATGAAGAATAATACTTGGGATTTGACCTCTCTTCCTAAGAAAGAAATTTAGGTGCAAGTGGATTTACTGCACCAAGTATATAGTCAATGGGTCCATTGATAAGTATCAGATATGTCTTGTTTCAAATGCATTCTCAGAAATCAAATTTATTGATTACTCTAAGATTTTTTCACCTGTTGTCAAGATGGATTTTGTTCACCTTGTACTTTTTCTTACTGCATCACAGGGTTGGCCAGTGTATTAGATGGATGTTAAGAGTACCCTTCTTACATATATATTTGTAGGAGGAAATATATATGGTGAAACCTATTGGGTTTGTTCATGTTTCTTAACTTATTTATCAACTTAAGAGATATCTTTATGATCTCAAACAAGCCCCTCAGGCTTGGTATGATAAGATGGGTTCATTTCTTCTCTCCACTAGCTTTATTTACTACCACTCAGATCCCACAATATATATCTAACATATTAGGGAGTACATTGTTATACTAGTCTTGTATGTTAATGATCTGCTTCTTGCAAGTAGCTGCTCTTCTTAGATTTAGGATATTCAATAGGAACTTTAAATGTAGTTTGATATGATAGATCTTAATCTTTTGCACTTCTTCCTTGGTTTACAAATTTCACAATCAAATGTAGGGATTCATTTGAGTTATTAGAATTACACCCTTGATCTTATTCAACATTTTGGCATGGTTGATTGCAATCCAAGTCCCTATCCTTTATAGTCTAGAGTGACTCTCACTGCCACTTGTACTACTCCACTTTATGATCCTATATTGTATAGGTAGATGGTTGGGAGTCTTATGTATTAAACCCATACTTGTCCTAACATTTCATTTGTAGTTGGGATTGTATCTAGGTTTTCACATGACCTCGTGATAGTCATTGGTAGGTTGTTAAGAGGATTTTATGATATCTATGAGGCACTACTCATTTTGGATTACAATACACCAAGGGTTCTACTCAGTTAGTTGGGTATAATAATTTAAATTGGGTAGGTTATCTTGATGATAATCATTCCAATTTTGGCTACATCTATCGTCTTGGTTCTTCATCTATTACTTGGTTGTTTAATAAGTATCAGGATATTGCACTTTCATCTAACGAAGTTGAGTACAAGGCAACAGTTATAACAAGTGAATAGGTTCTTTGGCTTCATCAATTATTAATAGAGTTTGGTTTCATGTAAGATTCACCTAATATGCTTTGGTTTGATAACCAGAGTACAATTCACATATCCCACAACCTAGTTAAGCACCAATTGACCAAGCACATTGAGGTACATATTCACTTCATTCATCAGCACATTCAAGATGGAGTTCTTACTATGGACTACATTTTGACTCAATGGAAGGTTTTGGACATCTTTACGAAGCCTTTCTCATCACCTCATTTCCTTGAGTTACATGGCATGTTTGGGGTTTCATAAGTTATACTTGGGGGGTGTTCATGAGGATATCTTCCTTCTTTATTTCATGGATATATATTGTACATGAGTACCTTATTAGGTTTAGTTATCAAGACTCATATTGTGGATATGCCACTATTTATTTTTAGGCTATTGTTAGCCCCTAGATTCACTTCATGGGGGTGTTAGAGTATGTATTTATCACGTTTTATAGGTTATTATCTAGGTATTTCATATTTTTCCTAGTTTGTCTTATGCAAGTATTTATCCCACATTGGTTAGTTAGACTAGTTTCTACTTTTGCCTTACCTAATTATGTAAGGGCTTTCTATTATAATAAGAATATGTTTTATGAATATCATTTGAGTTATCTTATTTTACATCTCATTTTTTTATAGGTTCATTTGATTTGTATTTTAGACTAAATATTCATATCTTGGATTATTAGAATGCTTTTACCATTCCTAACATTAAGGATATAACAATATGGAGATGACATCAGAGACTTTAGAGGAATTTTTTTATGGAAAGAATTCCCTATAAGAATCTTGGAATGAAGAAGAATCATATCTTTTCTTAGATAAATATGTATAGAGAGGGTTGCCTTGTGCACAACCAATGATTTATATGCACAAGGAGATGGACATGACTAGCCTTATGAGGATCATTTCTAATCTAAATCAAATAAAGTGTAGGAATAAGGAATTCTCATGAATCTATATGAGGATGAATATGGATCTATTTTGAATGTATAAAATGAGGACTATAGGAGTTTTTTACAAAATAATTATAGTAGTCATGTAATAGATAAAGTGATCCCTTCTAGAGGAATAAAGTTAAGGAAACATGTAATTTCCCTTGCACTACGCATGTGTCTTATTACTAAAGGAAGAAGAATGAATAGAATTCAACTTAAACTAAGGATTATTCAACCTTTATACAATGGAGTATCACACCTAGTATATGTGCATGAGGAAAAAGGAGATGGGGTCGCATTAGAGAAGATCAACATCTATAGCCACACACATGGAGATAAATGTAGTGTACACATGGGAAAAATATTCATAAGAGAGGAAATAATGAGAGAAGGTGGAGAGTCCAAAGAAATATAAGAACTCTTGATTCCCATAGAGTTGAAAATTGTTACATAAATACAACAATAGAGAAGGAGGAGTGTGAATAATTTAATCCAAAGGAAAGGGCTTGATAACTCCTTGAACAAATAGTTTGAACCTTGTCCTCACTTAGTGCGAGTGCACAAGTATTTTATTAATTTTCAAAAAACAAGTACATAAGGGTGCCTTTACTCTGTTAACCCTTTTTCATAGCAAACATAGATTATATAGATTTTACACATGACCGGTAAAACCAACTAATCCTATAACTAACTATTTATGGGAAATCAACCCATAAGATAGTTCTAATTAATAAACACAAAACATGAAAACTACCTAAAACTAAAACTAAGTAACTTTATTTTATGGGAGTGTCTTTAATAAAAAGATGCATTCCCCATTAACAATTATTAGTAACCTACCAAAAAATCTAACCCAATGTTAAGACTTTAGAACAAGTCCTAACAAACCCTCGTATGATATAAAGTCAGGTCTTTGGACACATACCAAGCATTTTTCTAAATTTTCCAAATTTGATTCTATCAAAGGGTTTTGTGAAGATGTCATCTCTCTGATTTGCCACTATATCCTACTTCTTACAACACCAAGCAATGGCAGATGAACCCATATGCATATTGTATCCTAGGGTTGACACTCTGTCATCCATGCATCTACCAAAATATGCATCACAATATCCAACAAGTTTGAAGTTCTTGTTGTGGTGATATTCAAGGCCATATGTTTTTATTCCCTGAAGGTAATAAAGTACTCATTTTGTTGCATGCCAATAAATTTCTCTAGGCTCATGCATAAACCTAGATAAAATTCCAACTAAAAATGAAATATCAGGCCTGGTAGTCATCAAGTATATAAAGCCTCCCACCAATTATCTGTATGTGGTGCCATCAAAAAAGGTACTACTATCATCCTTAGACAATTTCAAGTTACTTTCCATGGGAGTGAGGGAAGGTTTGCAATCACTCATGCCAAACCTATCTAATAACTCAGAAATATACTTAGTTTGTGAAATAAAAATATTATGCTCTTTCTGAGTTACCTCTATGCCTAGATAGTAGCGAAGAAGACCAAGATCTATCATCTCAAATCCATCTTTTAATTCCTTCTTCACATACTTGTTATGGTTTTCATCATTACCTGTGATAAACAAGTCATTGACATAGAGAAAAAGTATCACCATTTTCTTACCCTGCACTCAAAAATAAAGAGTGTCATCTAAATCACTATGTTGAAAACCAATGGATTTCAAGTATGAATCCATTTTCTCATACCAAGCCCTGGGTGTCTATTTTATCCAATACAAATATTTTATCAATTTACACACTTTGTGTTCAGCACCCACCTATTCAAAACCTTGAGGTTGTTTCATATATACTTATTCCTATAAATCACCATTTTAAAAATCACTTTTAACATCCAATTGATGTACTTTCCAACTATTTTGTGTTGCTAAGGAAAGTACCATATAAATAGTGTGCCATTTGGCAGTTGGTGAAAATGTTTCCTCATAGTCAATACCTTCTTGTTGTGCATATCCTTTCGCAACGATTCTTGCCTTATGTTTATCAATGGAGCCATTTGATTTATACTTAGTCCTATAAACCCATTTACATCTGATGGGTTTAACATGTGGAGGAGGATCAACTAAAACCTATGTATTATTGCTAAGTATAGAATCATACTCACATTTCATTGCTTGTTGCCAAACATGTTTAGTAGATGCCTCCTCAAAATTGGATGGCTCAGAGGAAGAAGTAATAACAACCATAGCATATTTTACCTATTTTTGAGAATTCTTGGGCCTTGTTAAACCAACTTCATCTGCTTTCAAGTTAGAAAAAGTACTTTGAGCCCATTTTGGATACTTAGTCAAATTATTCAAATTAGGGACACCAGAATTCTCATTATGTGCATCATTTAAAGGGCGACTTAGATAATTTTAAATAATTTCTAAGTCATCAACCTATGAACTTATAGATGGAGAGGAAAGTGAAGGAATTTGAGTCTCATACCATAACTTCAAAGAGTTATCCCCATTATTCAAACCCTTATCTCTTTTTGTGTTTTTCCTCTCTAATCTATCAAGTTGAGAATCAATCTCTACAATATTCATAGTCCCAAACTCATCAAATATTACATCTCGACTCACTATGAATTTTCCTGTATCTTGTGCAATCAAATGAAATCCCTTTTTATCTTCAAAATAACCAAAAAAGATGCATTTTCAACTTCATGGTTCCAACTTAGTTTTATGTTTAATAAGAACCAAAACAAAACAAAGACATCCAAACACTTTCAAGTGTTTAACTTTTGGTTTAAACCCATACCATGCCTCATATGGAGTTTGTCCCAAAAGTGCAATTGTGGAGGACCTATTTCTCAAATACATTGTAGTACTGATGGCTTCTACCCAAAACTTATCATCAAGTTGTTTATAGTGCAACATGGCACGTGATGTGCCCTCTAAAGTTTTATTCATCTATTCAGATACTCTATTTTGCTATGAAGTATAAGCATTACTATATTGTTGATGAATGCCATGTTCTCGACAATAATCTAAAAATTCATTTGAGGTATACTCACCTCCATTATCTAAATGAAGAGTGACCAAATGTGAACCTATTTATTTTTCAACTAAGTGTAACCAATCAACAAACTTAGCAAAAACTTTAGATTTGTTTTTCATAAAAAATACCCAAGTCATTCGAGAAAAGTCATTAATAAACAAGACAAAGTATCTACACCCACCAATGGATGACTTTTTCATTTCACATACATCATTATGAACTAACTATAAACACCTATTAGCTCTCCAGTATGACTATTTAGGAAATTTTTCTTGATTTTGTTTGCCTAAAGCACATGACTCACAAAGAATACTATCTTTAAGAAAAGTGGGCAACCCATTCACCATACCATATCATTGAAAATCCACTAAAGAGTGGATATTTAAATTTCCATAGTGGAGATTCCAAAACCACTGTGTATACATAGTACATGTACCTATGTCAACAATTTTCACAAGTTTTATAGTGGGAGGAAGCACTTTAAAATGTAATCTAACCAAGTTTCCATCTTCATATAATGTATATACATTGTTTTATAGTCATCTTTCACTGAATTGATGTAAATGAGCCCATTTTCAAGCACAATTTGATGACCTTTCTTTCAAATATTTACCAAAGAAAGTAAGTGTTTCTTCAATGTGGGAACATACCAAACATCCTCCAAGTATTTTATTGACCCATTAGGAAGAAGAATTTGAATAGATCCAAGTCCTAGTGGTGTATGCATAGACTTATCTGCTAAGGAAACTAGAGACAGAGAAGCTTCCTTGAAATACCAAAAGAAATCTCTCCTAAATGTCATGTGTTTGGTTGCTCCTATCTCTACAACCCATACATCTGTGAGCTCATATCTAACTGTTAAGAATCTAGAACATAAAGCTCTGATACCACTTTGTCAGGATTAGGAGCACAATTTGTTACCTTGTATAAGCAACTAAACACAAAATTTAACCAGAAGTAACAAGTAACAAAAAATCAAAAACAACACAAAATTTGAGAGACAATACAATCTTGTATTCAACTCATCCAGAAAGAAAATACAATAAAGAAGATGCCACTTCTTCTCACACCTCTAGGACTTCTAGTAATTCTCAATCAAGAGTTCTCTCTCTCAATTACGGTCACAACAATCAACTCAAACATAGAGTTGTTGTTCACATCCAACCAGTTAGTAACAATACTGCCAATACACAAGTACTCAAAGTACTTCAAGTATATCTCCCATGAAATTGCAACAACCTACAAATCAAATGATCTTACTTACCATGTAGATCTAACATGATCATGCACAACCTGCAAATCAACCTGATCTTACAATTGGAAGGATCTCTTCCTTCTCCTTAGTTACAATACAGCCCCATGAGTCTATTATATAGATCCCATACAAACAATAATTAGACACCTAATTAAAATAATTATACACGCAATTCTAGACTAAAATTAGCCTTTTACATGCAAATAATTGGTTCATGAACAAACTATTCATGAACTAATAGTGCTGGAACAACACAGGTGACCGACGTCAGTCACTATCTATCTAGAGATGACCGACGTCAGCCGATCTCTGACCAATGTCGGTAGCTTCTTGTCCACCCCTGATTGACGTTGGTTGGCCTGACCGATGTCGATGATTGTGACACTTAGCAACCTCCTCCATGTCTTCATAGAGTGAAGCTTTTAGCTCCATAACCTAACAATCTCCAACTTGGAGATAAACAGCTGCACTTGTACCTATACCTATACATCATCTAATTTGTTTCCTAAATTGTATCCCTCTTCAAGATCAATCTTGAAGACCAACCACTACACAACCTATGGTGCAATGCCTGTCATCCAAGTCCCCTACCATATCTGATTCTACATACCCATCTAGAGAAGTGCTTGACCCTGCATCGCATGTATACCTATTGCTGGTCCCTCTCAGATACCTGAGAATCCACTGAACAACTTTCTGGTGCTTCTTTCTCGGATTGACCCCAAACTCACTAACAACACCCATTGCTTGGGCAAACTCAGGTCTAGTACATATGTACTTAACCTCATCATGTGAATTGGGACACCATTTTTTGAACTGTCCATCCATAGGTGTGCAAACTAGTTCTGCATCCCTCATCTTAAACCTCACCACTACCTTATTCACACAATCATCTGGAGACAAAATCAACCTGTGACCTTCCATGTCTCTAGACATACTCATGCTAAAGAATCTTGTTGCTCCCAGATTCCTCATGACATACCTCTGAACTAAATTTACCTTTAGCTCAGCAACTCCCTGCATGTGTGACCCTACAACAAGCATACACACCACATACAGTAACAAGATAATGTAGCTAATATTATCCAACTTGATAAAGTAAACACAATGGTTAAACTTCCATTGTCCTACAGCTTGCTCAAGACCATATACCCTGGCCTTCCATCTCACGTGTCCATTCTCTCTCTTCTTTGACTTGGGAATCCATTCATCTTTTAGTTCTTTCATACTAGCTGGCAACTCTACCAAAACTCTCATTTGGTTCTCTTCTAAAGAATTCATGCCATGCTCCCACTGTTTCCTGGATTCTACCTGCTCTACTTCTTTAAAACTTTTTGGTTCTTGACCATCAATTAGCAACAAGTAATCTAAAGAAGGGAAACAATGAATTTGAGGCTTACTTACCCTTTCAGTCCTCCTCATTGGTGTTTGAGACTCCTTGATAGCTTGTTGTCTGCACAAAATCTATTCTGACAGTGATCGTCATCGATCACCCCTGAGTCTGCATCCGACTGACGTCGGTTCCATGCAACTGACTTGACTACCAACATCAATTCCTTGACCGACATCGATCTTAACCTGCCTGACACCATTGACTCTGGTTTGCACATGACTGATGTCGGTCCCTGCCTTTTTGACGTCAATTCTACTTGACTGACATCGGTACCTGTGTTTACCTGTGAGTGATGACTTTTTACCCGCAAGCTTACCTTGGATCATACCCTTGTCCAAACTACCTTGCTCAGAATTTTTTAGCCTCTGTGACTGATTTCTATCTACCATCTTCTCCTTGAACACCAAGGCTTTCTTGTTCTTGTCAAAAACATTAGATTTCCTCTTTGTGCAATAAACTTGATCCTTTCTTGTAGCTTCAGTATCAAGAAACCTCACTTTCTTTTGTTGCTTACAGAAATCTCAATCTATGCTTTTCAAATCTGAACTCTTACCCTTTGACTCAAGAACATGCATCCCCTTCTTATTCATGTGACCAAGCCTATGAAGCCACATCTCTGAATCTACAGTTGAAGTAGATAAATCAGAAGGAGAATCAGTAAGACAAGTAGATAGATAAAGAGTACCTACTTTCTTACCTCTTGCTAAAACAAGTGCACCCTTGGAAACTTTCCAAGAGTCCACTGTGAGGGTTACTGTGCATCCCTCATCACCCAACTTTTCAAAAGAAATCAAGTTTTGCTTCAGGACTGGGACATACATGACCTCTTTCAACACCCATTTGTTGCCCATCTACAATTTCAGCTACACTTTCCCTTTACCAACCATTTGACAAGGCTTACCATCCCCTAAATAAATCTCTCCAAAGTCCCCTTGGACATAATCATGAAAAGATGCTCTATTTGGGGTTGCATGGAAAGAGGCACTAAAATATAACACCCAAGATTCCACTTTATCCAAGGAACATACAAGAGCATCATGTGCAACAATACTTGCAACATTTGCTTCTTCATTTCTTTCATGCTGATCTTCAACTGACCTGTAATCTTTATTTTTGTGCCCTGTCTTTCCACAATTCTAGTAGATAATCCTGCCATACCTAGATTTGGATCTCCTGCCTATCTTTGACCTTGATCTCCCTTGCTCAATCTTCTCTCTTTGCCTTCCCCTGCTTTCAACACTTAAAGCATTCTCTGATGATTCACATGTGCTTTTCCTGTGAATTTCTTCATTCAAGATTACACTAACAATATCATCCACTTTTAAGATATTTGAAGTAAACGCAGTATTACTAACTGCCATTACCAAACTATCCCAACTTTCAAGTAATGAGCATAAGATTAAGAGAGCCTTAATTTCATCATCAAAAACAATATTGACTAAAACTAACTGGTTTACCAAACCATGGAAATCACTAAGATGACTATGTACAGATCCACCTTCCAACATTTGCAAATTAAATAACTGCTTCATAAGAAATACCTTATTCAAAGCTGAGGGTTTTTCATATAAATTTTCCAAAGATTCCATCAACTCTACCATTTTCTTTGCCTGTGATAAGCTAGATATCACAGATGATGCAAGGCTCAACCTTATAGATCCTAGAGCCTTCCGATCAAGAACCTTCCATTCTTCATCTTTCAAATCTATGGGTTTGCATGCAACCCCACCCAACGATAAGTACAAATCTTTCTGATACAGATAATATTCTATCTACATCCTCCATAATTGATAATTCTTTCTATTAAACTTCTCCATTCTAAGCTTACTTTCTTCTACCATTGTTATACTCCCACTCAATCAAAAAACCCCTGAGAGTGACCTGTAATCAACAAACACTTAACACACTCAGAAACCAAGGTGTTAGTAAACCTACCCCTGTAACCCTAGCTCTGATACCACTTGTCAGGATCTAAACACACAAAGCTCTGATACCACTTTGTCAAGATTAGGAGCACAATTGATTACCTTATATAAGCAACTAAACACGAAATTTAACCAAAAGTAACAAGTAACAAGAAATCAGAAACAACACAGAATTTGAGAGACAATACAATCTTGTATTCAACTCATCCAGAAAGAAAATACAATAAATAATATGCCACTTCTTCTCACACCTCTGAGGCTTCCCACATCTCTAGGACTTCTAGTAATTCTCAATCAAGAGTTCTCTCTCTCAATTACGGTCACAACAATCAACTCAAACATAGAGTTATTGTTAACCTCCAACCAGTCAGTAACAATACTACTAGTACACAAGTACTCAAAGTACTTCAAGTAGATCTTTCATGAACTTACAACAACTTGCAAATAAAATGATCTTACTTACCATGTAGATCTAACATGATCATGCACAACCTGCAGATCAACCTGATCTTACAATTGGAAGGATCTCTTCCTTGTCCTTAATTACAATACAGCCTTATGAGTCTATTATATAGATCCCATGCAAACAATAATTAGACACCTAATTATAATAATTAGACATGCAAATCAAGACTAAATTTAGCCTTTTACATGCAAACAATTGGTTCATTAATAAACTGTTCGTGAACTAACAGTTCTAGAACCGCACAGGCAACCGACGTCGATCGTTGTCTATCTAGAGATGACCGACATCAGTCAATCTCTGACTGATGTTAGCAGCTTCTTATCCACCCCTGATCGATGTCAGTTGACCTAACTGACATCGGTGACTATAACACTCAGCAACCTCCTCCATGTCTGCATACAGTGAAGCTTTTAGCTCCACAACCTAACACTAACCTCATATTCAATATAATCAATGTGCCCTAATGTAGTGAATGCAAATTCATGGGCAAAATGATCAGACTCATCATAGTCATGATCAACATACTGAGTAAAGTTAGACTTAGTCATTTTTGTGGCCTTTCAATTTTATCAAAAGGACTCCTACATTGTGAGGCAATGTGACCAAATTTTCCACATCTATGACACTGAATGTCTAATCTACCTCGACCTCTGCCCTTATATGAGTTGTGACCACATCCTTGATCACTTGTTTCATGTGATTGGTTATATTGTTGGTTTTTTGAATAACCCCTACCTCTATTTTGATATCTGCCTCCTCTGTAACCTCAACCCCCTCTATAACTATTTCCTTTATTGTTTTGATGCCCAGATGAAGATGAACTAGGCTTTGACTCTAAAACATGGGCTTCTTTAGTTTTCTTAGATTTCTTGGGTAGAGAGAGGTCATGTTGGATGAGAAACTTAGCCAACTTATCAAAGGTGATGCATGTGATCTTGTCAGAGACATGCAACATTTCAACAAAATTTCTATAAGACCCAGGTAGTCCTTTCAAAGTAGCAGTGACTATGAGGTCATCATCTAGTTTTCCAAACCTAGCCTTAGTATACTTAGTAGTGATATTTTTAAACTTAGACATATATTCTCTCATATCCACATCTTCATATAATGACAAAGTAAACAATTGCATATGAATATCTATCTTCTTATGCTTAGGTTTCTTATCTTATAAATCTAACAATGTTTTCCATGTAGTGTAACTATGAAGAGAATTTTCAATGTGAACATAAGTATCATGAGTACAACAACATTTAATGAGAGCTAAGGCCTTAGAATAACACAAATTGAATACATCTAATTTAGCCTATTTTTTTGGCAATGTGGGATTTTCATTCTTGACAATATCCCATAACTCATTAAAAACTAGTGAAGCCTCCATCAATCATTTCCAATCAGAATAATTGAAAATTCTTAATTTATCACCATCTAAAATTAAATTTTAAATTTTTAGCATCTTGAAATAAAATCAAGTGTACTAGAGTATAATGTGACAAAATACAAAAGAGATGAAACAAATATCACACTCACTGCACAAGACACTACTTCTACGGGGTTTTTCACTTAACATCCGTGTAGAGCAAAAAAAAAAAGAAAAACAAGAATTTTTGATGGGTTTTGCACTTAACCTCACCAAAAATCAATTGATTACACCCTTATTTCACCAAATTACATCCTTATTCCACTAATTACACCCTTATTTTTCCACAACAATGTAAAAGAAATAGAATTTTAATTCCCCCTTTTGTGATTTTTAAAAACAACACTATACAATAAGTATGCTTTTCACAACTTTCAAGGCATACAAAAGGCAGATTTAAAAGGGAATATTCCTTTTACAAAAAAGTATATTCTAAAAAAAACCTTCTTCCAAAAAGAAGGGATTTGAACCCTTGACCTCCTCCTTTGCAAGCTTCTTACAAAATAACTTTAACCAATTGCTCTAAGAGCACTTTCAGAATATAATACTCAGAAACTGTACTTATGCTAGATTTTGTCTATGAGGGAAAATTAAAAAAAAAAATACATGTATGTAAATAAATCCAAGATTTTCCCCTTTTTAATCTTCTCAAATAGGCTTTCTCACGTGGGACCCATCTAATGCAAATTTTTGATATCCAAAACTTTAGAAACATAGGAAAAAATATTTGCTAGTTTAAACCTATGCCATTTTTGCCTGGGACACCATGGCAGCCCCTGCAACTATTTTTTGCACCTGTTCTCACTATTGGAGGCTATACAAGTCCATACAGGTAGGATAAAAAAGATTTTAGTTAAGTTTTAGTAGTTTTTTAAGGTATAATTTGCTGTAAATGGATTCAAATCTCAACCAGGGCATTGGAAAGCCATACCATTGGCCGTACAAATCAAAAAAAAATCCAGATTTTCTTTTGAGGATACAAAACAGGGGTTTTAACAAGATTTGTAGGTGTTTTTGGATTCAAGAGGGCTGAGAATGAATGCAATCAATAATGGCAGCCATGAATGAAAATTATAGAGGTTTTTAGTATGCAAACAGGCCATACAAGTTTGATTTTGCAAAACAATAGTAAATTTTAATAACATTTAAATGTTAAGAAATTCATGTTTAATGCTAGATGAGGAGTTTGAACACAATTTAATGCAGTATGAATGGCTTAAAATGACCAGATTGACATATAAGAGAAATACATAGGTTTAAATGCAAAAAATAATTTAATATTTTTTCAAATTTTTCACATTACATTTAAACCAATAAAATATTTCTTGATATGGCATACCTTATTTCATGCCACTTGATTTCTCATGAATTTGACTTTTCACCTTGCCTTCCTTTCAAATTCACCAATGCTCCCAAAATTCACCGTGCTGGATAAAACCATGCTCTGATACCACTAATAACTCCTTGAATAAATAGTTTGAACCTTGTCCCCACTTAGTGCAAGTGCACAAGTATTTTATTAATTTTCAAAAAATAAATACATAAGGGTGCCTTTACTCTGTTAACTCTTTTTCATAGTAAACATAGATTATATAGATTTTACTCATGACCGGTAAAACCAACTAATCCTATAACCAACTATTTACGAGAAATCAACCTGTAAAGTAGTTCTAATTAATAAACATAAAACATGAAAACTACCTAAAACTAAAACTAAGTAACTTTATTTTATGTGGGTGTCTTTAATAAAAAGATGCATGCCCCATTAACAATTATTATTAACCCACCAAAAAATCTAACCTAATGTTGAGACTTTGGAACAAGTCCTAATAGGGATGGATAGGAGAATGTGGATTAAAATCGACAAAGTCATCAAAGGATGCTCAAAGAGTTGCACATGTAGGGTCAACCTCCATTAGAATTGGAGTAAAGACTCATAGGATTTAAGTAGGAGAAGGTGAAAAATTATCTACATGAATCATATAAGTTGTGTTGAATAAAGAGAAGAGAAATTAGCCTGAAGCTAATGGGAGAAGAGTAGAGGAAAAGAAGTGGTTAATATCAATATCAGCCCAAGCACGTGAAATAATATGCATGATAGAAAAATAGTGGGGTGAAGAGATGGATAAAGGTAGTGGTACGAGAAACATGTTGATATGTCTCATAAGAAACATACAGACAAGATCAAAAAATACACAAGAATACATACTTACATAAATGGATAATAATAAGGAAAAGATACATGTAGAATACAAAGATTGGTCTGAAGTGTGCATATCTTTTAAGTAGAAAAATTTAGTTATTTGGAGGAGGAAATTAGACAAAGGTAGGTAGAGACATGTAAGATTAAAGAGAATGAAGAAGAGGAGAATAATCTAATCTAGGAGGAGGTGGAAGGATGATGACCAAGTAATGGGTAGGTTACGAAGGATTGAGAGTATTAGAGTTAGGTGGAGGACTATTTATGACCTAATCAACATTTAGAATAAGAAAAAAAAGATAATAATACTAGTCAAGTATCAAACCAGGTAGAAGGGAATGTCAAATCCTTGATAGCCAACCAAAAGAGTGGTTCTACCACTTATACCTTACATGTGAGTAGAGGCTCACATTTTAATTACCTTGAGAGTCAAGTGCAGGAACATCCCAAGTGAATAAAAAAAACTATATACACTATTTTTGAATTATATAATACCTCAGTCTTGTACACTTGGAAATTAAATATCATGGATGTACCTTTAGCTTCTAGACCTTTCCCACTACCAAAAGGCTCACCTACACTATCTCTTTATGATTAATTGATTGTCTCTTAGTTCAACCAAGGTCATTATGATGACCTAGGCCTTTTATCTTTCCCAGAATGCTATAAGCCTTCTTATCTTCCATCTTTATAAGTTTTAAACCTACACTTATTTTCCAACTACTTAGACACTAGCATCCCAATTAGACACCTATGTTGATGTAAGTTCCTTTTACAATGTAAGTGATCAATGCCCTAGATTCATCCAATTTAAAAATAGAATATATTTATATAGTCAACCTAAGTACTTTAATACAAGATATTTTCAAAAGGGATTGGTATAAATATAAGATCAACACTCATTCATACCTCACCTAGCACAGACCTGTAAATACCTATAAATTTACAAGGTAACTTACCAAAAGCATTCTATCAATCACTCAAGTGAGCAAATCTTCCTTATTTTATCCTATTTACAGATTATTCATAAGGACAATAGATATATAGGTCTAAAGTACTGAAGGAGTAGCCCAAGATCTATATTTTCTAAGTTATAAGCTAGGTCATTATTGTACTTTATTATCACACATTGCATGATTCATACACAAGACAACACATATGGTATAATTACATAAGTTTGAGGTCCTCTTCGAAGTATTAACTACATAGGCAAAGCTCATTGATAAAGTGGTCTTTGGGGCAGCTTGACACTCTATACCCACTAACCCATTTCTTTCGCAACCACTATGAAAATGAAGAACTAGGGTTTTAATATTTGATAAGGAATAATAGTCCATAACCCAAATCTAAATGCACTAAATCAAAGGTGATATAGAACCCTAAAGAATATAGGCAGTTGCATCCTATTATAGTATGTATTTTATACTAGACACCTTCATCTAATTCAGACAGTATCATTGATGTAACCATCCTAGGTTAATGCAAGTGTTTGTGGCTACAGAGGTTAAATATTCAGAATCAAGTGATTGTTATAGAATCTAGATATAGTCCACTTTCTACTTGTTCTAGATCTATACTTATATTAACATCAGAACCAACAAAGTATATTGATTTTATTTCAATATCTAGCATAGTTTTACTTTATATCTTCATCATATTAGTATAATAAATTCATTATTTATTCTATTTGAGTTTTAAAAACAATTGGCCTACTCTAGAGATAGTCTACCATCCTTGTGCCCTAGGCTATATCTACCCCTTTGACCCGAGATCCCCTTAATCTAGATTTTAGGGTTAAACATTTGGCAAAATTGATTCATGTGAATGCAAAATAAAATCTGATTCTTAGGGTTTTTAATTAGTTTTAGTTTCAATTTACTCTTCAAACTCTATAATTTTTCATTTCTAAGCAATGGAAAATAATAATCAAAAACCCTGATTTTAAATGCAAGACAAATAAGCATTGATCACTCATCTCAATAATAACAAGGGCTTAATAGATGCATTTTTGTATGTTACAAGAGATGAAATTTGTAAACATGATAAGGAGAAGGCTTCCTCACCTAGTGATGGTGATTCTTTATAAGGTATTACAATTTATTTCATACCAATTAATCTACCTACATCTAGTGGAGGCATGGATTATGTCTTTCAACTTTTATTTCCTCAAACTACTATTTCTACATCTGTCATGGGAACCTAATTTCTTCAACTCAAATATTGGTTTCAATGCCTATATCTACCGAACCTATGATTACACTTCCTTTGGTGACTTCCCAAATGTCCAACTTAAAATACTAAGAGGTGCATGCTCTTGTCCAAACTATAAAACTTTTACAAACTAAGGTTACAAATATTGAAAAATAAATCTATGAAATATCCTTATGTTATTGATTCACAAGAGGTGTTGCATAATCCTCTTACATCGAATATATATTTTCACCCCTTCCAACTAGTTTTATTGCACCTAAGTTCAATTTTTACGATGGCCAGGGTGATCTTGGATAACATCTTTAATATTTTTATGTGGCATCCTTTGATTATGCCTCTAATGATAAACTTTTGACCAAATTATTTCTTAGGAGCTTAAAAGACTATGATTTAAGTTGGTTCTATGATTTACCAAGTCAATCATTAAATTCCTTTAAACCCTTTTTGGATCAATTTTTGGCACAATTTTCTAGTAACATTACTATAAAGGTTTCCGATGCCCAAATTATAAAAATCACATAAAGAACCAATTAACTTATTAATGAATATGTCTTAAGGTACAAAATAATCTAGCTAAAGTGACCAATCCTTTAGTAGATAAAGGGCTTTAATATATTTTTAAGAAAATTTTGCTTGATCCTTATATGATTCCATTGTATTCAAAAATTTCAAATCTTTTAATGACTTATACTGCATTGTTCACGATAGCGAAATGAAACTTATCTCATTGAACAAACTTAAGTATGTAGAAAATACATTGACTACATCTACATCAAATACCAAGTTTACTATTAAACCAAGCATACTGAGCCTTAAAAAGAAATAAACATCATGGTTAATGTGGTGTCAGAACAAATTAATCAATTTGTCTTACCTAATGCACCATAAAGACAATTTACACACTTACCTGAGTCTCTAGATTCATTACTCCCATGGCTTGTAGAGTGTCACCTCATATCTCTCCCTCATCCTATAGAGGTTTCTATGAGTAGACCTCTACTCAAAGGGTATGATGTGAATGATTATTGTGACTATCACCAAGTCCCTAGGCATTCTAAGAACAAATGTTTTACCTTGAAATATAAGATCCAAGACCTCATCAATGACCAAAAGATTACATTTAATGATCCTCTAAAGGAATCAGGTTCACAATCTAGTGATCACCACAAATAGAAAATATTTAACAATACTTTACAACATCATTCAAAGAAATATCTAGAAGTGCAAATGGAATATAATGTGCACCCTCCTCCATCTCATAATGAGCACCCATTGGATGGGATTATTGGTATGTACAAGCAGCATATACCTCATATGGTTTAGAGACCCTCCATTAATTTTAATGATAGTGAGATTAGGGATGATGACTTAAATTTTAATTCCTTATTAATTTGAGCATTTCTTGATCACTAACCTATACAAAATGTTATGATTAACAATGTTTTAAGTGAGAACATTTATACCATGACATTACTTATGCATCTGGATTATCTAAATCATGATTTACATCATTTGACTAGATCGGTTAGAGAATTTAATGGGACTTCATAATAGGTTCTTGGTGAGATTTATTTGCCTTTATAGTTGGGTCCCATATATTTGGTTACTGGCTTCTTAGTTATACCTGCCATAGGTGTCTTTGATATTTTATTGGGATGATCTTGGATACATACACTTTTAATAGTACCTTTTATAGTACATGGGTGTGTTAAATATATTCATGCTAATCAGGTAATTACAATTTATAGAATTTGATATAAACATCCTCTTAAGTAAGATAAATTTATACCCAGGTAGTTAATTATCAAACCTCCCACAGTAAGTCTTTCATAAAAGGGTGAGCAATAGGCAATTCCTTTACTAGGCAGTCGGTATTTGAGAGACCATTGCATCAGATATCCATAGTGTATTACATGAAATCCTCATCTACTACATACCATATTTAGATATCCAAATCACATACACATGTTCCTATTATTTTTGTTCCCAAAAAACCACAAATCACTCACCAATGGGTCCTACTTATTACTTTTGCTTCATGACCACATAGTCTAATTTTACATATACAAAACATCATGGATACTATAATGACATATATTGCACATATACATGCTTTTTGATAGCATCACCAGTTTATTACACTAGGTTCACATTAGGGATATTTATATGAGCATCCCTTGGATGTGATCATATGATAGTATTATCCTTTCAAATATTCCAAAAATACCCACAAAATTAAAAAAACTTCAAAAATCCAAAAATATGTCACTCATTTACATATCCTATTATTTACTTGGTATATATGTTGTTGGTTCCATGTTGGTATATGGAATATCATTATTTACTATATACATATGTGTTTCACACATCTTTTGAGTGTGATTAAAGCATACACAAATATATTATCTACGCACTTTTGGGATGTTGGGTTTTCTCTCAACTCACATCACCAAGATTTTGGAGGCATCCACCTCTATGATTGTGATACATCCAAGTTATACAATTTTATAGTCACTTTACATTATAATTTATGATATCATATATGTAATAACAAAGTCCTTTAGTCATGCTTATATATTTCATAATGTACTTGATATTTTATGTACTTAATATTTTTTACTGGCACATATATCTAAGGACTAGTATGATATGCTTATGCTAGTTGCTTATGCTTTCTTTCATGTACTTCCTTGAGTGTCTTCCCTTGATATTATCTTACTTTCTTGAGAATTTGAATATGTTCCAATTTTTTTAGCCCATGTGCCTTTTTTTTCCTCTTCAACATTTGAATATATCATTGATTTTTGTAAGTTGACATTTGAATTTGTCATTTATTTCTTTCTATACATTTGACTAAGTCATGTCCCTTCAATTGTGTGGAATTTGAATATGCCCCTTATTTGAGGTCTCTTTGGACCATTTTATTTTGGTTTAATTTTGAGTGATCTTATATGTGTGCTTGATTTTTTGTTTATCTTGTATTATTACTACTTAGACATTGTCATGATTCACATCATGCATCATGGGACTTGGTATGCTCACATTATTTGTGCTTTGATGATATATTTTCCTAGACATGTTCCTTCTATATGTTAATTTTGGAATATAAATTATTGATATGTGGGATGGGGTGTGTAAATAAATGTTTAAAAACTTCCTTTCAATTATACATGAACCTTGAAAGTAACAATGTGTTCTATCAATGCATAAAGAACCATTCACATGAGCATGAAATAAGAAAATACATATATGAGTGGGAAACCATCAAGGGGAAGAAAATACACTATGATATATATAAATTTAATATTTTCATATGAAAAAAAATATCAAATTAATTTGAGAACCAAATTAACTTTGAGAACCAACCCCAATAAAGTTAAGCACCCACTTGACTAGGTTTTAACAAGCACCTACTAGCAAGGAAGCACCAACTCCCTAAGTAACTTAGCATCAACTCAATTACCTCATTATTTTTGATAAAATTACACACAAATGATATTTTTTTATGGTCTAAAACTAATTTAAATACCTCCTTCCACTCAACCATGCATCATTTAATTTACATATTACCTTACACACAAATAGGCCTAAATTGCCTTGTATATATATTGGTCTCATTATAAAAAATCACTTGGTCATACATACACCTTAAAAATATTATTTAATATATAAAATAGGTCTTAGGATATCTTATTAACATATTTAAACCATAATTTTAACCCCTTTTGGTCTTCCATAACTCAACTAGGCCTTACTCCTCCTTTAGGTCTCATGGAGACCTAATTGCATTAGGTTTGCCCTATTAATGTCAAAACTTGATCTTCTTGGGACCAAATTACCTTATAAAATGATAAAAAACCATTAAAAATTTTATAAAATTAACTCTTATGACCTCTTCCATGCTTGGATATACTTGTATCCTTTTTTCATACCATGAAAGCTCATTTAAGATAAATTGTCCTATTAAGCCTGTGTATCTCAAAAGACCATCTTATAATAATGAATATCAAACACCATTAAGCTACTAAACCATGAAAAATTAAATATGTATAAAAATTATCCCTGACCTTAGTGTCATCACCAAATTCTTGGAATACCTTTACTTAGAAATAAGAGCTAAAAAACATCTCTACAACTTGTTTACTCAGAACTGCCAAATCACCTCAAGAACTAGTCATGATGAATTAAACCTCCAATGATTGTGTAGACACTTTTAATGATTTATTATGCATAAATATGGTTTTATTAAATATCCATAACATATTTAGATATAAAATTCATATGGTCTAATGGCAACTATTGGTCTTGTAGACCAATTTCTTGACCCTATGTTTCATAGTCTTCTCTAAACTAGACAAGACATTTTGTGAGAAAAATTTTCACCACATATACTAACATAAAAATATTATATAAAAAATTAACACAACATAAAATTCATAAATAACTTATTCATTCACTTTAATTCATCAATCTATCATGCACAGACCCTCAAATTTATCTCTTCATCTCTACCTAGGTTTTACACTTTTCACACCATTAGGTCTGTGTGACTGTCTTAATTGGATGATAAAATTATAACACTTTAAATATATAACCTACCTATAAATCATGTACATGTAAAATTAGTCTCTAAAATCTTCTACCATTCATTTTCTTTTCTTTGCTAATACAACTTTTGAAAGCTACAGCAACTTCTTGATAAATAAGCATGTATCTATACATTTTTGCTATCATCTGACTAACCACCACCACTTGGAGGTACTTTAGAGACTTTAGTACATGATAAAATATATTATCTAGGAATTTTAATCCATCCTAAGCTATTTTAAACAAAATATTTCATATCAGGTCCTTATTAGGGTTTTAGGGAGGTTAACACAAGTTTTGGTGTTAACAGTTGTTCATAAAAGACTACCACTTGAATCCAAAATTAATGCCTAGATATATTATACAATACCCTTCCCAATCTCTTCTTAATATATCAAACTCCCATGTAGAGTTTACATGTTCCAACGAATGTCTAAAAGTGATTCTCAAGTTTGAGAACTCATTTTATGAGCTTGAGAAGGCCTAAAATAGTGATTCATCCACTTTTCCTTCAAATCTTGACCTCAAAATTTTTTATCATACCAAAAAAAACTTATCTCACCTCTATCCATTCTCTCATGTTCATACTTGCCTTTAAATTTAATTTTCATACCTTACTAGGCTAGGCAAGGTCTAAGAGTGGTCTTGGTGTAGACTTACATTGAAGGTCCTACCCCTATAGTATCACCTTGAAACTCTCATGAATGTTTTTATAAATTAATAACATGCTCAAAAAATTAAATAAAACCTTTACATTCATGTATTCATTCATTTCACAATGCACATACCTCTTCATGTCATGATTATGCTTCTTCTGCACTTGAAATCAATGGCATATACCTTCTCATGTAGACATAAGGCATTAGTTGCCTTCAAATTATCTCTTTATATTTCTCTCATGATAACACTATCTCATAAAAACATTCTTCTATGCACCTTGTGACATCATACATTACCAATTGTCCTTAATCACCTTTGACATTAACCTTCATAAGATGCACCTTTGACATCAATGGTAATGCTCAACAATCTCCCCTTTTTTAATTTATGATAGCCACTTTGATAAAATTATCTCAATAGGCTATTTCTTCCCCATTTTAAAATGTATCCCCCTTTGACATTAATTACAAAGAGATACCTAAAACTTCTTGGATCACACCTCTTGCAACCAAACAACTCAACACATAGGGTTATGAGTTTATGAAGCCTTATACAAACGTGATCCCCCTATCTATATGTATACTTCCTTGGCACTAATCACCTTCTCTTAGAGATAATTAACTAGTTGTTTAGATTCCTCCTAAGCACTTGACTTTCATAATGACTACTAGGGGCAAGAATTACACCTAATTGCTATCTTAAATGTTCAAATGTTGTTTTTTGAAGTGGCTTGGTTAGAATATATGCAATCTGATCCTTAGTAGATACATACTCAATCTTGAAACTTTTTTCACTTACCTATTCTATTAGTAAATGATACCTGATGGGAATGTGCTTAGTCCTTGATTACATAATTAGGTTATTTGATACACTTATAACACTTTTATTGTCAAAAAAGATATGACTAGGACTATCATAGCCCACTTTTTAGTCCTTTAAGGTCTACCTCATCCATAAGACTTGAGTGCAACATGAAGCTACTACAATTTACTCAACCTCATAAGTATATAATGCCACTTATGGTTACTTCTTTCTTATCCATGATACTAGGCATTCTCATAAGAAGAAGGTTCCTCCACTAGTGTTCTTCATATCATCTAGATTCCCTGCCTAGTCTGCATCAGTATAGGCTATTAAGTTAAACTCCTTGTTCCCTATATACCATAACCCAAAATATATAGTCCCCTTGAGATACCTAATAATCCTTTTAACTTATTTCAAATGATTTTCCTTTGGGTCTGCTTGAAATCTTCCCATAAGACCTACTACTTTCATGATGTTAGGTCTAGAGGCATTAGTGTATAGTAAACTTCCAATCAGTGACCTATATGATATCTGATTAACCTTTGGAGATTCATCCTCCTTGCTTAACTTATACCCTATGATCATAGGTGTGATAAATTCCTTGCAATCTTCCATCTCAAATTTCAACATCGCTCTTATATACTAAGCTTGTGAAATGAATATACATCTTTCTAATTGATTGATGTGTAACCCAAGGAAGAATGATAGTTACCCTAGCATGGACATCTCAAACTCCTTATTTATCACATATGTAAATACATTAATCATACTCTCATTATTCCACCAAATATGAAGTCATCCACATAGATAACCACTATCAACTGATGATCATTTTCTATCTTTATGTATAGATTATTGTTTACAACTCCTCTCATGAATCCTTGGTACAATAAATACATGTCTAATATGGTGTACCAAGCTCTAGGAGCTTTATTTAGACCATAAAGTTCCTTTTTTAGTCTTCATACATAATCCTTGTTACCTAATAATGATAAACCCCCGGGTTTCCCTATGTATACCTCCTCTTCTAATTTCCCATTCAGGAAAGCTACTTTGACATCCATCTAATACACTTTGAACCCTTTGAGTCTTGCATATCCTAAAAACAATATGATAGCCTCCAATATTGCTACTGGAGAAAAGGTATACAAAATCTACCCCTTCTACTTGTGCATACCCCTTTCATACCAATATATCCTCATTCCTAGTGACTTCTCCATCTTCATTCAACTTATTCCTAAACACCCATTTTGTGTCAATGATATTTTTGTCTTTAAGCCTAGGAACTAGTTCCCAAGTCTCATTCTTTTCTATTTGGTCTAACTCCTCATTCATATCACCCATCCAAAACTTGTCTTTTCTTGCTTTGACAAGGTTCTTAGGTTCAATTTTAGACAATAGAGCAAAATTCTTGATTTAGGTTACTTACCTACTTTCTCCTTGTTTGCATACCTGCATCCTTGTTACCAATGATTTGTGATTTAGGATGGTCTCTTACAATATGTCTTGAAGGACCTTTTGAATCTTGTCTTTCCTTAACTTATTCTTCTTCCTATATATATATATATATATATATATATATATATATATATATATATATATATATATATATATATATATATATATATATATATATATATATATATATATATATATATATATATATATATATATATATATATATAATTTCTTATTCATTCTTGAAGTCCAAATTCTTTGATGCATCCTTTGACTAGAAGTGTGACTTCTTATAACTGGTCTCATCAATATTCATATTGGTGTTTTCCACTATCTTCTATAACCTCTTATTATAGCATCTATAGTCTGAGCTTATTGATGATTACCCAAATAATATTCCTTCATCAGACCCTGAATCAAACTTACCTAAGTCTTACTCATTTCTTTTGATGAAACACTTGCTTCCAAACACTCTAAAGTGTTCCACATTAGTAGGTCTACCTTTCCACAGTTCATAGGGGTTTTGTTTGCCATTTATCTTTATCTATCCTCTATTTAAGATATAGACTATATTACTCACTACCTCTCTCCATCATCCATAAAATAATTTTAGTTTATTTATCATAGTCCTTTCCATCTCTTGAACTGTTATATTCTTTCTTTCCACTACCCCATTCTGCTAAGGTGTCTTAGCTACTGAGAATTGTCTCCTTATCCCATGGACCTCATAAAATTCATCAAATTCATTCAAACAAAACTCTCCTCTTTCAAATCTTAGGCATTTAATCTTTACATTATTTTCATTCTCAACTAGGCCTTTAATGCCTTAAACTTGTCAAGAGATTCTAACTTCTCTTTCAAGAATGCTACCCAAGTCACTCTTGTGGTCATCTATGAGTAACATGAAATATCTATCTCCGTGAATGATTTGTATTATTTTAGGTACACGTAGATCAATTTGTATTAACTATAAAGGTTTTTTATTTGAATACTCCTTAGACTTGAATCTCCTTATAGTTTTTTTACCATGTTGACATGCCTTGCAAAGTGTGTTTATAGGTTTGGTGATTTTAGACATGTTATTCATAGAATTTTTAGAGCTTATCTTTACTACATCATTAAAGATTAGATGGCCCAACCTTTTGTGACATAGCCAACATTCATCCATCTTTCTCATAAAGCATCTCTCCTTCTTGATCTCATTCAAGACATACAAATTGTTCTCAGTCCTCTTAGCGTTGGCAATTAGCCTTCTTGATTTGGATCTCCTTATATCACACCCTTTGTTATGAAATGTCAGTGTGTGTCCTTGGTTACACATTTTAATTACACTAATGAAGTTATGTTTCAAGCCTTCCACATACAACACATTCTCTATCTTTTTCTTCCCATTTTCCAAACTTAAGATACCCTTACCAAAAATATTGGTAGTTGTGTTATTTCCAAATCTCATTGTCCCTACAACATTATTCTTTAATGAAATGAACTTTCTCTTATCCCCTAACATGTGGCTTGAGAAACAACTATCTATATACCATTTCATGCCTTCATCTTGGATGTGAAAGGTAGTCTGAACTAGCATAAATTCTTCTCCTTTAGTCTTTCACTCCTCCTTCACCTTGTCCATAGGGTCTAACTTCTTGAGCCACTTCTTAGTGGGATGATTATATACCCTTTTGTTTTGAATGGTCTTCCTCATATGCATCATCTTGTAATCCCTTGTAATATGTCATCTTTGATCACAATTGTAGCATATAATTCTACTTCTACTATTGAAATAATCATGCATCCTATTCCTCCATGAGGAATTGATTCCAGCATTATGTCTACAATCCACATCTCTATGTCAATATTGATTTCATGAGAAATAATAACCATTGAATGAATTCATATACCTTGTTTGTCTAATGTTAAATGATGCACCTCTACCTTTGTTATCTCTTAAAGGAGTAACATTCTTCTTGACTTGTTGATGATCAATTTGAGTCATAGATTTGAGAGTTTTTGCATAGGTCTTTACTTTGTCAGTACCATCACTTATTGATGATCCATTGTCCTTTGAGGTCTAACTCTCATTGTTTTATTTTTGGTCTTGTTTGAACCCAAGACCTATCTTGTCCTATGGAGACCTCTGACTATTCAAAATATCACCAATGACTTCAGTGTTTTTCTCAAATTTCTTATGTGTCTTTAATTTGATTATTTTCTAATATAATTCTACCTTCAAGGACTCTATTTATATTCCCAACTTGGTGCATTCTTCCTCCTTAGTCTTAAGACTTGTAATGACAATCTCAATTTGAATTTTCAACCGTTTGATGATCTCCTCATGTTCATTGGTGTTTTTACTTAGTGTCTCTTCAAAGAGATTGATTTATTCATCATAACTCTTAACCAATGATCTTAATTTCTGATTCTTCCTTATTTGGAACTTCAACTCTTTTAGAGAACTCACCAATTATACCTCAAGGTTCACTTCAACCTCTTCTTCATCTTTCATAAGACTTTTACCTTTTGAACAACCTTTGTTGTCTGTTTCTATGGCCATGAATTGAGTTTCATTGCTATCATGATCGTTACTATCATCATCACCATCGGATATGTTTGTGTCACATATATCAAAAGATATATTGTCTTATTTGGTATATAAACTTCTCTTGTTCTTGAATGACCTTTTCTTGCCTTCATACTTCTTGAAACTCTTTTTTCTCTTATCAAGATTATATAACTTCTTATCATCACCATGATGTTCATCATGCTCTCCATCATGCTCATTTTTATCCTTGTTAGGGCACTTGGATGCAAAGTGACCAATCTTACCACATTTAAACACTTAGATGGAAACTTTCCCTTATACTTTCCTAATCCTTTCTATAGTTTTCTAAAAAACATGGCTTCTATATTTTCATCATCAATAGCTATATCAACATCATCCTTGACTTTTTTACCTTGTGAATTTTTCTCAAATTTGAATGCAACCTCCTTCTTGGAAGGTCTTCCATCACTTGATCTCATTTCATAGGCAATCAAGATGCCATAAAGCTCATCCATTTGTAGTATGTTGAGAACTGTGATCACCTCCACAATAGATACTTTTGAATTATATTAGATATCAAGATCTTAATACCTTTTGTACTACTTTTTATCCTTCCAACTTCTCTCCTAGACCTCTAATGACATTTATCACTTCATCTACTCTTAATAGATAAGATACAATGTTTTCATCCTCCTTCATTCTCAAAATATAAAACTACATTAGGTGGGTCTATAATTTTGATAATTTGACTTTGGTGTCTCCTTCATATATTGTTTACAGAATTTATCAAATCCCTTTGATTTTATCACAATGTATGACCTTTACAAATTTTGCCTCTAAAAGATCACATAGTATGACATTCATTGCCTTAGAGTTGTTTTCACTTGCCTTCTTGCCTATTACAACATTTGGTGGTGTAAGAGGTGGAATGAATCCATAAACAATAGATTTCAATTTGTCATAGATAATCCCACTAAATAAATGGGCCTTGTTGGTCGATAAACTTCCTTGTACTTGATGACTAGACATGATTGTGCTTCTAGGGTCTCCTTTAAGCTATTAGGCCTACTTCAAAGGACCAAGTCTTGATACCAATTATTGGAAGCATAATTACTAAGGGTGGTGGGGTGGGGGTGAGTTATTTTTTTTTTAAATTCTTTCAATTATACATTAACCATGAAATCAACAAAGTGATTTAGCAATGCATAAAGAAAAATTCACATGAGCATGAAACAAGAAAACACATATATGAGTGGGAAACCCTCAAGGGGAAGAAAACCCGGTATGATATATGAAAATGGAATAATATATTATGAAAAAAAATATCAAATTTATTTGATCACCAACTCAACTTGGAGCACCAATCCCAATAAAGTCAAGTACCCACTTGACTAGGCTTTAGCAAGCACCTACTTGCAAGAAAACACCAACTCAGAAACCTAAATATTTTTTATCACCTTCAACACTTATGATCTTATTTTATGGTTTACAACTCATTTAAATACCTCATTATTCTCAACTATGCATCATTTTATTTGCATATTACCTTACACACAAAAATAGGCCTAAAATGCTTTGTATATATACTGGTCTCATGGTCACACATCACTTAGTCAGATATACACCTTAAACCTATTAGGTCATCCATATAATATTTATTATTATATCTTATGAACATGGTTAAATCACAATTTAAACCCCTTTTGGTCTACCACAATTCAATCAAACCTTACTCCTCCTTTAAGTCTCATGGAGACCTAATTGCATTAGATCTACCCTCTTAACACTAAAACTTGATCTTATTGAGCCCAAACAATCAAAAACCATAAAAAAAATTATCCAATGAAATATTATAACCTTTTACATGCTTTTATAGACCTGCATCCTTCATTCATACCATGAATCTACTTTAGGACAAACTTTCCTATTAGGCATGTGTATCTCAAAAGATTGTCTTACAATAATGAAGCTCAAACACCTTTAAGATACTACACCATGACAAATGAGACATGTAAAAAATATCATACGTCACCTCAAGGTCATTACCAAATGTTTTTAATACCTTTACTTAGGAAATAAGAGCTCAATAACATCTTTGTAACTCGCTTACTCAGAACTACCAAATCACCTCAAGAACCAATCATGATGAATTAGACCTCTAACGCCTATGTAGACACTTGTCATGACTTATGATGCATACATAAAATTCTATATTATATCCAAAACATCCTTAGATATAAAATTAATATGGCCTAATGGCAACTATTAGTCTTGTAAACCAAATTCTTGACCTATGTTTCACAGTCCTATCTAAACTAGACAGGCCATTTTGTGAGAAACATTTTCATCACATATAATGACCTCAAAAGATTATAAAAAACATGAACATGACATAAAAGTCTTAAATAAATTATTTATACACTTTATTTCATCAATCTATCATGCACAAACCCTCAAATCTATCTCTTCATCTTTGCCTAGGTTTTACACTATTCACACCATTAGGTATGTTTGCAACTAGCTTACTTGGATGAAAAAATTAGAATAATTTAAAGATATAACCTATCCATAAATCATCATGGACATGTAAAATTAGTCTCTAGCTTCATATACCACCTATTTGCTTTTCTTGACCAATACAACTTTTGAGAGTTGCAGTAACTTCTTGACAAATAGGCATGTATCTATATATTTTCTCTCTCATCTAACTAACCACCACCACCTAGAGGTACCTATGATAGTTAAATACATGATACAATACCTTATCTAGGAATTTTAATCCAACCTAATCTATTTTGAACAAAATATTTCATATTGGGTCCTTATTAGGGTTTTAGGGAGGTTTAACACATGTTTTGGTGTTAATGATTGTTAATAAAGGACTGCCACTTGAATCCAAAATTAATGCCTAGATATATTATCTATTACTCTTATCCATATCTCCTTAACATCTCATAGTTTCATGTAGATGTTACACATGCCAATGAATGTTGGAAAGTGCTTCTCAGGTTTGAGACTTCATTATGTGAGCTCAAGAAGGCCTAAAATATTGATTCATGCTCTTTTCCTTTAAATATTAACCTCAAACTTTGTGATCATACCTAAAACAACTTATCTCACCTTTTTCCATGATCTCATGTGCATAATTTACTTGAAATTTGATCTTCATACCTTACTAGGCTAGGCATGGTTTAAGAGTGGTTTGGGTGCAGACTTAGACTGAAGGTCCTACCCGTATAGGCTCACCCTAAAACTCTCATGAATTATTTTATACCTTACTCACATGCTCAAATAATGACATACAACCTTTACATGCATGTATTCATTCATTTCACCATGCACATACCTCTTCATGTGATGACTGTGTTTCCTATGCACTTGACATCAATGACCTGTACCTTCTCATGTAGACATAAGGCATCAGTTACCTTCAAATTATATTTTTATATTTCTCTCATGAAAACACTCTCCCATGAAAAAATTCTTATATTAACCTTGTCACATCACACATTAATAACTATCCTTAATCACCTTTGACATTAACCTTCACAAGATGCACCTTTGGCATCAATGACAATGCTCAATAGCTACATGGTACATTCATAGTTTACATGGCTATATTATCTTTTTGAGGTAAGGAAACTATCATTTTCTACTTTACATCACCTCAAAAGAGTTTTAATATCACTGGGGGCATGTCATAGAGGCATGACTTCCACATTACTTCACAGAGTTAGATTATAGTGGGGCATGTTTTGGAAACATGTTCTCCATAATTGTCATAGTTTCAAATTCAATGGGGACATGTATTGGAAACATGTCCTCCACATTGGCACTTATATAAATTTTCATATTTCTCCATAAATAATGGATGCATGTTTTAGAAACATGTTCTCCATACACAGTTTCAAATTGGCCAAATTGCATAGTTATATGATTCATATACACATTTTTGGTAGAATTCTATACATTGGTACCATTTTTATACATAATTTCAGCATGAGACATATCTAAGGTGCATATGCTATGAAATTTTCACCTAGTATTGTAAAATCAAACTAGTTTTAGATTTCAAACACTCTCAGAGACTGTCATCACCCATTAAATTAGACTTTTATGGACTGAATTGAACCAATCTACTATAGTAGTTGGTTCACTTTTTGGTATGGTTGAGGTGATTAAATCACTCAATGTTTCCTAATTTATAGGTTTGAATTAATTACAACAAACAACCTCACCAATTTTTTTATGTGATTTAACTTGGTTCACTCACACTCACCAGGTTATAAGTATGATTAGGTTACATGATTGAGATAATCTCAACTGTCAAGTGGAAACTCAACTTTTATCCAAGGCTGGGGCATGTGTCCTCTAATATATCTCTCTATCTCTTTATATATATATATATATGAATTTTATAGATTTATATTTGTCCTAATCTCAGTTTTAATGATATATAATGATACATCTTTTAAATCAAGTTACCAAAAGGCAAGATAGTTGCATCAATACACATGTACTCTTAAACCTTTCTCTCTTTCAATTTCAATCATTTCAATGCTTCCAATTTTAGATTATATGCACTGATTATACACTATAACATGATCTTAGTTTCAGTTTAGTCACCAATAAATCACTCAAGTTAGACTCAAACAAAGGCAAGGTGTGTTATATGCACCCATGGTACACATTCATGTTCCTTTAAATTATCAATTTCATTACTATATTAAATGGGGGGGTAAATGTAGACACTAGTTTTAAATTATATAGCTCCTAAGTTTTCTACACTTGGAAAATACATATTATGGATGTACCTTCAATTTATATACCTTTCTCGCTACTAAAAGGCTTGCATACACTATGTATATGTGCCTAATTGCTTATCTCTTAGTCCAACTAAGGTAATTCTAATGACCCAGGCCTTCTATCTTGCTTAGAATGCTATAAATTTGTTTATCTTCCATCTTTGAAAGCTCTAAACCTACACATGTTTTCCAAATCCCCAAACACTTATGTCCCAGTTAGATACCTGCATCGACACAAGTGTCTTATTCCAATACAAGTGTCTAGTGCCCTAAAGTCATCTAATTTGAAAATAAAATGTATTTCTTTAGTCGGCCTAAGTTCTTTAATGTGAGATATTCTCCAAAGGCATTGGAATAAATACAAGACCAACCCTCATTCATACCTCACCTAGCACAAATGTATAAACTCACAAGGAAACTTACCAAAAGATTCTATCAAGCACTTAAGTGACAAAAGCTTCCCTATTCTCTCATCTTTCCATATTAGTCATATGGAAAACATATATACAAGTCTGAAGTGTTGAAGGAGCAACCCAAGAGCTATATTTTCTAAGTTACAAGCTAGGTCACTATTATACTTGATTATCATGCTTTGCATGATTCACACACAAAACAACATGTAGAGGAAAATTACATAAGTTTGAGACCCTCTTTAGAGTATTGACTATGTAGTAATGCTCATTGACATAGGGGTCTTTAGGGAAACTCGATAATAACCACTATGAAAATGAAAAACTAGGGTTTTTTTATTCGACAAGGAGTGATAGTCCATGAATCAAATATAAATTCACCAGAGTGAAGGTGACACAAAATCTATAAGTATCTAGGTGGTTGCATCTTATTTCAGTAGGTATTATGTACTAGACACCTGAGTCTGATTTAGATAGTAGCATTGACATAACCATCCCAGTTTGATGCAAGTATCTGTAGTTATAGAGGTCAAATTTCTAGAATTAGGTGACTATTCTAAAATTCAAATCCAGTCCAATTTCTACCTATTCTAGATCCAAATCTATATTAGCATCAAAACCATCTAAGTATCTTAATTTCATTATAATATCTAGCATAGATGTACTTTTTATCTTTAGCATCTCAATATAATAAATGTAGTATATGTTCTAGCTGAGTTTCACAAACAATTGGCCTAATTTAAAGATAGTCTATCATCTATGTGCCCTAGGCTATCTCTTCCCATTTTAACCCTAGATTCCTTAATCTAGATTTTAGGGTTAAACAAATCTTGCATCAACCAAAAAAATCTAGTCATTTCCTTTAATTTCAACATGGTTTTTGTACAAGTTGTGTGGCATAATAGTTTATGAGCTCTTCAATAATATGTTGGAGCATATTCATGTAGGATTAGCATGGCTTAGAGTCTATGTGGAAGATTAAAGTTGTCAATTGTAAAATTTTGGTTAAGAAAGGGGCATGTGTTGACATTGGTGTGTGGAAGGAATATTTATGCATGAAAGTGCAAGATCAATATGAAAAATATTAGGCTTGCACAATCATGCATGAGTATCCAAGAACTTACAAGGAATTCTCTAAGTCAGTAATGCAAGGAGGAAATGACATGCAAAAAATGAAACTTTGTGGATGAGCAAAGGAATGAATAAGTCAAATGATAACTAAAGTGCACAAAGGTCAAGAGGTTGTTAAAGTAAGCATACTATGGAGTGGTCTCTTATTTATATGTAGAGGCAATGATGTACACACTAATCTAACAAGTCTTTTTACTATTGACTCTAATATTCTTGGAGACAAGTGCATGGGCATATGTTGTTCATCTAGACTTGAGTAAAAAGTGTGTAACCTTTAGAAACATGTGTAAATTGATCAGAGTGCTTGCATGATCTCAAAAAAACACACCATACATGAAGAAAACCTATATGAAGGTATGTTACGGAAGGCAAAGTTAATCATGGGATTCATCTAAGAGGGGGGAAATCTACATGAAAATAAGATGCTTTGAGGTAGATGTTAAGATTATTAATAAGTGACATATTATTTGTGTGTGTGTGTGTGTGAATGTATGAGTTGGGATAATAACTCGTCCCTATAAAGTAGGAATTATGCAGTTGTTCATACATGAGTTGTTATTAACAAACTCACTTTGAATAGTTTATTAGTGATTTTACTTGACTCATTATTTATAGGACTACAATGCCTATATGTATTCCTCATTTTGTGAATATTATTGAATCATTCAATTTATCCAATACGATTTTGAGTAACTCTAGTATTGTAAGAGCCATGAGTTCTATTGTAATGGCATTTAAAAAGGTGCCAAGCCATAGGATAGAAGGTATGCACTCAAAAAAAATGTAAATTGTCATTATATTAATGAAAAGGAGGGTTTAAGATTTTTTTGTGTGTGTATGATTCTAAATGTTGCATGGTCTAAAGCATCCCTACATTGGGACCCATAATCACAATTGCATCACTCTACAATAGAATGCTAGTTATAAATTGATAAGTGTTCAATTGTCCTTGATGATAAAATTTAAACCTAATTAATTGTCTATTTATATATGACATGAATTTTAAACTTTTGTGAGATTCAAGCACATATTGACTTCCAATGGATAGAAATGGGAAAGGCAAAAAAGATTGGATAGACTAATCCATTCAAAAGTTGGCACAAGTAATGAGATCATGACTATACAATGGGTCTTGATAGGTGACAAGACCATAAAACTAGGCATGGCAATTGTTAAGAAGATCCCAAATTGGTTATGGACGTTAGCATAGGGAGATGTAAAAAGGGGTTTCAAGCTGTAGAATTTGTCACAATGTTTGAATAATTTCAAATTTGGCCCAATCCCCATACCTATACAAATACACCAAACACATAAAATAAAACTAAATAAATGCCAAATGGCTATTTTTAGGTGTCTACACATTGTAAATATTGATCTCTCTAAATTAGATACATCTATTTAATGTATCTTCATTAAAAATTTAATCTCATATTATTTAATATATTAATGGGGGTGATGCCTCAATGAAAGTGGCCTTCCCAGTAACATAATGATTGATTGGGTGTAGACCTTTCCCTCTCTCCATTTCCTCATGTAACTTAATAATCCAAAAAGACTTGTTCAATTACGTTTACCCTAAATCAAACAAATCTCCTCGATACCTCTTGAAATTACTTTTATAACTCTAAAATTCTCATTCATTCATTCACTCAATCATTTGGTGTTTTAAATTCCCATTCCAAGGAGGAGTAACCTCACAAGAGTAATTTCAAAGCTAGATACTACGGGAGAGGACCCAATGGTTGAGCGGCATCCGATAGTTGAGAGGGTAGTTGAGGGTATGAGGCCCAACTCCAAAACATATTTTTTATTAAATGTTTATGATTTTTCCATTAATTATAGACACATTTGTACCTAATACTTGAAAATTGGTATTTTGGACAAATTCCTAAAAAAATTAACCTATGCACAAGATATTGTACTATTATTAGTACACAATATTTTAATTACAAGAATGTGAATTTAAGATTCACATATATAAATACAAATATTGAGCTTAAAAATATAAATTTTATATTATTTGTCAAATACAATACGTCATTTCACTTACTATCAATGGTCATAATCAATACATGTGCAAACTTGTAAACCAACATGTCATTTTTCACAACATTTTATGCCCAACTATACATCTATTTTATCTTCTATTTATTTTTCCCTGAATGTTCATTACTGCTCTAGTCGAAGTCTGTGTATGATTGAAGAAAACATGTGAGGCTCACCAAAATATTAAATTCATATTCAAAACTTTTCAACAATAACTTATAATATAACACTAATTTTTATAGTCTTTTATTTCAATTTTCATTCTACCCAATTGCAATGCACAATCATTCTACATTAATTCATATGAAATAAAATTCTACATAACATATTATATTATTGTTAGCTTCTACACAATTGGCCATGAAAATGTGAATATGGCTTTGAATGTTAAATAAATAATTTTCTCAGATCTATGAATCATTCTATGAATTATTAATCTGTAATAACTATAGTTTAATTAAGTTTATGGTTAAGTATAATTCTTGAGATTATATGTACCCATCAATTTGCACTCTCAATTACAATTTGAATTTGCACTAGTGTTTTTCAACACAATTAATAATTGGATTTTGAGTAACTTGTTAGGTTGTGGAGCTAAAATTTTCATTGTATGCAGACATGGAGGAGGTTGCTAAGGTGCACATCAACCGACGTCGGCAGCGCAACCGATGTCGGTCATATCCAGAGCATAGGGATGCCGACATCGGTCATGGATCGGCCGACGTCGGTCACCTCCAGATAGACAGGGACCGGCGTCGATCGCCTATGCATTCCAGAACTGGTTGTTGATGAACAGTTAGTTAGTTGAACGAGTTGTTTGCATGTAAAGACTAATTCTAGTCTTGAGCTGCAAATCTAATTATTGTAATTAGATGTCTAATTATTGTTTGCATGAGATCTATATAATATACTCATGGGCTGTATTGTAAAGTGTGCTAGTTGAGTAAGAGCAAGGTTAGCTCCTTTAAAGTGAAGAGAGCAAGGTATGTTCCTCCTAGTGCCACAGTGTTAGGTGTGCAAGATTATGGAGGTCAGCAACACAATAGGTAGCAAGATCATGTGAGATCTACTTGGAGTACGTTGAGTACTTGGAGTACAGTGTGTACTCAGTCATGGAGTACGTGGAGTACTTGTGTACTGGTAGTAGTGATACTGACTGGTTGGAGGTGAATGCCAACTCTGTATCTGAGTTGTGTGTTGGGACCGTAATTGAGAGAGTGAACTCTTGAAGGTGAATTACTGTACACTTGGTGTGGGAAGCCTGTAAGGTGTGGAAGAGTGTGGCGTCTCTTCATTGTAATTTCTTTCTGGAAGAGTATTAATACAATTGGGTATTGTCTCTCATATTCTGTGTTATTTTTTAATTCTAGTTACTTGTTACTTCTGGTTAAATTCCGCATTTAGTTGCTTGTACATGTTAATCAATTGTGCTTCTGGGTCTTGACAAGTGGTATCAGAGCTTTTGGTTGGGTTATTAACAGGTTGTATCAGATTTGGTTAGTGTTTGTTTGATTACAAGTCACTCTCAGGGGTTTTTGATTGAGTGGGAGTATAGCAATGGCAGAAGAAAGTAAGCTAAGAATGGAGAAATTCAAAGGCGCGAATGGTCAATTATGGTGTTATGGAAAGAAAGAGCAGGTAAAGAAAAATTGTTGGTTGGTAAAAGATCAGCATGAAGGAACTGAAGAAGCAAATGTTGTAGGTGTTGTTGCACAAGATGCTCTGGTATGTTCTTTGGATAAAGTAGAATCTTGTTTTATAGATTCTGTTGCCTCTTTCCATGCAGCCCCAAATAGAGTATTTTTCCATGTTAAGGTCCATGGAGACTTTAGAAAGATTTATTTAGGGGTTGGTGAGCCTTGTCAAAGTATTGGCAAAGGGGAAGTGCGGCTGAAATTGCAGACGGCCAACACATGGGCGTTGAAGGAGGTCATGCAGGTCCCAGTCTTGAAGATGAGGCTAATTTCTTCAGGAAAGTTGGGTGATGAGAGATGCACAGTAACTCTCACAGCAGATTCTTGGAATGTTACCAAGGATGCACTTGAATTAGCATGTGGTAAGAAAGTAGGTATCCTTTATCTATCTACTTATATTACTGACTCTTCTTCTATTGTGAAGATGTGGCTTTGTAGGCTTGGTCACATGAGCAAGAAGGAGATGCATGTTCTTAAGCGGAAGTCAAATGTCTTTGATAAACTTAAGAACTGGAAAGCCTTGGTGTTCATGGAGGAGATGATGGACAGAGATCAATGGAGAACGCTGAGTAACTCTGAGCAAGGCAGTTTGGACAGGGTTTTGATCCAAAGAGAGCTCACAGGTAAAAATTCATCACTCACAGGAGAACACAGGTACCGACGTCGGTCAGGAGGAACCGGGGTCGAATAGATAAGTGTCGATGTCGGTCATGTGTAGACCAGAGCTGGTGGTGTCAAGCAGGGTAAGACTGACATCGATTAGGGAACCGATGTCGGTGAGAGGTAGACACCGACGTCGACTAGGAAATTGGTGTCGATAATCAGGACAGTCGCATGGAACTGACGTCGGTTAGATGCAGACTATGTGGTGATCGAGGTCGGTCACTGGAATGGATTTTGGGTGGACAGCAAGCTGTCAGGGAGTCTCAAATGCCCATATGGAGGACTGAAAGGGTAAGTAAGCCTTAAATTTGTTACTCCTCTTCTTTAAACTCGTTGCTCACTACAGAGTAGGAAGGATCTAGGAAACAGTGGGAGCATGGCATGAATGAGAAATATTGATTCCTAGAATGCAGAACCAAACAGGAGATTTGGTAGGCTTGCTAGCCGGTATGAAAGCACTGAAAGATGAATGGATTCCTTGGTTAAAGAATAAAGAGAATGGACACGTGAGACGGAAGGCCAGGTCATATGGTCCTGAGGAAGCTGCAAGACAGTGGTACAGGTTTGATAGGTGGATGACAAAGCATGGCTTTAGTCAATGTCATTGTAACCATTGTGTGTTTCTTTACCAGGTTGGATAATGGTCGCTACATTATCCTATTACTGTATGTGGATGATGTGCTTGTTGCAGGTGCATACATACAGGGAGTTGTTGAGCTAAAGGTAAAGTTAGTTCAATGGTATGTCATGAAGAATTTAGAAGCAGCAAAATTCTTTGGCATGAGTAATCCTAGAGACAAGGAAGATCACAAGTTGATGTTGTCACAGGATGATTGTGTGAAGGTAGTGCAGGATGCAGAACCAGGTAGCACACCTATGGATGGACAGTTCACAAAATAGGGTCCCCAATCACATGATGAGGTTGAGTACATGTGTACTCCTTGATATTGCCCCAGTAGTGGGAGTTGTCAGCAGGTTTGTAGTCAATCTAGGAAGAAAGCACTAGAAAGTGGTTCAGTGGGTTCTTAGGTATTTGAGAGGGACTAGCAGTAGGTATACATGCTATGTAGGGTCAAGCACTTCAGATTTGGCAGGTTACTTGGATGATAGGGGTTGCACCATAGGATGTGTGGTGGTTGGTCTTCAAGATTGAGCTTGAAGAGGGATACAAGCCAAGAAATGGATTAGACGATGTACAGGTACAGGTACAGGTGCAACTATTTATCTCCAAGTGGGAGATTGTTAGGTTGTGAAGCTAAAAGCTTCACTGTATGCAGACATGGAGGAGGTTGCTAAGGTGCACAGCAACTAACATTGGCAATGCAATTGATGTCAGTCATATCCAGAGCACAGGGCTGTCGACATCGGTCATGGATCAGCCAATGTTGGTCACCTCTAGATAGATAGGGACTGACGTCGATCACCTGTGCATTCCAGAACTGGTTGTTGACGAAAAGTTAGTTAGCTGAATGGGTTGTTTGTATGTAAAGACTAATTTTAGTCTTGAGCTGCGGATCTAATTATTGTAATTAGATGTCTAATTATTGTTTGCATGAGATCTATATAATAGACTCATGGTCTGTATTGTAAAGTGTGCTAATTGAGTAAGAGCAAGGTTAGCTCCTTCAGAGTGAAGAGAGCAAGGTGTGTTCTTCCTAGTGCCATAGTGCCAAGTGTGTATGATCAGGTAGATCTATGGGATAGCAAGATCTGGTAGAGATCCACAGGGGTGCTGGTATGGTAGAATCATAAGGACTTGGTGAGGCAAGGACAAGGGTTCTATCTGAGTAAGTAAGATCGGTTGATCTGCAGGTGTGTGTGTGTGTACGAGATCTAGGCTTGTAGGTGTGCAGAACCAGGTTGATTTGCAGGTGTGCAAGATCAGGAAGGTCAGCAACACAACAGGTAGCAAGATCAGGTGAGATTTACTTGGAGTACGTTGAGTACTTAGAGTACGGTGTGTACTCGGTTGTGGAGTACGTGGAGTACTTGTGTACTGGTAGTAGTGATACTAATTGGTGGTACTGGCAGTAGTGATACTGACTGGTTGGAGGTGAACACCAACTCTGTGTTTAAGTTGTGTGTTGGGACTGTAATTGAGAGAGTGAACTCTTGAAGGTGAATTACTGTACACTTGGTGTGGGAAGCCTGTAAGGTGTGGAAGAGTGTGGCATCTCTTCATTGTAATTTCTTTCTGGAAGAGTATTAATACAATTGGGTATTGTCTCTCATATTCTGTGTTATTTTAAAATTCTAGTTACTTGTTACTTCTGGTTAAATTCTGCATTTAGTTGCTTGTACATGGTAATCAATTGTGCTTTCGGGCCCTGACATAACCATCATTGCTTACAGGAGAGGTTTTTTATATCTCACCAAGGCTATGAATCTGTAGTAACTTTAGTTTATTTCAGTGTAATCAATCTGTGAATCATTTGAAACGAGTAATTGTGGTTTAGAAAAATTTATGACCATTTAAGGTTAATTTGTGTAATAGATGACATGTATACAAATAAATGAAAAAAAAAAATTTAAATAATTACATCCCATGTAAATGATCCTTCTTACAATATTATTCAGCGTAACAAAATAAAATAATTAACTACAAAACTGAAATAATTAATTCCAAACCTTAAGACACTTTGGCTCATTACTTGTACCTATTAATCCACATATAATTATAACTTGCAAACTCGTAGTATTGAAAATTTTACTGAAATATACAATCCATAGTAATTATCACTTGAATGTGAGTTGCATCGAGGGAACGCACAGAGGTGGTATCATTGATGGAAGCCCTGAAGGTTTTCATTCACTACCAGGAGCATTCAAATTCACCCTTTAATAGTGAAGATTCTTTGCAAAATCCTTCATTAAAGGGTGACTTTGATTGATCTTTTTAGTCAACAAGAAAATGTTCTCATCCTAAATGTATTTAGAAATAATACAGAATTGCAAACACATAAACCTGAATGAGATTAAGCCAACCATATCATTAACAAAAATCACAATAGCCACATAAGACACATTTTAACTTCAAACCATTAGTTTTTCTAAGACCACTTTATCATAATGTCAAAAGAAATAAACCTAGAATACTAAAAAAATTCATTCATTTCAGTCTACGTGTGAAAACATACTCATTCCCTATGATTCATAAATCGGCTACACTGAATTGAACAACAGTTACTACATTATGAGAAATCATAGAAATATTCACACACACTGACAATATTATTTATTTTTTAACAAACATTCCAAGCCATACTCACATTTTTTAAACCATTTGCCTCATTGCCTTAGTGAGGTATGAAAATCCTCACCTGTAAGCACCGAGACCTACAAAATGTCTACATGTGTGAAGTCATAGACTTGCTAGAGTTAAAACACCAGTACCATCACATGAAGGATAAATGGTGCAATAAACAAGAGTAGGTAGATATCACATAGAAATGGAGGAAGCAAACACCAGTTACAAAGCAGGCAGGGGTATGGCTCAGGAAAGAGATGAGATATAAAAAACCATATGGCTCACAACCTTAGTGTGGTATAAAAAACCTCACATGTTAGCATCGATGGAAAGTAAAGGAAAGCACTCATGTTGTTGTTGTTGCTCTTCCCAGTATCTCATCTCTAAAACCCTCCATCTCCTCTTCCCTTCAACAACACCCGCTCATGCAATGTATGACCTGATGGGGATGAAGAGGCGAATAGGTCAGCATGAAATAACCAAGCATGGGTGAAATGAATGCAAAGTGGTGGGTATTAACTATAGGCTAGAGAGGCATCAATGCTTTGTCATCTTGAATCAAGTGTATGCATTATGTGGGTTGTGCAATTAACCAAAGATTCAATAACAAAGTAATACAAAAAAGAGTACTGAAGACTGTCATTCAAGTTTGCAAGCCAAAATTACTCATTCTGAACGATCCACAAAATGACTACATTGGGCATAAGCCATATTAATAATTGATAGAATGACTAAAGAAAATCATTAATTTGTTAGCAAGCATTCGAAGCAATATTAACATTTCCAAAACTAAATGACACAATGTTATTGAGGTATATAATACCATATGGATCACAACATTAGTGAGGTATTAAAAAACCTCACCTATAAGCAGCGATGGCAAGCCAAGCATCAATGAAATAAATACGAATGATTCAAACCTTACACTGCCATTAAAACTTATAAGTCAAAATAACTCATTCTAAACGATTCATAGATCGACTACATTGAAATTAACTACAATTTAAGAATGTGAGGTATGATGACAAGTGAAAAAACAAAATTATTTTATTTTCAACAAACATTCGAAGCCATATTAGTATTTTTGAAGCGATTGGGTCACAGCGTTAGCAAGGTATAAAAAACCTCTGCTGTACACAATAATGGCAACTGACAGTAAGTAGACATGCATTGGTTGTTGCTCTTCCCATCATCTCATCTCCTAAACCCTCCATCTCCTTTTCCCTTCAACAACAACACACATGAAGTGTGATGGCCTGATGGGGATGAAGAGGAATGAAGGTGTGAGAAGGCCGACTACATAAAGCGAATACACTAACATTAACTAATGTTTAAGAATGTGAGGAATGACGGCAAGCAAACAATCAAAAATATTTTATTTTCAACAAACAGTCAAGGCCATATTATCATTTTTTAAATGATTTGGGTCATAACCTTAACGAGGTATAAAAAATCTCACTTGTACATAGCAATGGCAACTAACAGTAAGCAGTCATGCAGCGGTTATTGTTCTTCCCATCATCTCGTATCCCAAACCTTCCATCTCCTCTTCCCTTCAATAGCAACGTGCATGCAATGTGATGGTCTGATGGGGACGAAGGTGCAAGAAGGTCGACTACATTGAAATTAACTACAATTTAAGAATGCAAGAATGATGGCAAACAAACAAACAAAATTATTTTATTTTCAACAAACATTCAAAGCCATATTTGCATTTTTAAAATGATTTATGTTACAACCTTAGCGAGGTATAAAAACCTCACTTGTACGTAATAATGGCAACCAACAGCATGCAATCATGCAATGACTACTACTCTTCCCATCATCTCGTCTCCCAAACCCTCCATCTCCTCTTTCCTTCAACAACAACGTGCATGCAATATAATGGCCCGATGGCAATGAAGGTGCGAGAAGGTCAATTATATAGATTGACTACACTGAAATTTAACTATAGTTTAAGAATGCAAGGAATGATGGCAAGCAAACAAACAAAATTATTTTTATTTTCAACAAACATTCGAAGCCATATTAACTTTTTTTTAAATGATTTGGGTCATAACATTAGCGAGGTATATAAAACTTCCCCTGTACGCAACGATGGCAATTGATGGCAAGTAGTCATGCAACGATTGTTTTTTCCATCTCATCTCTTAAACCATCCATCTCCTCGTCCCTTCAACAATAACGCACATGCAATGTGATGGCCCGATGAGGACGAAGGTGCGAGAAGGTCTTCGTCAAATAGCATGACGTTCTATACCTTCGAGTTCATAACTAATCTTCTTCAACCAATCTGGACTTTGAAAATTCAGAGGATGGAACTGTCCGATAGAGGAGGAAAAACACCTACAGAGTGCAGGTATTGACCTTTTCAATTTGTTTTTGGGTCATTATTTTCTGGTTTGACTTGTGCAGTTGAAAAATATGTACACAAATAACCACACAACTACTGAAATACCTACTTTGCATGCTCGAAGATTTTATAGGATTGAATCTGCGGTGCTCTGTTTTATTTGAAAATCTGGAGAACCCACCTGGGATTTCATTAAGGGAAGCAGCTATTAATCCAAGATAGAATGGTTCATTATCATCACCATCACCATCACCACCATGCCCCACACATGGCCGCTCGCCATGGGCACCCTCCCCACATTCACAGGCAGAGTGTCAATGCAGTTCAGTTCTGGGTTTTCCCTTTTATGTTTACTGGCCTCTCCATCTTACTTGCATTTAGTCTAATGAAGCTGTGGGTAAAACAGAAGCTTACTTGAGGGTAGATCTATCAGATTGCCATACCCACATTAATGGGTGTTCATATTTTGTCTACACATGAGGTCCTCAGATCTGTCAAAACGTGCCATTTTCTATAATATTGTTTTTACCAAAATACACTGCTACAATGTACTTCTGATTTTTCTATTCTATAGAACGTTTTGCTTGCGATGTGACCATCAAGCTTCTGTGTTCTTTCTCTGTAATTATGACCTATTGTGCAAAAGGCTACATGCAACTGCTGCAAGCAAAGTAATATCAAGTTTTTTAATAAGAGAATTGTTTTTCAATTGAGATCCAATTATGATTTGTAGACGAAAGTCTGTTTTTTTTGGGTATTGAAAACAGTTCTCTATTAATAATGCAGATTATACAGTGCTATTCTTACTTAAAAGGAGTGGTATGGAATCACAATTTTTGTGGGTATGACGGTTTTTGTAAAATGCACAACGCTGCTTCCATATATATGGAAAAGACTTGGTGCAGTTTTTATTTTTATATTTAAAGAGGGTTAAATGCCATGGAAATCAAAACAAGGATTCCATTCATATGAATGATAATATTCACTAGAAATGTTGATTGAGATCTGTGATCATAATTTTCAGTGCAGAACTCAAGTGTTACTTTGGTTGACAGATTCTTGGTGTCTTGAAGTTTTTATTTTGGTCTTTCTTCAATGCATGGTTTTGATGGTGTAAAAGACATGAATAGATGTTTACTTGGCTGCCAGATCCTTGTGTAAATTTTTTTATGTTTGTCTTTCTTAAATTTATGGTTCTGACTGAGATTTGACACAGTTAAAAAGCGAAAAACATGAATGGGTGTGGATAACTTGACTGTGACATCAGATTTTTTACCATCTTGAATAGTGTATGTTATGCTTCTCAAGTACTTTACTGGAATAAGGTGTAAATGTTTTTTTGATTTTGTATTCTGGTAGGTCCTCCCAATTTGATCATGGCAGATTGAAAACTTTGTTTATAGAATACTCTATTGTATATGTTGTAGATTAGGGGTAGGATTTGTCCTTGTATGAATGAGATTGGTTAGATGGATGATGAAATAGAAACCCTCCGAAGGAAGAAATTCCTAGTGTAGCACACTTCTGCTCTACATGTTCTCAGTTATGCTTCCAAACTGTGAATGTGATCTTGAGAAGATTATGTTTGGGAGCTCTCTAGGCAATAGTTATTTTGCTAGATGTGATTTAGGACAAACAAGATCATCTATCTGAATTTTAGATTCATTTGCACAGGCTACAACCTTTATGTCATTTGGTACATTTTGCTCTAATCTAGGCCTTCCTCTGCCTCTGGCCTTGGCAAAGTATTACCCTGAAACATCTGCAGGGGTATAGATACACAGGTCTCCTTTTGTAATGTGGGGAATAATATAAGTACTTATGTATTGGTTGAATGACACACTAACATTCTTGTGACCAAAAGGTGAGAGGCTTTGGGCATTCAAACCTGAATTTGGTTATGTATATATTCCATGGTCTGAATGGTAATATGTTTTATGTTGGCACTGCTTTGTTTCCATGCCATTTAGCAAATACAAGAACTATCACAATTGTCCATTGTTAAGATTTATATCTGGAATTACCTAGCATGAGGTTAACTTGAAATTATTGGTTTCTCGCTTTGGGACTAGTTGAAGCTATGTAAGATAAATAGGTATTTATGACTAGTTGAAGCTTTGTAAGATAAAGAGGGATTTATGGCTACATGTATTTTTCTCCTTTCACAAGGATTGTATCTTTCCCCTTTCTAAGGAACGTGTTGTCATTGGAAGGAAGACATATGTATGTTATAGTTTTTTTATTGATTTGATAAATATTTTAATTCTTCGGCATCTTTTAGTATTTGTTAGTATTAGGTGTAAGAATAATTGACCATCTTCAATGTAATACCATGATACATGGATATGATATATATTTTTATGATTGGAATCTCTTGATTATATAGATATTGACATGCTCTGTTAGTTTTGCTGCGATTAACATATGAAAACTTAATTAATTATATTAATCAAATTGAAACATATCTATACATGTTTGAACTCTTAGAAATTAGGAGTCAAAACATTATTTCATTCCCTACAAACTCTCATTTGAACCTACTCTAGTGAGGTGTGTTGATAGTGCAACTCACGCTCATACACAATATAAATTATTAATCCTAATAATATTATGGCATACTAAATATTCCCAACATTCACCCCTTTCATACAAACATAGGGAAATAAACCAATTTACATGACTCGAAACATGTGACACGACATAGACTTCTTGATGGTTAGGGAACACATTGACCTTTCATTAACCACAAATGCTAATGGACAGGGACATCGACCTTTCACCATACAAGTATAAATAGGGAACATATCAACCTTCCATACTATCTACTTTACACATCTATTGGTTTACAATTATATATGTACATTGCTTTACACATGTATTTTCCCAGTGCAAATACATTGTCGCAAATTTACATACAAACACAAAAATAAAATAAAAGAATTAATGACTAATCCCTCATTGTTACATTTGCAACCACCATTCATAATCACTACCACATAATTTTGAATAGTATAAGACGGTTAGTGTTGCCACTTTGGAACCGATCTCGGCTTTACTTGATTTGGTGTGGTTGCTCCACTGTTGTAGTATGCAACATTTGAGTTGTTGATGTGGATTTTACACACACCTCAAAAATTCCTACAAGGTTGCCTCTAACATTTTAGGATCGGTGAATAGACTCACTCTAAAACATAAGTTGTAGGGTATTCGGTTTTATAAGAACTTGTTGATGGAATAATGGTAAACGACACATATTGTTTACCACAAATGAACTGGCTATGGGTGAACATAGATCTACTTGGAGTGGGTGGAATGATGATGTTCTAAGGTGGGTAGGGTTTCAAAAGAAACTTCAAAAAGAGGGAAAAGTAAGGTAGAAAAGAGGCCCTATGGACACTTAGGGATAAAGCCTTTCAAGACTAGTATTTGAACTCAAATAGGACAATGAATCTAAACCAATATTGTTGTAAGCTGTTGTAGCACATGAACAATCAAATACAGTGAAGAGTCAAAGGAATTATAATAAAGTATACTCAAACATGTAGAATTCAAAGGTTGCCTAATTTCCAGATTGGTATTGCACATCTACAAGAGGGTTATGATAAACATGAAAAAGATATTCAAATCAGCTATAGGTAAAAATGAATGATTGTATTTTAAAAAGGATATCTTATACACAATCAAAGCACTAAGATACCAAAATAATAGAACGTTTCAAGTAATCCACAAAATTGGAGAAGAATCAAGATTTACACAAATCAAGTCAAGCAGAGCTTCTCTGAATTTCCTATTAATCTCAATAGTCAAAATTCTCCTTCTTTTGAGACTTGGAGGCTACATGTATTTATAAGCTTGGGATGGGGAAGGCCTCATCTCTTCAAGCTTCGCCTAAAATGACAAGTTCAAAAATAGAACCCTTCATTCAAAATCATGTAAAGATGCATGTACAATGATAATGCCCAGAATAGACTCAACTAAAAATACAATATGCATATACAATTAATATAGTGGGAACTAAAGTCCCACCTTGGTGATAATCATGCAAATACATAATCATTCTAAAATTAAACTGTTGATGTGGCACAATTAATTGGAAGAGTCGATGGAAATACTACAGTTGCAACTAAGGTAAGGACTAAGAGCTTTGTGAAGTTGGGGGGCACTTACAGCTAGTTGTGTGCATGGGACCAACCCAAAAGTTGCTTCTTTGGCTTTTAGCTCTTCCCCTGGTACGTAAGTTGTATCAAATTCTTTATCTATGATTTCAAAATGTAGTAACGAAGGCTTCACAATTCTGATTACATTAGCCATTAATCTTTCTTGCTTTGCCTCTAAGCTCTTGAATTCGACTACTAGAGTCTTTACTCTCGTTACCCTAGCCTTAACAAAACTAACTGCAATACTTCTTTGTTAGTTTTATAAATAATATCTTCCACTTCTTGCCTTAATTTTTTAGTAGCAAAGTGGAGAAGGTTCTCAAAATTGGATTTGTTAATAAACTCGCCATCTTGGATGATTACCTTGGTGACTCTCATATCTTTCAAAATATGCAATGTTTCACTTTCATGACTAATAAAAAGTCCCAGTAGCTTCTTCATTTGTTTATACCAATTTAGGAAGGCATCCCTTTTAGCAATCACATAGTTTAAACACCAAGAGACATCCATGCTAGTCATGAGATTCAGCTGATCAAAAGCACTAATCCTAGAACACTATTCAGGAAATTCAATCTTCTTTCTTTATCCTTCATCTTATTCCATAGTGTAATAATATCTATTATGTAGGCTTGACTGCCTGCCCTAAACACTCTGATGTACAAAATATCTTACAACCTTGTAGCTACACTTTGAACATCATTAATAATTTCCTGAGGAGCCTATGTAATTGGCATTTACTTCCATCTTTTTGAGGCCTCCTTAGTAATCTAGTGCATTTCTTTTATTGTCATCTCGATGGAATCCATAAAAGTGTTGAAATCCTCAATATATTTAGTAGGGTCATTGGGATAACTTTTGGGTTTCTTGGCTAAAGAGAACAAATTTTCCCTTTTTTCAAACTCCACTTCAATTTTTATTTTCAAGTTGACCATTTTCCTCATCCTCACTCTCTAAACAGTCTCACTTTCCTTGTCGAACAGAGTGGAGACTTTGGATAGCTCAATTAAGACCAAATTTTATCTTTCATCTCTAACATTCTACACCTCCCTCACCCATTGGAGAATAATAAATTCTCCTATGTCTTCTTCATGAGTAAGATCTGAGGATGTAGAAGGTGGAGAGGTCATTGGAAGGGATGTAATCATAGTGGTTGGAAGGGAGTCACTTATTTGAATAAGGACTTGGGGAAGTTTCTAGCCAACCATTTTATATGGGGATGTTTCTTTCATAAGTGTTACCTCTACCAAGAATCTAGTTAGACCTAGAGTTATTTCTACAGTCATTATTTATTTTGGCATGGCCAATGGCTAGGGCATGGAGAGCTCTATTTGGATTAAATTTTTCTTGGGAGCTGGGGGCTTATTGAAAATAGGAACTGTGACCAAATTCTCAAAATGCACTGATCTAAGAGTCCTTATTAGTTTTGGAGAAGAAAGAATATATGAATCAACACTAGTACTAATGGAACTGGATGATATAACCCTAGGTATTACTGAAGGTAAACTTATAATAGGAATCTCTACAATACGATCTAAAGAAATAATGGAAGAGACTACTTCATCAATTTTTTAACTTTGCTCTTATGTGAGGCCGGCTAAGGTTCCTCCCCCTTCATGCTCGTCTAGACTCAAAGCTTTGACTTTTTCCAGATCAGCTTCTTCATCATATGCTTGTGCCATGCCCATTTCTTGGTCTTCTTCTTTAGAAGTATAATCAACCAAAGATATTAATTATTTAGATTCTTCTTCTTCAAGCTTTGTTAGAGTCTCTGCATCATTTTTGTCTTCCTCAATAGCTTCTTCTATAATAGGGAGACCAAGTGATGGCCTCTCTTCTAATTTTTTAGATTGGAAGGGAATAGGGGAGTCCTTGTGCTTCCTTTGATAGGTGAAGATGGGTAGAGTGGAAGGTGGATGAGATGGTAAAGGGGTTGTGGGAAAAATTTTGGTAAGAAGTGGAGTTGAAGGTGATGAAGTGGAAGGAGTGGAAAGCCCAGGGCTTACTTGAGGGGACTTAGGATATTATAGAGAGTTTGGGACAGTTGTAGTTAAAGTAAAAGTCATTTGTAGGAATTCAAGAAGGCTTACTTGGGTGATTGTAGTGAGGGGAGACAAAAGAGTCATCATAAAACTACACTTCCTTTGTTTATTTGAGGAAATGACTGACCTCGTCTTTGTAGTCATTGTGCCCAAGACGTGTACGTGTGAAGTTGTTGAAGTAGAAGGGACTTGAGAACCAGAAAGTCCTCTCAACATATATCTCATAAGCTGAGGATTTGATTCCCTTTGACTCCCAAATTCATTTGGTTGTTCCTTTGTAGGCTCTGCTAAAGGGGAAGGAAGTTAATCTTATGGTTGAGAGTCTTGTGGTGGAGATAGAGGCCATTACTGACTCCATGCATTTTGGGCCTCTTCTTATGTTGCCTCATAGTTGTATTGTAAGATGTATGATAGACATTGATTTGTCTTTCATCTTTATCCATACTTTCAAATCGTCCAAGGCATTTAGGAAGATTTGATCATGATCATATGCCTAGTGATTATAGGAGACATGCACTTTCTTCTTTTCTAGAATAGTTTTGAGATACCCCCTTATTTTCTTCTTGGGGTCCCATTCTCTGAAAGGTGTAAGTTGTAAATTATTTTGTGTTCTATATTTACCAGTTTGAATGAAATATGATCTGGTCATATAATGATGTTGTCCAATGCTGAAAGGAGTCTTGAAGTAGTAGGTCAAATGCGTTTAACCTAATTCCTCATTGATATTATTAAAGACTTGATATGTTATTTCTTATTCCGCTATATGGTTTAGAATATGATGTAGTAGTAGTAGAGGAGAAGTCCTAGTACCTTTTACTCAAATGACAGTTACATCTAGGTATAACCAATAATCTCCCATTTTTCTTAGGCTCCTTGTCATGTTTTTTTATAGTCTAGGCATCGAGGTCCCCTACATTGCTTGATAATGAGGATAGAACTCATTGCATATCCTTCTAATTTTGTTCCTATACCTATAAATGGACATGAAAGAAAAATCCTTTCTAACCCTGTTTGCCAAATATTCGTCTAAGAATTACCATTCTCGATCATAGGGCTTGTAAATAGTGTCCATCACTGCATCTAGTAAGTAAGACATCATGTAGAAATTATCATCCTCAGGCCTTCAATCAAGGTAGAGTATCTATGATTTTAATCGTACACTTATAATCTCCTCAAGTGCCAAGAACTAGTTAGTTGTTACAAGTATATCCAATAATAGAACCCATTCAACCTGAATATATGTGATACTCAAGAATCCATATAATCTATTAAAAAGTGCCATTGCTATTACAACTCCAAGTCTAAATTTAATGATGCAATTGGAGGAGATATCCCACTTTGGATTCAATGTCTAACCTTTTGCAAGCCATTGCATTAACTTTCCATCTACGGTGTTATACTCAAACCAAACATTGGTTGAGACTTGATTATAGGCAGTCTCAAGATATGGAAGCCTAAGGTGTCGCTCGAATGCCCTACCTAAAATATAAGTAGAGGTAGTCTTGACTTTCCTAACATGCATGATATCTCCATTAGTGGTTCCATTAACAAATAAAAATTTCAAGAGGTCAACACATAACATTACCTCAGGTTTAGCTACTACTTGGTGGAGCCCTTGCTATTTGATTGGTAGCAAATCATCTATGTATTGTTTGGCCTTTGGAGAGAATTCATTTTTAATATAATATGACTCGATGGATTCCACCTCTTCTTAGAGAATTGAGTAATGTGGAAATTTGAAGTTCAAAGGCTCTTCTCAAATATTATATCTTTGTATTTTATTAATCCTGTAAATGAGTATTGGGAGCAGATTGAGGGCTTACTCTATTTTGATGAAGAAGCCATTGTTCTCCTTTGGTTGCCATAATTCCTTCGATATCCTAAATTGGTTCATTCTACGCTTACTAGTTGAAGAAAATTAGGGCTCGCTTAATGCTGGAAAAGTTCAAAAACACACTTATTTAATCAAAAGAGTAATAGAAAAGTGAATTTTCCTTATCGTAGATTTTGTATATTTAGTTCGCAGGCCTAAGTATTGAATGTATTCATGTCCCTTCAATGCATATAACAGACTTTTGTTTTAATGCCTATTTCAATTTGAATGTGCCAATCAACTTTGATGGATGCCCTTACACCAAATGGCAATTGTTCATTAATTCTATCTAGTCATTACTTTTGAGACAACTATCAGTGTTTCATTGACTTACTTCTTTATCATGTTGTTGATCCTTCCCCTTTACGTTTTAGCCATGCCTTCCTTGGATAGTGCCACTTGTTAGGTCCTTTTTAACCCAGTCATTTAAATCTCTTCACTATGTTGGGCAGGTCTTATCGATAATTTTGTGCCAAAAATATCAAAACATCTTATACCCTAAGGGAGACCCATTAATTTTTTTGAAAAAAGCTTTAAAGTGACCAAATAAGCCCTTTTTCCATACTTAGCAAAGTGCACCCAAACCCCCCCTTCCCACTTACCTATTATGTAGCAAAAACCACAGATTTGGGTGTAGTTTGTAACTTACAAAGTGCACCCAAACCCTCACTTCCCACTTACCTATTACGTAGCAAAAACCAAAGATTTTGGTGTAGTTTACAACTTACAAAGTTGTATAGTGTACCTAAACCTCTACTTCCCGCTTACCCTATGCCCAATGAAAGGTGGAACTCTGGTTGCACGTTGTAACTTTATAAGTTGCAAAATGCAATTGGAACCCCACCTTCTGCTCTCACCAAGAACCCATGGAAACCATAACTCTGAGTGCACTTTAAAACTTCGTAAAGTTTCAAAATGCAACTCGAGTTCCACTTTTCGCCCTTCCTCCCTACCCATGGGAATTAGAACTCTGATTGCACTTTACAACTTTGCAAAGTTACAAAGTGCAAACAAAGTTCCAATATTTGCTTCCTCCACTAAACCACTCGATGGAAAGCGGATATCCAAATGCGAATCACACATTTACAAAATTGTAAAATTGCATGACGACTCTAAAACCCCACTTTCTTGCCACTACCCTACTTAACATTAAATTCCAGTTTTTATTAATAAATTAGGTTTTTCAAGGTCATTATTCACAATTACAAATTGAAGTTGGAGCTCTATGCCTAGAAGCTTGTGAACCAGATGCCAAGCAAACACCAACACCACATGTCAATCTGCCATTGCCATCCCTTACACGTATAAAATGGTATTCCTCCATTTCCCACATGTTTTCTTTCAAATCATTGTCATTTTATCTCTTTCAACTGAGCATAGGGTTCTTAGATATATATTTCAGGTTTTTTATCTTCAAACCTAACATCATTTTCCATTTTGCTTGCATTTTTTCCCGTTCCTTGTTTGTAATTCTAGAAAGCTTGTTAACAAATCATCTAATAATTTATTGTTCATAGTAGAAATTTAGGGTTTGTAAAAATTTATTAAATCTAGAAAATTCCCATGACATTCTCCACACAAATTTTGGCAGAGATCATAGTTGTTAAAACACATACAAAACCCCGATGAAGATTTCCTTTATCCTGACAACTCTAAGTTCCTGTCAAAAATCCGACTTGATTTTGCAAACCAAAAACCCCATTGGACTTTTCATTGGAATTTACAAGTGAAAATTGCAAGTCAAAACCCCACTAAACATTTCAGCTACAATTACACATTATATCTCCATCAGACTTTTTACCTACAATTGCAAGTCAAAACCCTGCCAACTTTGTAGTTGGTTCTCCCAAGTCATTTTTCTTGGAGCACATGTATAGAAAGGAAATGATGTTCAAGTCAAAGGGACCTAGTGTCCCATTCAATTTGGACTCAAATATAAATTAGGTCACTGACACATATTAAGGTCACACAGACCCAACAAATTTCTAGAACAAAATAAATGTTGAATTCAAAAATGATTTGATTCAAAGCATGTATGACAGTGGGTTGCCCTAGGAAACAACTTTCCTGCTATCATTATAGATCCCTAAACTTGTTCTCACAATGGCAAAACACTATGATGTTGAGAAGAGGGAGGTGGTGAGTGACAAATGAGAGAAGATTATGAACTCGAAACTTGATTTCATGGATACTATATTCCTAATTCCAGAATACGAAATATATATAGACATAACTCTTAACTCTTCTAAGAATTTCTATCAATATAATAATATTGCATGTCTATGAGTTCTAAACAAATAATGGCTAAAAACTTCTAGACCTACATCCACGATAATGCCAAAAACACTAACTAGGATAGACTTCAAAGATGAATTAGGTGACATTATCATACTCTTGCACAGAGCTACAGGGAACCTAGATTCCAAGAATTATCAGGATTGGATGTACTAGTATATCTGGGTGATCCATCAAAACAAATAGTACATCCACTTGGCCCAATTAATTTATGACTCCATTCACAAATAGTTGATGGAAGTCCAAACTATAGGCAAGTTTTATGTGACCTCATACATGGTCTATATATTAGCAAAAGGGAGGGCATTCCTAGGATTGAACACAGTGCCTAATCAGGTCAACAAGGTATTTAACAACTACTTTGACCTCACCCTTGATGTAAGTAAACAACATTTCAAAAGGATCAATGTTGTTTTTGTATACTACATCATAATTATATTTGACAAGGAGCTAGAAAGGAAAATATTTTATGATGCTGTAGCATCTAAAATCATAAATTAGGAGTCATATTCCATTCAGTTCCCAACATATTCATACATCAGAGTGGGAGGTTTCAGTGGTTGTCCCTATACCCTTCCAAGGTATGTAAGCGACAAATGGGTCCTAATGGAACTTGTGAGGCAACTTGCAGAAACCCATAAATTCTTATCAAGTAGCATAAGGCAAGGATCCATATCCAAATCAATATAAGAAGATACACCTACCCTTCCCTATCAAAATCCAAAAGTGTTGATGCCGAGATGACTCAAATAACCTTAAGAGTTTTGTTAGGCTAAAATAGAACACATATTTATCCCTAAATTACATACAAGAGAAACTATGAAACTAATCGATCAAACATATATAAAATAATCATAAACATGCACAAAATAAGAGACACCAAATTTAACATGTTTTACCCAAGATGGGCTACATCCACCAAACTTGTCTAGTATATTATTTCCAACAATACAAGGGAGAAAAAAATCCTACAATAAAACTTGTTACAACTCTCTACCTTCTCTACCTCCTCTCTCTGTGTATAATCTAATTTTTTTTCATCTCAACCATGTATCAATACATTTTAGGTTAAAACACACCTAAACATAACCTCTACTGTCAGATCTAGAAACCTTTAATCAATGGCCTAGATTGACTACAAAATTACAATTTTATAATGCAATTTTAATAAAACTTTCACTTTGGGGACGTTACCCCTGAACCCCCACCAGGGCATGTGGCCCCTGGACTGCAAAAGGGGGGTTCCCCCCCTTTCAACCCCCCATGTCATCGAGGATGCAAAGAATGGGATCCAAAACTTGGCTAAAATAACATTAGAATTTTAACCTCTTATCCTCAAAGATAATCAGGCTCCACACCTAATAAGTTCTTGATACAAAGCCATTATATGATGTGAATAACCGTATTACCAGTATAATGGTTATCACCATATATTCCAACATTCCTTTTTATGAGTATTACTAGGAAGATATACAAGATGAAGAGGTAGTAAGATTGAGAAATTATTCCAAAATGACCTTGGAGTAGATCAAAACCTACAACATGGCACTAGTCCCTGAGGATTTCAAAGATGATGAGTCACCAGTTGACATAGTATATTATGATAATAAAATATATCTCTAACCTCTCCCACTGGTCAGGATGTGTATACCTAAGTCCTCATTGATGGATAGGACCACCCAGGTGATAAACAAAATAATAAATTGGTTATGGAGCAAAGGGATCAATATAACCAAAGAGACCCTAAGTATTTATGATAGATTGAGAGAAGTGAAGGAGAAGGGTTTGGAAATAATAGTAGAGGGTTCCAATAGTGGAACCCAAGCAGATTAGGTAGACATGCCAACTGTCTCACACAAGCAAAAGCAAAAGTAGAAGGCAAAAAGGGGTCCTTCTAATAGCCAAGAGACAACAACATAATCAATGGATCAACCAATGTCAACTTCTATTGATGACACAACTACTATTCAATCGGCAAAAATAATTCCCCCTTGTGTCTCTACTATCTAACCAACCACAATACTCCCTCCTCTTGTTTTCACTATCCAATCAACTCAAATAGTTACTCCTCTTATTTCCACTAGTCCACCAGTGCAAGTAATTGCACATTCATCTAACCCACTTATTCTAGTAACTCCCCTGGTATAAATCCAATCAACACAAGTGGACACTCAAAATCCACCTTCACCTCCCTCTTCCGCAATCACTTCCACCTCATTCCCAATATCCATTACCACTCTATTAATCACTAATACCACCCAATAATATATGGCTATAGATTAAATCATTCTAACTTCAACACCACTAGCCATCCCAACCACTAGGATATATATTGCTTCATTTTCATCTTCTGTCACACTCCCCATTTTATCTACACTGAGTGTTCCCACCACATTGATTGATTCATTTTCTGCCTTGGATTCCACCCTTCCACAAATTCCCCTATTCCAACTACCTATGGCTACCTTTCCACTTATGTCACTCCTAGCTCCCACACCCCTTGTAATCACATCAATACCCACTTCACCCATTCAAGTACCCATTTCTTCCACTGCCATTGTAACCCAAGCCCCCACCAAAGAGGTGTATATAGAATGACCCACTAATACAACTATGGCTGCTCAACCCAAAAATGGGAAAGAGAGCAAAATCATTAGCCAAGGATTCAATGACAACATTAGTGATAGATATAACACATGTCACAATAAATACCAGTGTAGCAACTTCAACTACAAATTCACATATGACAGTGCCAGATTCACAAGTTGCCACCCAAAGTTGGCTAGCACAATTAATGTTGAAGAAGTGGAAACAAATGGTGTCTCCTAACACACTACACTTTGGTCTATTAGAGCTATCCAAAAGATCAAAGACATGCCCCAAGACCATATCTAGGGGAAAGATATGTAGAAATAGTAGTTCCCCACTAGACAAACAAAAGGAAGATCTAGTGGTGGGGAATTATCAAATATATAAAGTGTATCTGGTTCATTCGATAAAGGAAGGAGTGAAACATGATGTTCAGTCAAGTATCATCTTTATTTTTGATAAGATGGATAGTGACAAGGTCACTAAGGATGAATTGAAGAATAAAGTTGAGCAGTTAACAACTGCATTGAGGAAGTTCATCAAACTAGTTGCCCAACCAACTCAATCTTTTGCTTAATTCCCTGACAAATAAACATTTGAGGCAATGACAGAGATTGGTACCATGGGAAGGGCCAAAAAGAATGGGCTGATGAACTCATAAAAAAGGGAAATATAGTGATAGAGCTAGCAATGGACTATCATAAGACTCTGAAGGATGATTGTGCATATCTAAAAGTAGAGATAATCAAATATGAGGAAGATATTTAAAGACTGAATCTATTCTTTCCAAAGTTGTAGGTTGTCGATCTAATTAAGACTGACACCCCCACATCAAAGAAGATATTAAATAGTTTTACAAATCATGAGGAGTTGGATAGAGCATCCCATTTCAAAATCACGGTACTCACTAAGAGTATTAATAAGGCTAAAAGTACATGTGATAAGGCCACAAATACAATCTATAACATTGAATATTTACTTAGTAAATTGTCATGTGAAGTAACATATCATCAAGATCAAACCTTTTCGATTCAAAAGGTTTAAGATAAATTCAAAGGGGTAGTCAAGAGAGAATCAACATGGAACATAAACTTCAACTTGAGTTTCATCCACTGATTCATCAAGTATCACAATACACTAGATTAGATGGGGAAAGACACTCGAGTCTACAGAGCTACATCTAGGGAACTATCCAAAGTAATAGCAGAATGTGAGATTATCAACCTTTGCACCCTTGGCTTGATGAAAAATAGATTTAAGAGATCTTCAATAGTTTTGACGCTTATATCAAGAAGATGTAGGTTAAAAAAGATAAAGAATCTTTAGAGGTCATGGTTGTGGATTAATTTTTTCAATTGATTGTAAAAAATATTCTGTAACTTACATTGTTGTAATAAACATTGTAAAGTTGCAAGTTGTAAATTGAAACTATCATTTTGACATCTCTTTTTGATAAAGAGCCACTTGTAATTTTCAAGTATCTTTTTGACAGGGTTTAAGTTTCTAAAGTGAAACTTGTAAATTACACTTTTCCTTTTGTCAAAGTTTGAATTGCTTAACTTGAAAAAGCTCATGCTGTAATTTACACTTTCCTTTTTGTCAAGTTAAATGATTTACAAATTCGTAAAAGTATTCACTTCAAATTATAAATTAGGTTTTTCAAGTTATAACCTAAAATATCTAAAATCATTCAATATATATCAAGAAATGATTCATTTTGATGCCTAATTCTTTGGGGAAGATAACAACAACACAACTCAATGAAGAAGGGTTCAATTGAAGATTTCGATGGATTTCTCTACTCCTCCAACACTTGTTGAAGCACCCAGTAGTTTCATGCTTCTTATCCATCCATCTACACCACTAAGGATGCCATTCCAAGCTGAAGAGGAGGATGTTTGTATGAGTTTTCTTGGATTTTTCTTGCTCTTTAACTAGGTGTACAGTTTTGTTAACTTCCTCTCTTTAAAGAGAGTATTTTTGTATAAATATGGGTAGCCTAGCATAGTCGATCTATTTTTTATTAGAGAAATTATTTTGCATTTTAAAGAATTGATCTACATTTTGTAACCTGGAAAAAGATAATAGACTAAAGTTTTACCTTCCTTGTGTTGTGTCTTCTTTGTGTATGTATGGATATTTTTCAAGTTTGTGAATTTTCTAATTCTTGTTTCAGTCACATAAATTCATATATGGTATTATTTATGCCCTTTTGGAATTTGATAAAAAAATAAGAAATATATTCCTTATTTGATAAAGATTCAATATTACCTTTGATCTCATATTTGTGCAAGATTGTGTTGTGATAAAATCAACATATTAAATATTCAACTATGTTAAAATAAAGCAAGAATTAATTTACACTATATGATTTGGTGCAATCACCATTTTTTTCCAATTTTTAAAACTCATTATGAAACTCTTTTCCTCATAAGTCAAACCCTAGTTAGGAAAAAAATCACTAAGAAGTAGTAGTTTTATGTGAACTGGTCATATACCAGTTGCAATAAGATTAGTGAAAGGAAGTTGGCCTTCTTCGGAGGTTCATCTCAATTTGTCAAGGTTCCATAGTTTGGAGGTGATCCCATTGTGTCATTAGATTTTCCACATGTTGTAACTCACACTACTCATAATACTACAAATATGAAATAGGTGCAAAATCTAAGTGATAATAGGTTACATAATGACTAGTTAATGTGATCAAGCCATGTGGCCTAATCTTAGAGCATGAGAAGCAAGAAAGCTCATAGCATTGTACTAGTATCCCTTTTGATGAATAATTTCTCATGGTTGTAGGTTTCTATGATTGAGATGCATGGAATGATCTCAGAAGCTTAGAGACTTAGGAGCTCAAAATCATTGGATTACATACCAAAGAACTGCTTAACCTTCCCGTGGGCATGGGTTATTGTGAATGCACCAAGTTTCGATCACTCTGAACCCTGTAGACTCAAAATCTTAGAATCATTGGCACATGAGAATGCATAACTATTAAATTTACCGATAAACAAATGAAGTCTCTATGTTTTTATTTTAACGTGAATATGTCATGTGGCAAGTTTGTGGAGTCTGAGAAACTGACAGACTTGAAATTTTAACAACATGAAAATATTGTAAACATCCATAGCTCTGTAGGCTTAGAAATTTTGTAATTTTCCAAAGCTCCAAATGATGCGAGAGTGATGCATGTCACAACCATATGGAATCTAATAATGTGGGCTTGATTGGGGGAAATTAATGATCCTTGGCTTTTAATCCTGTGATCCAAAATATATAAATTAAGACAGAAAGATTAGTTCTATTATCCCACAAATCAAAACATCAATATTTAAATAAAATTCATGAAAACCCAAGTTTTGAAATGACTTAAAATACTAGTTAAAGCTTGGATTTTCATAATTTGAATTTGTGAAATGCTAGATTTTTTGGAATTAACCCTAGATGACAAATGTATGACAACCTAGTCATAGATCTTTAGACTCATAGATCCCCAAATAAAGGTTTTAATATAATGGGTTCCTCTTTTAAAATTCCAAAATGGGGTGTGTATGTTAGGGCACAATAAATGGTGACTCATAGGGGCAAATAGTCCTAAATAGTTTGAGAACTCAAAATTTTAAAAATATATTATGATAAAACTTCAATCCTAACAAAGAAAGAATAAGGAAATCCAACTTCTAGAAGAAACTCTTACTCCTGATGCAACATACTAACATTCGCATTCCTTAGTTTAGTGTGTGATCTAGTGAAATTAATTTCTCTTAGTCATGAAGATTTTGATGAAGACCCAAATAAACATTGTAGGTTTTATTTTGACTTTTGACGTTGTAATCAATGAAAAATAAAGCTTAAACATTACTCTACTACTATCCATGTGTCCATAGCCTTGACAAATATATATCTAGTTCAACCCAAAGCCTTGATCTACCACCAACTAGGCATCCATAGCCACAGTAGAGTTTACTTAAATCACCTATCCTCTATCATTTTTAAAAAATACAAATAGTGAATGGTTTGGAACTACCTTTAGCTGGGTGTATGAATAAAAAACATTATTGGTCAATATGTCCCTATCAATGTCTATTTGGTCTTACATTTATCATCTCCTACCCAAGTTTTAGCATATGATAATGTAGTGCATCTTTAGAAATGAAAATCATTTATAAAATTTGCATGAGTATATTAAAGCAAGTGCCAACATCTAAGTAAGCCTATTCAGTTTAAATAAAATAAAGGTTAGTCATAATACATACCTCAACTCTAGAAAGTCTAGTATTATTAGAATAAAGTTCCATGAGCACCAATTATGCTCCATTCAGGTATCATCCTCTTTATTTTGGCATATCCTTTTAGATTAAGTTCAATAAATAGTTTGAAATAGTTCTATAACTTAAGAAATTAAATTAGAAAGTAGGGAACTAAGCTATTAAAAACAACAAAATTACCCTAAAGAAAATCAAGTGTATAAAGTAGGAAATTCAATCTAGAAAACAATAGTTTTAATCTAGAAAGTAGTAAGTTTAATGTACTCCTACTCGACATCTCCATTTATAGTTCACTTTGATGCATGTCTAGTTGGGGAAAATATGAAGTAATGCTTCAATAACTATCCATTGATTGGAAAGGTGAGGTTCTTACCTTGGAGGTATTTTAACCGAAAGACATTATTTCCAAAGATTTCAGATACCTAATGTGGTCCAATTCACAATGGAGTGAACTTGTCATGTTACCCTTTCTTCTCATTTGCTTTATCCTATAGGATCACTAAATCAGAGAGCCTGAAAGCCTTGATTTTAGATCTCTTATTGATGGAGATTATATGTACTCATGCAACTGGAGGATCACTCCTACACACCATTACCACAATATTTGACATAGAGACATTACAAATAAAATAAACAATCAAGTATTTGCACAATAGTCTCTCAAATGTATTCATAATCTTCGTGTGGGTCTCCATAACTGACCAAGTCAAAAAAAATTGGAGTGCCTATTAAATAGGCAAGATAGGTTATTTCCTATAATAAATTACTATTACTATTATGCACTCAACAAATACATACACAAAATAAAATAACATCTTCAACAATAAAAAAACAACTCTCAAATCAAGCTTATATTCTTTATTCCAACACCCTCCCTTAAGAGTAGAATGGGGAGTGAAAAAATAAAAAGCAAACATGAGGCCCTAACCTCTTACCATTTTAGATGATCTAATTTCAAGGTCAAACTCCTAAAGTTTGGCTATCCACTTCCCTCTCCTTTATCCCAGCTCATTCTAACTAAGTGTGAGTTTGATGGTAGGGTCAGGGACAATGAAATATGTCTTATTTCATAGAATATAATGTCTAAATTTTTTTATGGCCTTGATCAAGGTATATATCTATTTATCAATTATGGAATACTTTAGTTCTCCATCCTTTAGGTTGGTACTCATGAAGGCAATGGGATGCTCATTGTCTTCCACCCTTTGCATCAATACGGTAACAATGGTATGTTCTAAGGCAAATGAATAAAGATAGAAATATTTATTGATATTTGGGCTGATTGGGATTTGGGATTAAATTATTACCATTTTTATGTCCTAGAAATATTTTTTGTCCTTTATTGTCCACTAAATCTTATCATCTTGTTTCAATATGACATTCAATAGTTTGATGATTTCTGCAAAACTAAAAATGAACTTTCTCACAAAGTTGATCTTGCCAAAGAAGGACTCCATATCTTTCTTGCTATTGGGTGGATTTAGCTTAGAGATGGCTTGGACATGGTAAGGGTTGAGGAGATCCATTATTTTTTGATAATATGGCCGAATAATTTTCCTTTAGTAATTTTGATTTTTTTTTTTTTAGGTCTACAAAAACTTCATACCTTCTATACCTATCTAGGACTTTTTGTAGATGGCCTACATGGTCAATGATATTTTTGAAAAATATTATAAGATCATCCATGTAAATGATGATGCACTTCCCCACCAGTACCTAAAAGCTGAAATCTATAGCTCTCTAAAAAATGGCTCTTATATTTATTAGTCCAAATGACATCCTTTTATATGCTAAGGTTCCCTATTTGGTGGTGAAGTCAGTCTTCATTTTGTCTTTTGATTTAACCAATACCTGCTTGTATCTTGAGAATCCATCCAAGAATCACATCATCTCTAAGCCATTCACAATTTGTATTACCTCATCTAAAGAAGGGAGATGATAATTATCCTTTTCTAAGGTTTTGTTTAAGTTATTGAAATTAGTATACATCATGATTTCTCCATTCTTTTTCCTGATTGGTACTAGGTTAGCTACCAGGTTAAGTGCCTAATTGGGAAAATAATTTTGGCATCTAAGATTTTTTGCACTTTGATCTCTATGAAAGGTTCTAGGACCAGGTTCACTAGTCTCTGTCTTTACCTGAACGACTTGTGTTCTAGCCTTAAAAGGATGATGTGGGTAATGACCCTTGGATCAAAGATATTTATGTCATGATATGTCTAGGAAATTACATCTTTTTAGTTTTTAAGTAACCCCTTCATCATGGTGATTTTCATTTTCAATACATCTTAGACCTATATGCACTAGTTGGGGAATCAGGTCTATCCCTAAGTTTTTTTGGTGAATTCAGATTCAGTTGCTTTTATCTATTTCTTATTCTATGTCTGAGGGTTGATGTAAAAGGATAATTCTAAGGAAACCATGCCCAGAGATATTTAGTTTTATTGATTCTATAGAACACCCTATTCACCGATATCTTTAGTCTGTATAGCCTGGATATTTATTTCATCTATTATCTGGGCCTCAAAAGCTCCTAAACTATTCATAAACTGTATGATTTTCTGATCATCATCAAACACTTAAAATTTGTCCATATTATCAGGTATAGAAGGGCATACGACCAATTACACTAAATTTTTTTGAATTTTTTATTCTTGTAGTGGTGTTAGATTGGTAGCAAAGGATAACAATGAATCAATTATCCAATTATTTTCTCTTAGGATGGCCTTAATGTTGAATGCTTGAAAAGATTTAATAAAGTTTAAATTTAAATGTTTATAATTTTTTAGTTATGCAATCTTGCATAGGTACTTATTTATGATCTAGTTTACAACTATTTCAAAATCACCAAACACTAGTAGTTGTTTGGCATTTTGATTTAATACAAATTTAAGCCCAAGATCAGGGCTTCATACTTGGCCCTATTGGTGTAGGGGAACTACAACCCTTAAGTAGCTAGGTAATATTTATCTTTTAAGTCTATCAAGGCCACACCCATGCTAAAACCTTCTTTGAAATGAGCCCCATTGAAGTGTAAAGTCCACAGTGAAAAGGACCTTCAAATTCTTATTTATATAATTATTGACTGGTGGTGAAAGTATACACGCTTGTATGTGTCAATATGAAGTCAAATTGCTCACTCTTTATATTATACTTAGTAATCAAGTACTTCACTATGGGATCCTTATCTACCTTGATTTAATTTGGTACCTCTTCCTAGGGTTGCTACATGTGGAATAAATCCATGGCCATATACTCGTTCAACATTTTTAACTAGTCTCGGCTTAGTAGCAAGTTGTATGCCTTTAGAATGTCAATGACTAGGATGTCAGTAGTATAATGAACATGTGGATCTAATGCTAGTTATATGCACACATTTGTCAATTCATTGACACATGAGACTGAAGATTTATACAACTACAATACCACTATTTTTTACTTGTCAAAAGTCTAACCTAACTTTTGGTAAATAGCCACAGGTATCACATTGGTTGATGCCTCAAAATCAACCAAGAAATTATGTACATTTTTGTCAAACATTCAAATAGTTAATAGGAATGGGGGTACCTCAAGTTTATATTTTTACATCATTACATTTGCATGAGCAGTCTTGAATTTATCAAAAGTCCTCCCTATCAGGAGCTTGAGTGGTAGCTCCCTCTATTCAGTGATTTGAGATAGCTCATGAAGATTGATATCATCTTTAAAAAATTTCATGTATTCAACAATATTATATCCTCCCTTTTCATGATGTTTGAAGCTCTATGACTGATCCTTTTCCTTAGAAGGAGGTTGACTCTCCCTCATAGGTGGAGGTGGATTATCTATCTATGATGGGGGTATATTTTTATTAGCATTTAAATCAAGAGGAGTAGTATCAATATTATTGAGAGGTGTTGAAGAAGTCATAGGCTACTTGCTTCTCAGGTTGTAGTTGTTCCTGACCTATTGATATTGTTGGAAAGCATGAACCCAATCAATGTTATCCATGAGATCATTTTCATCTTCCTATGGGAAGGGGAAGTCATAAGTTTCAAATACCATAGTCATGCTAGGGTTGCCTGAATAATTTGAGAAAGTTGGTTCTTGTTGACTAGTATAATTTTATTACCTCTCTACTTCTTGTTAGAGGATTTTGAAGGCAATGTAGAACTCAATACAATCCAATTCCCCATATTGCATAGTTTTATGGACATGGCATCAGTTTGGAAGAGTTGCATCTATGATGTTGATATTTGGCATCCTGTTAGATGAAACCTGATGCTCTTTATTATTTATAGACCTGTTGAAAGGCCTATTGTATTTTAGGAACACATAACCCTGATTGTTTTGATTAGATTTCTATCCACCTATATTACCCATATGTTTTTGCATGTCGAAGAACACATTACTCAGTTTTTGTACCATCCTTTGGATGACTTACATATTTTCCTTAATTTATTTGGGAGTATTGTCCTATGTAGAAGTGATATTAACTAGTATATAATCCTGACTCTAGCTCTGATGGTTAGAAGCAAAATTGTTTAAGAAAATGGGATGTTGATTTTAAGAAATTTGGGTTAGCAACAATTGATTGTGCACTGGGTTTTGGGTCTATGATGAAACATTTTATGTTACATTGGGGATTAGGCTAAAATGTAGGTAGATAGGTATAAGACTAAGTGGAAGTAATGATTATAATAGAGGGTATAATTTTTTGTCTACATTGATTACCTTTGTGTAAGCTAAAAGTATCAATGTTGACATCCCTATGCAGAAATATAATAGTCATTGAATATAGGGAATTTTTATATATTTCAAGGGCTAATGGCTCATTATGTTGAAAGGTAGACTCTAATCTACTTTACATATTTTAAAACTAAGCTTTGAATGCTCAAATTGGCTTGTTGGACTCTCATCTCATGCTAACCAAGTGTTGATAGATAACACTCACACTAGTAACTTGGCTAAATTGGGATAAGAATGCATCTTGACATTCTTTCTAGGTTAAAATTAACCATTTTAGAATATTTATAAACCAACTATAATCTACTTCTTGTAAAGTGAAAGGAAATAGTCTACAAGCCACATCCTTGTGGGTTACAATCAAGATCCCTAAGGTAGATTTGAAAGCCTTTACATGTTCTTATGTAGTCCTTCTTATCGAGGGAGAGAAATAAGGAAGATATTTCTTTGGGTTTGTAGGCAAATCATGCACTACTTATATAACATTGATAGTTGAGCCAATCAAATAAGCTAGGTATTGAGGTGGGTGATTGGCCAGAGGTGGAGGATTAGGAGGTGTATTATGGAGATGGGCCATTAGAACTATTAAAAGATGAGGATATCTTCTTGGGGATGATGATTCAAGATTGGATCTTCTAGAAACATCTCTATCAGACCTAACCTTTTTATGGACCTCTAAATGTGGTTGAAATAGGTTATTATTTGATATTGATATTTTTAATCATCTAGGTGCATCTAGCATAACTCAAGTGATCTTACTTATTAGGATAGAGGAAAAGGATGGAGGCCCTCTTTCTAGTTCTAGTTAAAAACTTCTGTTGATGTGGGTTTTATACACACCTAAAAAAATCCTATGAGATTGCCTTTAATGTTTTATGATTAGTTAATAGACTCACTCTAAGGCATGAGTTGCAAGGTATTCAATTTTATAACAACCTATTAGTCGAATAATGGTAAGTGACATAGATTGTTTACCATGGATGAACTAGCTATGGGTGAACTTATATATCCTTGGAGTGGGTATAAAGATGATGATTATAACTAAGGTGGGTAGAATTTTAAAATAAACTTTAAAAAGAGGGGAAAGTAAGGTAGAAAAGAGAGCCTATGGACACCCAAGGATAAAATCTTTCAAGACTAGTATTTGAACTCAAATAGGACAAGAAATATCAACCAATAGTTGTTTAAAGATATTGTAGCTTATGAAAAATCAAATATAGTGAAGATTCAAAGGAATCATAACACAATATATGCAAACATGCAAAAATCAAAGGTTACCTAATTGTTAGATTATTATTGTATATCTACAAGAGGGTTATGATAAGCATACAAAAGATATTCAAATAAGTCATAAATAAAAATGAATTATTTTATTTAAAATATATATCTCATACACAATCAAAGCACTAAGATACCAAAATTATGGCATGGTCTCAAATAATCCACAAAATTAGAGAAGAATCGATATTTGCACATGGAGATCAAGTCAAGCATAAATTTTTGAAATTTGCTATTAATCTCAATAGCTAAAATCCTCCTCCCTTTGAGACCAAGAGGCTACATGTATTTATAATATTGGGATGGGGAAGGCCTCATATTTTCAATCTTCACCTAAAATTATAATTTCAAAAATAAAACCCTTCATTAAAAATCATGCAAAGATGCATGTACAATGATAATGCCCAGAATAAACTCCCCAACCAAAAATATAATATGCATATATAATAAAACTATTGGGAACTAAACTAAAACCTTGGTGATAATCATGCAAATACATAATCATTCTAAATTTAAAGCATTGATGTGGAACAATTAACTGAAGGAGTCATGAAAATACTATAGTTGCAATTGAGGGAAGGACTAAGAGCTTTATGAAGTTGGGGGGGAGGCTGGGGGGCACTGCCAACTAGTTGTGTGCATGAGATTGACCCAAAATCCACTTCTTTGGATTTTAGCTCTTCTCTTAGTGTATAAGTTACATCAAATTATTTATCTATGATTTCAAATTTTAGTAATGAAGACTTCAAAATTTGAATGTATTAGCCATTAATATTTATTGCTCTACCTCTGAGCTCTTGAATTTGGATACTATAGCCTCTTCTCTTGTTACCATATCCTTGGAAAAATTAACCAACTACAATATTTATTCATTTTTTTTATAAATAGTCCACTCCTCTTATTTTTTCAAGGTTTCAGTAGCCAAGTGGAAATTGTTCTCAAAATTGGGTCTATTGAAAAACTCCCCAGCTTGGGTGATTACCCTTGTAACTCTCATATCTCATAAAATATGTAGTTATTCACTCTCATAAAATTGTAACTCTCATATGTTAATACCAATTTAGGGATGAATCCCTCTTGGTAATCACATATTTTAAACACCAAGAAACATCTATGTTGGTCATGAGATTCATATGATCAAAATCACTAATCTTAGAACACTGAACTAGGAAATTCAATATTATTTCTTTACCCTTCATCTTATTCCATAATGTAACAATATCTACTCTATGGGCTTGACTACCTACTCTAAACACTCTAATGGTGTACAAAATATTGTTCAACTTTGTAGCTACACTCCAAACATCAATAATAACTTCCTGAGGAGAATATATAATCTACATTTTCTTCTGTCTTTTCAAGGCTTCCTCATTAATTTGGTGTATTTCTTTCATTATTGCCCTAGTGGAATCCACAAAAATGGTGAAATTCTTAATATATTCAGTAGGGTCATTGGGATTCCTTTTGGGCTTCTTATCTAAAGAGAACAAGTTTTCTCTTTGTTCAAATTCCACTTCACCTTTTATTTTCACATTGAACATTTTTATCTTCATCACTCTCTGAATAGTCCCACTTTGTTTGTTGAACCAAGTGAAGACTGTGGGTAGCTCAGTTAAGATCAAATTTTGTCTTTCATCTCTAACATTTTGCAACTCCCTCACCGATTTGGGAATAATAAGTTCACATATTTCTTCTTCATATGAAAGATCTAAGTATGTATAAGGTAGAGAGGTCATTGGAAGGGATGTAATCATAGCGGTTGGCAAGGAGGGACTTATTTGAATAGGAACTTAGGGAATTTTCTAGCCAACCATTTTTTGTAGGGATGTTTCTTTCATAAGTGTTACCCCTACCAAGAATCTAGTTAGACCTGGGGTTATTTCCTAAGTCATTATTAATTTTGGCATGGATAATTGATGGAACATGTGGATCTCTCTTTAGGTTAACTTTTTATTAGGAGCTGGGGGATTATTGGAAATAGAAACTATGATAAAATTCTCAAAATGGACAACTCTAGGAATCTTTATTAGTTTTGGAGAAAGAATATCTGAATCAATACTAGTAATGATAGAATTGGATGATATAACCCTAGACACATATGATAGAACTAAAGATATAATGGAAGAGACTACCTTATAAAAATTTTGACTTTTCTCTTTTGTGAGGTTGGCTAAGGTGTCTCTCCCTTTATGCTCTCCCAGACTCAAAGCCTTGGCTTTTTCTAGCTTAGCTTCTTCATCATCTGGTTGTGACATGCCCATTCCCTGGTCTTCTTCCTTGTAAGGATAATAAACCAAAGATACTACTTGTTTAGGTTCTTCTTCTTCTTCTTCTTTAATCTCAATTCTAACCTCTACATCTTTTTCCTCCTCCTTAGTAGCTTCTTCTATAATAGGGAGACCAAGTCATATCTTATATTTTATTTTTTATCTTGGGAGGGAGTAGGGGAGTCCTTGTGATTCCTTTGATAGGTGAAGATGGGTGGAGTGGAATGTAGGTTAGATGGTAGAGGGGTTGAGGAAAACAATTGTGGTAGGAAGTGGAGCTGAAGGTGATGAAGTGAAAGTAGTAGAAGTCCTATGTTTTGCCTAAGGGGACTTAGGAGATTATGAAGAGTATGGGGAAGTTTAAATTAAATTAAAAACCATTTGAAATAATTTAGGAAGGCTTACTTGGGTGATTGTAGTAAGGGGAGGTAAATGATTCATCAAAAAAGTGGACTTCCTTTATTCACTTGAGGAAATGATTGACCTCTCCCTTATATTTTTTATGCCCAAGACCTGTACGTGTAAATCTATTGAATTAGAAGGGAGTCAAAGACTAGGAAGTTATCTCAAAATCTCCCTCCTAAGCTAAGGATTTGATTCCCTTTGACTACCATATTCCTCTGATTGTTCTTTTATAGGCTATATTGAAGGAGAAAGAGGTCAATCCTATGGTTGAGAGTCCTATGGTGGAGATGAAGGCCATTGTTGAGCATTTTGGGCCTCTTCTTCTATTGCCTCAGGGTTATCTTGTAAGGCTTAGGAAAGTGTCATAGACATTGATTCATATTTATCCTTATTTATGAATCATCTAAGGCATTTAAAAATATCTAATCATAATCATATGCCTGGTGATTATAGGATACATGCACTTTATTTTTATCTAGAATATTTTTAAGATACACCCCTATTTTCTTCTTGGGGTCCCATTCTCTATAAGGTGTAATATGTAAGTTATACTATGTTTTAGCTTTACCAAATTGAATGAAATATGACATGGTCACATATTGATGATGTCCAATGTTGAAATGAGTCTTGAGTAGTAGGTCAAATACTTTTGACTTAATTCCTCATCGATGCTATTAAAGACTTGATATGTTATTTTATGACTTGTTATATGGTTTAAAACATGATGTGGTAGTAGTAGAGGAGCAGTCTTGGTGCCTTTTACTTGGATGATTATTACATCTGGGTATAACTAGTAATCTCATATTTTATTTAGGCTCCTTATCATGTTTTCTGATAGTTTGGACATTGGGGTTCCTTGAATTGATTTATATATATGAGGATAGACCTCATTGCATATCCTTATAATTTTATTCCTAGACCTATGAATGGACATGAAATAAAAATCTTCTCCAACCTTATTTACCAAATATTTATCTGAAGGATATTATTCATGACCATAGGGATTGTAAATAGTGGCCATCACTATGTCTAACAAGTAATAAATCATGTATAAATTACCATATCCAAGCCTCTAATTAGGGTAGAGTATTTGTGATTTTGATTGTGCACTTATAATCTCCTTAAGTGTCACCAACTTGCTAGTTGTCAAGAGTATATCCAATCATAGAACCCATTCAACATGAACATATGTGATACTTGGGAAACCATATAATCTATTTAAAAGTATCATTTCTATTACAAATCCAAGTGTAAATTTAATGTTTTAATTAAAGGAGATAACCCCATTTATATTCAATCTCTAACCATTTTCAAGCCATTGATTTAACTTTCGATCTATGGTAATTTATTCAAGCCAAACATTGGTTGAGACTTGATTGTAGGTGATCTCAAGATAGGGAAGACTAATTTATCTCTTTAATGCCCTACTTAAAATATAATCAGAGGTATTTTTGACTTTCCTAACATGCACAATACCTCCAATAGTGGTTCCACTAACAAATAAAACTTTCAAGAGGTCAATACATGTAATTACCTTAGGTTTAGCCACTGCCTGGTAGATTCCTTGCTCTTTGATTGGTATCAAATCATATATGTATTGTTTGGCCTTTGGAGAGAGTTAATCTTTGGCATAATATGACTAGATGGATTCCACCTCTTCCTAGAACATTGATTAATATGAAAATTTAAAGTTTAGGGGCACTCTTCTTGAATAATGTATCTTTGTATTCTGTTAATCATATAAATGAGTATGGGGAGGGGACTAAGAGCTTACATTAGTTCAATAAAAAGGCCATTATTCTCCTTTGGTCATTTTAATTCCTTTGATATCCTAGATAGCTTCATTTTGCACTTGTTGAAAAAAATTAGAGCTTGATTGATGCTTGGGAAGCTTGAAAATGCACTTGTTTAATTGAAAGAGCAATAACAAAGTAAATTTTTATTATCACAAATTTTGTATATATCGTTCACAATCATAAGTATTAAATGTATACATGCACCTTCAATGCAGCTAATGAACTTTTGCTTTGATGCCCATTTCAATTTGAATGGGTCAGTCAGATTTGGTGGGTATCCTTACTTGCCAAATGGTAATTATTCATTAATTATTTATGTCTAGTCATTAATTTTGAGACAAGTATTAGTTATTCATTGACTTGCTTCTTTAACATATTGTCGATCCTTTCCCTTTATGTTTTAAACATGCCTTTCCTAAATAGTAGCACTTGTTAGGTCCTTATTAGCTTGACCCTTTAAATATATTCAATGTGTTGGGCAAGGCCCATAATGGCGAGTTAACATGATTAAGCCATGTGTCATGATCTCAGAGCATGAAAATTATGGAATCTTAGAGCATTGGATTAGTATCCCTTTTGACAAAGAATTTTTTATAGCCATGGGTTACCTTGATTAAGACATGTGGAATGATATTGGAAGCCCATATGCTTGGGAGCTCAAAATCATTGGATTAAAACCAAAGAACTACTTAACCTTCCTATGTGTGTGAGTTATTATGAGTGTGCCAAGTGTTGATTGCTCAGAACCCTAAAAACTCAAAAGTTCAGAGCCATTGGCACATAGGAACACAAAACTATTAAATTTTCTAGTAAATATATGACATCTTCATGTTTTTATTTTAATGTGAATATGCCATGTGTTGATTTTAGGGAGCCCTATAGACTGGAAGACTTATTCTTTTAATAAGATAGAAATATTATAAACATCTATAGCTCTGTAGACTTAGAAATTTTGTAATCATCCAATGTTCTAAATGATGTGAGAGTGATATGTGTCATAACTACATAAAATCTAATAATGTGTGCTTGATTATAAAAAAATAATGATCCTTGGATTTTAATCCTATGATTCAAAGTATAATAAATAGGACATAAAAAGATTAGTTCTATTAGCTCATAAATCAAAACATTGATATTTAAATAAAATTCATGAAAAATTGATGTAGAGGATTATGAGAAAATAAAATTTTCACCATCCCTAACTCTAAACTTGGCTTGAATCAACCAAGATGCTTTTCTTTGGTTCACAAACTTCAATCTTCAATCCATAGTCTTTGATCTTCTCACTATCTTGATAACATTCACTATCATGACTTTGTTCAATAATAAACCTTTGAAATCATTCTCAACTGTGATTAAACCCTACATAAGTCTCTCACTCATCCCTTCAACTCATTACATTCCTTGATTCATCTCCTTTCACTTAACTCACTCACTAGCTTCACCTTAGTTAACCACTTAAGGCTCAAAACCTCAATATTGTTTAAGAGCTCATGAACAGGTCATTCTATCATGTATGACTTCATTTAGTCATAACACACTTTTATTGACCCCTTTTAAATCTCTCATTCACTTTCCATCCTTCGCTTACACACCTCCACTCAATAGTGAGACTAATTGGTTTGTAGCCTTTTCTTCATAAATCTCCCTAGTATGAACAATATACAAGTCCTCCTAAAGTTCTAAACCAAAATTCAGATACCCTCTATCTTCTTACTACCTCCCCTTAAGTTTCATAACCTAACTCTGTATGCAAGTACACCTTCTCTTGTAACCACCTTGTCAAATAGGCCTTATAGCCCTTCATACTTTTGTTCAGACTTTAACTATATACTAGCCCGTATGGTACCCAACCAAAACCACTTGAATAATTTTAATTATATCAAAATACACGTGATTAAAATATTATTTATTTTATAATGGTTAGAACCCAAGATATAGGGGTTTTGTTTGAAAACCCTACTTAATTGATTGTAGAGGTTGAGAAGGTTTTAATTACACTAATTTTGGTTTTATCTTGTTCCAAATAGATATAACCTTATTAAGGTCTACACTAACCACATACACCTTCCCAAATAGTTAATAAACCTTGTTCAATCCTGTCATGGTTATAATAAGGCAAAACATAGAATTATGTGTCCTAATGTAAGACTGTGTAAGGTTTTAACAGACTATTTGTATTCAAGAGGTTTCAAAACTTCAAATTAACTATCACCAAGAGCTTATTATCCTTCCACTCATATCAAAACTCAAAAAATTAAATTCCCATTCACTCTCTCAAACACATACCTTCATTTCTTGGAAAATTGAGTGAGTAAAATAAGGGTTTGATTGTGCACATAGGGTTCTCTTTATAAATAGACTTATGCATTGGAGGTTGTCATCTATACTTACATTCAAATCATATAAACTACTATTACATCAATAATATTATACTTACATATCATCTCCATTATAACAATGATCTTTCTATAAAAAACTTCAATAAACATTCACTTTCTCAACAATCTTGACTGTCATAACCAAATAGGGTTCATTTAGTTTCTTTACTCTAGAACATAATAACTTAAATATAACCTTACAACATTTGTACTTGCATTTATCATCTACAAAATATATAATACCAATCTTTTCTTTATTATCTCAGACGTGCATAAGGTTTTAGGATAGAAACCAACATTCATAAGCTATCTTCATTCTAAAATTCTATACTCAATAACCATAAGATCTACATGATCAAAATACATTCAATAATTAATGTATAATATTCATTCTTGTCTTAGAAACCTTGAGAGGCCACCTTAACCATCTACTTATTGATTGTAACCCTGCATTCCTTTACTCAGACTTGTACCACACACAAATAATGATGGTTTCATAGCCTCAAGGGATTTTAAAGGCAATATACAATAAAAAATAATGCATATACTTTCATGTGAGAGTTAACACAATAAAATAACTCTTATTTATTAACTTGAACCATCATTCATTACATATACAGTCCATGAATGGACTCTGCCATCTTCTTGGAGAGTTTTACATTCTTCTTATCTTCTTTGTTTCTTCTCTCTCCTTCTAAGAGATCTCTCCTCAACTTCCTCCTACAGTTCTCTCATGATACAACAACTATTATCATACCACATCTATGTTGGTTTTAGTAGTTACCATAAAGACTCTTACATGACCAATTCAATGTAAAAGGGGTAGTTACTCTTTTTAACACGATTCTTGATTTTCAAGACTTAAGGACTTAGATATCAAAATTACTTCAAACACTCTTGTAATGAAATTTTGGACCCTTACACAAACATTATCTCTCCTAACCACTTCATACTATGCTTTTGGTCCTTCTAGGCTTAGGTCTAGGATTTGAATTTTCAAATTGTCACTTTTGGAGGGAAAACTCCAATACATTCAAGACATACTTCTGATGACTTAAAATGAATCTAAAGACAATAAATGGACCCTATAGGATCCTTCACACACACTTACTTCCAAAATAGATCAACTATGACCTCTAATTAACATAAGAGTCTTCAACAACTGAAAATGATATTTGTAGACTAAATGCTCCTACATCATACTCCTGAGGGAGAAAATTTGAATGCCAACACCACATTCTTCTTTCTCTTCTTCTATTTTTCCTTCACTTGTATTTATTTTATACCTTTCTCTTTGCTTTTCTTAGGTCCATATTTTTCAATCCTTTCTTGATTAGGCTTCATTACTCTATTCCTTGCTTTCTTCTTCCACTTTCTTCTCCTCAATTCTTTCTTGTTGCAAGTAACCATGTTTCCATTTCATTATCAATAAAATAATGGTTTTAATACACATATTCATTCTTCCATTTAGTTTCACTTTTTCCAAATAGTATCTTCCACATGTATTTTATGAGTGTCATGAGGCCAAATTGCCTTTTCACTAGCTCCTTGAGCTTGTATGCTTATTTTAGATTTTTTTTAAATTGTACCTTTCTTGATATCAGTTTGTTTATTCTCTTCAATCATCTTACCTTTGAATTCACTTATTGTAAACTTGTTCCACTTTATTTCTCATTTTTTTGTTCCTCCAACTCGGCTGCAATGTCATCATGTAAACTAGTTACATTACCACCTTGTCTTCAATTCACTTGTTAAACCTTATCTTGCTTGATCATGAGATCTTGTGGCTCATCTCCTTCTTGTTGCTCCATACCTACACTATTTATATTATCCATGATTGGTCCTTCTTATTTAATATTTGTGTTAGTGTATTTATAGCTATTATCACCTAGGCCATTTATATTTTTCTCATTTGACTCCTCTTTGATATTATTCATTATCTTCTCATGTTTATCTTCACCTATATGTAGTCATTTGAATGGAGTAAATAACTTATCTATCACCTCCAATTCCCATTTTAATGTGAAAGCATCTATCTTTGTATCACCTTCATCAAATTTAGGACCCTATTTTCCTTCATCTTCTTCTAAATTTTATTTTATACCAATATGTTTTATCATTATTTATTCATTATTAATCAATGTTTCATCTCTATGTGCATTTTAACTCTCACCTTATTTCCCACTTGTGCTCATTAACATTATTTTCCATGATTTGTAGTCTCTTCCCATGATCACACTCATTGATTCAAAGAATTCATCATCATACTTATCATAGATGACCTGCTTACCTTTCCATGTGATTGAGTTCTCTTCACACCTTTCATCTTGTTTCCTCATTGGGTTACTCAACTGTATCTTTATCTCTTTGTATTTTTTTGCTTTCACCATTTTTTATATTTGCTTCTTAAACTTTCAATCTTCTCTTATTTTTATGATTTCTTGGAGTGTACCTTCAATACTATATTTTTGTACTCTTTCCATGCTCTTCATGACCCATTTTATGCCTTGCACATGCTTAGACTAAAATTTTCTTATTGTCTCATCTTCTTCATAATTCTTTGCTTGATAAGTTATCATGTCAACTTCATGTAACATGCCCTTTATTTATTTTCTCTTTCCTTGATCTTGTCTTTCAACTATATTCTTAGCTTGAATGACCTCTTACTTGAGGTTTTCCTTTTCCATCTCACCAACTAATGTCTTGAGTCACTTAGGCACTACATATCCATGCTCTTGTACTCTCCTTGAGGTTTGTAATTTTTCCTTCATTTTGCTAATATACATATTAATTTCTTTCTTCTCATATGCATAATAAAACTCAAGTCCCAAACACTCATTTACCTTATTTAAGGACTGTTACAAGGTTATATTTTCTCTAATGTCTTCATGGTTAGCTTCCTCTCTTGTTTTGGTTTCGATGCTTATCGAAGCAACATGAAACTCTTCTTCTACCATATTGTCTTATACAATTTGTTCTCTTCCCCTGTCATCTTATTTCATCTTAATGGGTGATGTACTTGACCCATATCTCACAAACTTTAAGTACTCATTCTTGACCTTCATCAAACCTTCCATTACACCTGTATAAACACACTCAAATACAATGTTAGTATAATAAACAAGAGAACACATTATCTTTATGAATGTCTCTTTCATATACATTCTCCTTTTTATCTTATCTTTTCCCTCAAGTGACTCTTTTGGCACTTTTATCTTCATTTTCTCCTCAATGAGAACTCTTTTCTCAACTTCTCCATCATGTTTCTCTCTTGGAAACTCTTCATCCTTCATGCCTTTATGGATTGTACTCTCATTGTTCTTATTTTTCCTCAAGGATTTCATATTGTGTCTTTTCTCTCTTAATTAGATCTAGTGGCCACTTCACTTTATTCCTCATATTTCAACCACGCCATTGGATTTATTGATCCTTCATGAGATTCAACATGATCTCTATCTTCTCAAAGCTCTATCCTAACTCTCTTCTCATCTCTTTCACTTCCTATTCTACATCCATCTTATCCCTTTTCCTCCACTTTCTAGGCCTACTTAAACCAATCTATTAGCAAGATTAGCTTCTTTCCTCTTAGACCTCTCTTGGATCTTGTTGTCTTTCTCCAGTCTTTTATCTAGGAATTTCTTATCTCCCTTGACTCTCACTTGGAGGCTTCCTCTTCTCTCCCTTAAGCTTCAATGCTCTTTCCACTCCATCTTTTCTAAATTTCTCTTTACTAGTTTCAATCCCTCCAAATTAGACTTAGGGGATTTAGTTTCTCTCTTCACCAATATTTAATTTATCTGTACTAACCTCAATAGGTCACACCTACACAGAATTATTTTCCCATAATACCTCTACAATGTCATCGTATGTAATCCTCATAACATTCCTTTACAAATTTCAAATGAACAATCCTTTAAGAACTCAAAACAAAATTTAACCAAGAGCTAACCTATCTCTAATACCAAATTATGTAAAGATTTATGAGCAAATTAACCTTTCACCATCCCTATCTCTGAATTTGACTTGAATCAACTCAAGATGCTTTACTTTGGATCACAAACTTCAATCTTCAATCTATAATCTTTGATCTTCTCACTAGCTTGATAACATTCAATAATATGAATCTAGTTAAGAGGAACCTTCAAAATCATTCTCAATTTTCATTAGACCCTACATAATTCTCTCACTCATCTCCTCGACTCATTACATTCACTGATTTTTCTCCTTTCACTTAACTCACTCACTAGCTTCACCGTAGTTAACCACTTAAGGCTCAAAACCTCGATCTTGTTTTATATTTCATGAATAGGTCCTTATATAATTTATTACTTTATTTGGTCATAACACACTTTTCTTGACAAATTTTAAACCTCTCATTCAATTTTCATCCTTCACCTACACACCTTCACTCAATAGTGAGACTAATTGTCTTGTAGCCTTTTTTCCACAAATCTCCCTAGTATGAACAATATAAAAGTCATATTGAATATATAAACCAATATTTATATACAATATATATTCTTACTACTTCCCCTTAATTTTCATAACCTAACTCTCTATGCAAGTACAACTTCTCTTGTAACCACCTTGTGAATTAGGCCTTCTAGCCCTTCATATTCTTGCTCAGACTTCAAATCCATACCAGCCCATATAGTACCCAACCAAAAACACTTTAATACTTTTCATTAAGTCAAAATACATGTGATTAAAAATATTGGTTATTTTCCAATGGTTAAAACCCAATATATAGCGGTTTTTGTTTCAAAGCCGTAGTTAGTTGACTGTAGAGGCTAAGAAGAGTTAAATTACACTAATTTTGGTTTTAGATTTTTTAAAATGGATCTAAGACCTTCCCAAAGGTATTTAATAACAAAATACACCTTCTAAAATATTTAATAAACCTTTTTCAATCTTTTCATGGTTATAATAAGGTAAAACACATAATTTTATGTCCTAGTGTAGGACTTCATAAGGTTTTAGTAATCTATTTGTATTCAAGAGGTTTCCAAAATTAAAATAGACTATCACAAAGACCTTATTATCCTTCCACTCATATCAATACTCAAATAATTTAATTCCCATCCAATATCTCAAACACATACCTTCATTTCTTTTCAATCTGACTGAGTAAAATAGGGGTTTGACTATGCACATAGGGTTCTCTTTATAAATAGACCTATGCATTGGAGGTTGTAAACTATCCTTGCATTAAAATAATATAAATATTTTTAAATAAATAATATTATACTTACATATCATCCCCATTATAACAATGATCTTATTTCTATAAAACACTTCAAGAAACATTCAATTTCTTAACAGTCTTGACTATCACAACCAAATAGGGTTCATGGACTATGACTAATTCATTTAGTTTATTTACTCTAGAACATAAATAGAAACCATATAATGAATTAATAATGATTATATAACTTCAAGATAACCTTACCACATCTTTACTTGCATTGATCATCTCCAAAATCTATAAATACTAATCTTTTCTTGACTATCTCAGATGTGCACAAGGTTTCAAGATAAAAACCAACCTTTTCCTAAGTTATTTTCATTATAAAATGATATAATCAATAAAAATAAGTTATTCATGATCCAGATACATTAAATAATTAATTTAAAATATTAATTATTATCTTAATAAACTTGAGAGGCCACCTTAACCATCTACTTCTTGACTATAGCCCTACATTCCTTTACTCAGACCTGTACCACACAAAAATAGTGACAGTTTCATAGCCTCAAGGGATTTTCAAGGCAATCTAAAATTTAAAAAAATTCATATACTTTCATGTGAGATTTAACACAATAAAATTAATCTTCTTTATTAACTTGAACCATCATTTATTACATAAGCAGTCCATGAATGGACTCTGCCACCTTCTTAGAGAGTTTTACATTCTTCTTATCTTATGTGTTTCTTCTCTCTCCTTCTCAGAGATCTCTCGTAAAATTCCTCATACACTCCTCTCTTGCTAAAACCACTATTCTCATACCACATATACATTGGTTTTGGTAGTTACCATCAAGACTCTTACATGACCAACTCAATGTAAGAGTGGTAGTTACTCTTTTTAACATGATTCTTGATTTTCAAGACTTAAGGAATTAGATATCAAAATGAATTAAAACACTCTTTTCATGACCTTTTGGACCCTTGTAAAAAAATTATCTCTCCTAACCACTTCATACTATGTTCAGCGTAGGTCTAGGATTTGAATTTTCAAATTATTACTTTTGGAAAGAAAACTCACATACATTCAAGACATAATCTTGATGACTCAAAATGACTCTAAAGACAAAAAATTGACCCTATAAGATCCTTCACACACACTTACATCCCAAAATAGATCAAATATGACCTCTAACTAACATAAGCATCTTCAATAATTGAAAATGGTATTTGTGTACTAGATGCTCCTACATCAAAACCTAAGGTTGGAAATGACTTAAGATTCTAGTTTAAGCTTGGATTTTCACAATTAGAATTTATACAATGCTAGATTTTATGTAAATAACCCTAGATGATGAAAGTATGATATCCTAGTCATAGATCTTTAGGCTCATATCTTCCCAAATAATGGTTTTACAATAATAGGTACCTATTTTATAATTCTAAAATGGTGTGTGTGTGTATTAGGGAACAACATGAGTTAGCAGTGAAATCAATGTTACAAAAAATGTCTCATTCTTCCATTACCTTTGACCTCTTGCTTGATTGAACTTAACAGGCTAGGTCAGTGTGCATGTAACATTTAATAACAAAATGCCCCTTTCCCCATAAAACAAACATTCATATTCTAATTGGATGTCAGGTTCACCTAAAAATGTATCCATTACAAGAGGATTTTTATTTTGACTATGATGAATATTATTTATTTGAATTGATGAAAACACTAATAATTTGGTGTCTTATTACTTATTTGCAAAAAACTACCTACTAGACTATTAATTAAATTGATAGACCCACTAAAAAATACAATTAAACTTAATTAGACACAAAGTAATAGACTCAATAAAATTTTGGAAAAATTACATTGATTTTAATAAAAAAAGCCAATGTAGTCCTAAAAAAGATAAAATGAAAATTATAGAAAACAATTAATAATAATAAAAAATTATAAAAGTCTTTCACTCTAGGTTGCATGCGATTGAATGACTTGAGCTTCTAAATGCATGCATAAAAAAAATCTTACGTTCGACATTCTATTTCACTATTGCAATTGCCTTCATTCAATTTTTTAGCAACTAGTATGATTCCTTGGATATGTTTTTCTTCAATAGAGAACCATGACTTTATTTATGTTAGATTTCTACTGATAAACTATTGCTATGCTTCCCTTATCTCTTTTCCTAAACACCAAGAGCTGAAATTTTTTGTAGATGGTACTACTATTAGTATGGTTGTGTCTTTGCATATGATGTTAGGTACCTTTACTGATATATTCCTCTTTGTGTATCTAATGGTATTTTCTTTTATATGTATTTTTTTTCCCTAACTAATCCACAACCCTATTTTGTTTTTTGTTTTTATCCTAAACTATAATTTAGGCTGGGTCGTAGTTCTTACAATATATTTATAACACAATAATAATCAAAATACATATATTTAGTTCATCAAATGTATGAATGAATCCACACAATATTATTTATCACATAAATAATATGAAAACATGTACAAATTATCCTAACTAGGTATAATAAATATTAAGTTGCATATTCTATTTTCTGTAAGTAGATACAATACAAGAATTTCTACTAGTAGTCAAAAAACATGCTAAACATAGAATTAACCAAAATACATAAATTTAGTCCATCAAATGTATGAATGAATATTCACAACATCATTTATAATAGGCATAACCATTACAGTTTGTACCACTCAAGTATATCATTTGTTTAAACTACACAATCTAAGTTTCGTAAGTAGATTCAAATACAATATATTCTATGATAAACAATGTACACACTACTCAATTCCAAACAACAATCATAATATAGAAGTCACAAATCTCTCATTCATGTAATCTTTTTTTGAATAACTTGTTATATTTTTAGGAGGCTACATGTTTATAAAAAATAGTGTCTTATTATTTAGGAAACTATAACTTAGTTTTTAACAATCTATAGCACTAGAAGTATAGGCACATGACCCATTACACCAATATATATTATAATCTTATAAGAATACCTAAGTCTTCAAATAAATATATTCCCTGAACATGTGTGAGTATATAATGTGTAAACTATTATAGCTATGGCTGAATAAACATTTATACATAATATCACTGTATATATAAAGGATCTAGACAAAGCTTTTACATGGACTCTAGATAAAGCATTATTAGTCTAAATTTTTGATTAAAAGGAGGGCACTATAGGTATTATGAACTATATGTTGATACATGCTACCACATGTATTTTATTAGTTAAAAACACCTCATAAACAAATCCCATATATTTCATGGATATTAGATGGATATGAATTCTAACTAGCATTAAAAATATGAACGTTATGTAGATATCTAACTCATGGGATGTACTTTCAAACTAATATTATCACATAGTTAGTGGAATCCATGTAAGTTTCATACTTTCGAGATGGGAATCCACATAATATTATCACATGTATTAACTTTACATGTATCATGGGATATACATAATATATGTTTAATAACTTATGTGGATGTAATAACTTTGCTATTTGTATATGAGTTATACATGTATATTAGTTGTTGTAATTCATATATTAAGTAGCATCCACATATTAATTTCCTTATATCAATATATGTTATGGAATGCTATTCAAGACTTAAATCTCAATAAATATAAATCAATAATTATTTTGATTTTTGGATATCGACATACACTTGTCCATACCAATATTCATTCCATAATTTTTTTAATAGGATAATACCATGCATACTGTATAAATCAAATAGATCACCAAATACCAAATAGATCATGTATCCATATGCCAAACAGATCATTGTATATTAAATATTCTGAGTAAAACTTATATTATACAATAGATTGCTATAAACAAATAATGCTTTATATAATTTTGTTGGTTTAATTGGTAGTATAAGGGTATTTTTAGAGTTTTTATTTATATATGCATTCCTCCCTATAAGTCTCTATACAGTAATTCCTCATAGTCACTATATATTCAACAACTTATAATAGAGATATAATTGATCTAATATACAATGATTTATTTTAAGAATATTGCTTACTATATAATAATTAGAAATATAGTGCAAATCATAGTAATTCAGAATATAGTGATGGAATATTCTAACCAACTTAGCTAACATAGTAATTTAAATAATTTAAATGGTCTATCTTAGATAACATAGTAATTCAGAATATAATGCTGGAATATATCGCTTATATAATATTCTGAGTTAAATCATTGTATGTACTTAATTTATTATACAATAACTAGTATTTAAACTAAGTTCATTATATTATGACTAAAACTAGGTATATCTATTTGGATATAAAATACTTGTATAGCTCAGATTACATACAAAGATCATTTCTTTCTTATTTTTTTAACATAATAATTATAGTATACTTCTAGTTCACCATATGTAGTTCACCATATGCATATTTCCGTAATAATTATAGATTACCTATGTAAATCACCATATACAGATCACCCTAATAATTATAGATTACCTATGCAGATATCCATATGTATATCACCATAATAATTATAGATTACCTATGTACTGTAGTTGGATATTTGAAGGAACATTATAGAATACTCTAATTAGTACTCTTTGACTTATTCTTCGTGGACTGGACTGGTTATTATTATACTTATTGATATGAATATATTGCATATAAGATTTGTATATAATAACACATTGTTATATTCATATTTAATATAGATGGCATAGATCTGAATATATCATCTATGTTAATAACAGAGATGTTGGCTATCTTTGTATCCCATAAATCTGATTATATATTGTTTATTCATGTAGATACATATCTAGTTTTACATTTTGATATAAATAAGTATACAGTTTAATATATAATCCCCTATATATATATATATAGATCATTGTACTTATGTGTATTAAATCTAGATCACTATATGTATAAGTCTTTAAATATATACTCAGGGCAGAAAATTGAATTAACATAAATTAATAAGAATATACAGAAAAAAATTGCTAAACTTCTAATAAAATGAGAATCACCCCACCTACCTGGCAGTTAGAAGGACACGCTCTTATTGTTGCCTTTTCTTTCTCTTTTCTATTCTTCTCCTTTTCTCTATTGTGCCCCTCTCTCCAGTCTTTCCTCTTTTAAAGAGTATGACACTTTACTTTAAAGCTAACCCCGACCCCTTTTTTGATTTTTTATTTAATGATTTTTTTATCTTTTTTTATTTTTGCTTGTTTTTGTTTTATTTTTCATATATATATATATATATATATATATATATATATATATATATATATATATATATATATATATATATATATATATATGGTTTGAGTATGCTTTAACTTTTGTTTTATTCCTTTAATGATATTTTCTCCAACTATATATATATATATATATATATATATATATATATAATAAATAATCACAATGACTTGACTGACATACAATTAATAATATTCTTTTCAATCTTAGTTAGGTATTCTTGAGATATCATAAAGATAACTAGTTTTTGTACTAAAACATTCCAAAATCATGAGAGTTAGTCTACATACATGTTCATGCAAATTTACCTTTCTAAAAATATTACTAGTCATGAGCACATTAGCAGGACATAAATGCAATCACACAAGGTTAATTTTGCATAAGCATTAAACTTCTAACCATGCATAAACAATTCTAAATGCACCAATCATTGGAAAATACTAACATTAACAATTCTAATATGTACTATTTAATGTGGTGTGTGTGGGGTTCCAGCCATTCCTCTGTCATTCCCCGTCATCTCCATCTACATCACCTTATCTAATGATGCTCTCCTTCCATCATGCTCTGAGTGATGGATCTCTCTTGTGTCTAAATCATAATAAGTAGGTAGTTAGTCCATAACATCATGACATATATACATCATAAAATACTGCTAAAGTAACAAGTCAACATGATTCATAATATAATAATATATACTATAACTAACTCATAGCAATGTAATCATGTAATCTAAGCAATATTAAAATGTCCCATAACAATAAATAACTCATAGATTATCTAATAATAACCAAATCAAATTTCCAACTATAAATATCTATGGATAATCAAGTAAGTTTGCTTAGCAAGGAATCGAGATGTAACAAAGAGAGAATAGGATGCATTGGGAAAGTATTGAGAGTACATAGCAAGAGAAGATGGATGTTAGAAAGACATGGTATTAGTTTGATTGTTGATTATGTTGGTAGATAAAGGGATGCCACATGGTGGTTACATGAAACATGTGACAAAATACATAAGAGCATTTGGTGATCTTCATAATCCAAGCATCAACAATCTTCTTATTCTCTTCTTAAAATTAGATGTATTCACTCCATTAAAAGGAGAGATAATCAACCAAGGGAAATATTGTCAATTCTATAAGAGGCTATAATGTAAGAACATGTTCTCAACTTATTTAGGAAATCCATACATATTAAATAGATTAGGGAGGTATAGATGAGCATTCTACATAATAACTATTTGTAAATCATTAACCATGATCGTTTATTGATGTAATCCATTCCTAAAGTGATAAATGTATAGATGGTTATACAAAATCTAATGGAATGCTAGTGTATGTTTTCTTTATATGATTGACATATTTGTTAGTTAAATGTAAATGTTAGTATATTAATTATGAGTTATTTAAGGAGTCCTTTACATCAAGCAATGAAACCATATGACTCCTTGGAAAACCCTAGATAATTATTTTCATAGTACAACTATGTGATCTTTTGATTACATTAAAAACCTAGATAAGTTGGGTTGATCATTAAAATTATTCTATATTTTATTGAAACTATATATGTATTAACATTTGATGCCATTTTCCTTGAATCTATTATTTTTAAGGAGCCCTTGGAGAGAATAGTTTTGAAGTATGTTTTCATTGCATTTTGTAGGCACCCAATTATGGTACATGCCTTGTTATTACAATTCTTGTAATAATTTTTTAGGGCCAAAAATAGTTGTCCAGAATGTACGTTCCCCAAAAAACCCAATTTTTTTATGTCTAACAATATCTTGCACCATAAAGTTGATATGTTTGGTAGTAGCATTAGAAATTATCTATTAGGGTTTATTAAAGCCCCTTAAAAATTATTTTTGTTTTTTTAGATTAGAAAGTTGGCATATAATGGTATCATACAGGGAAATACAATGTTATTAAAAAAAATTAGTTAGTTAAATTTATATGTTTTTCTTCCCTTATTATCTACAAATTTTGATTTTATTTTACGTTTTAGGTAGGACATGTTGCTAGTTTTGTTTTTAAAATCCCTTTCTTATTGCAAAGTCAAATATTGTGACTGATTATTACACTAAACTATTTATTGTTGTTCCTTTATAAATGGATGCTTAATAGATGATTATTTAAGAGATTGTTGCACGTATCTTTTCCTCATATAATCATGCTTTTATGGCCAAACTTTCTATGGAGGAATTAAGCAAAACAGTCTTTGGTATGAGTAAACAGGTCCTGATAGGTTTCCTAGTGAGTTATATTAGGAATTTTGGGAAATCATCAAAGATGATTTATGGGAAGATATATAAGAAGCAAGGACTACTAAAGTCATACTTAAATGTTTCAACAAAACTTTTATTGCCTTGGTTCCTAAAGCTCAAAATGTCATGCATATCTCTAGTTTCCATCCTATTTCCCTCTATAATGTGGTGTACAAAATTATTTCTAAACTTATGGCTAATAGAATGAAACCTCTTCTACATAGAATCATATCCCTTGAATAAGGCAAGTTTTTTTTAGGGAAGAGAAATTATTGATGAGATTGTCTTGGCTCAAGAAACCCTTCACTCAATGCATCTCCAAAATTCTCTGACTATGTTTATTAGATTGGACCTCTCTAAAGCATATGACCAAGTTGATTGGGCCTTTTTCTTATAAATGCTCAAGCAGTTTGGTTTCTTAGAGATTAAAATCAATGTGTAAAAAGATGTATTACTTAAGTTTCATTTTTAATTATTGTGAATGGCACCCCTTCTAAGACCTTTTTGGCTTCCCAACATATTCACCAAGGAGACCCTCTATCTCCCTCTATGTTTATCATTATGGCTAAAAGTATGGGTAGGATCATAACCAAGGGAAGCAAAGAAAAATATATTAAAGGCATTATGTTGGCTCATGGATTAGAGCCTATGACCCATCTGTAGTTTGTGGATGATTCCTCTCATATGGATAAAGCCACAAATTGTGAAGCCTTTAATTTTAGAAATGAGTTACATTTCTTTAGTAAAGAAATAAGGAAGATAATCAATGATGATAAAATATTCTTCTTTCACACCTCAAATAGATATGAAGTTATGATTTTGGATTAGCTCTAGTTTTGAAAACTTGAGTTACCAGTTATGTATCTTAAAATCCCTCTGAAGCAAAATCGATCATCAAATTAGGGTTGGCTTATGGATAGATTGAAAACCAAAATATCAAAATGGACCCACTGGTGGATTTATATGGGAGGAAGAATCACATTGATCAAGGGAGTGCTTCAGGCTATTCCTATCTTCTTCTCTTTGATTCTCCATTTTCCTAAAGTTATCTTAAAAGATATTGATTGCGTATAACATCAGTTATTATGGAGAGGACCTTAGCTCACCAAAAAATGGTCTTTGGTGAAATGGGAAATTCTTTATCTTCTTAAGCATGTTGGAGGTCTTGGATTCCACTCTACCTACCTAAATGTCCAAGACTTGGCTATGAAACTCTACTGACATCTTATGAAGTTTCCTTCCCAACTTTGGGTTAAAGTTTTAAAGGACAAATATGCATAAAATAAACCTCCTGATTAGTTGGTTCATTTCTCTCTATCCTTCAAGGGTTCCCATGTTGTGGAAATCCTTAAAAATGGTGAGGCTATGATTAAAAAAATCTCTTTTAGATCATTAATAATGGAAATAAGGCATAGTTATGGCCAAATTATTTGGATGGTCATCCCCCTATTATTAGTAAATATCCCCATTGTTATGGGATAATGGATCAGCTCCACCAACATAATTGGATATTATTTTCCAATTACTTTAGATGTCCCAACACAGCTTATACATTTGGAGGGAAATGGATTCCCCTTGAAGAATGGTTGGCCCATATTCCATAGCCTCTCAAGGACCAAATACTCTCTAATCTCACTGGGCATGATCTCTCCTATAGTAATAAGGAATATGAGTTAACATGTGGTAATTTCCAATCGAGAGAGTATACAATAGTGTAAGGTTATCACTCCCTTTCTCAATTAGCAAACCAACCTCTTAATTACATATTTAAATAGTTTTGGATTCATCATTTGTGGCCTAAGGTCTATTTATTCTTATGGATATTTCTTCATGGTAGGTTCCTTACAAGTGATCAATTAGTTAAATGGGGTTTCAACAGTCCCTTCAGATGTGTCTTATGTTTTAATAATGAGGAAAACATGTCTAATTTTTTTTTAGTGTGCCCCTTTAACACCAATTTATGGTAGTGTCTTAAAAATCTCCTAAACATACCTTGGTCTAGATTATCTTCCATCATTCAACCTCTTCAAGAATGGAAAATAATCTTCCAAATAGATGATTTCTCTAATCAGGGCCTTTGGATTGGAGTGTCTCTCCTCCCGTGGAACATGTGAAAGGAATTTAATGCCATAATTTTCAACCATAAGGTCACTAACATCTCATGGATTTGGTTTTTAATGTTCAATAACTTCAAAGAATTTGCTATTAATTTATTGAAGTACCATGGTAATATTCATCATAAAAGAACACTAATTTTTTAAAAACATCATATCTTTTCTTCATAGTCTAGCTTACAGTTTGCATCCAAGGCTAACAATCACATTGCACTCCCTATCCAAGGCTTCAAAAAAAATTATAATGATGGAACTTCTAGTGGAAATTCAAGTAGTGCGATATAGTGGGTATGGATAGGACCTTCACAATTATATAGCCTTATTCTTTTCTACCAGAATAGGTATCAACAACAATAATAGTGTTGAAGGATAAGCTATCATTGAAGGCTTCAAGGAAGCTTGGAAATTGGGTTTAAAATAGATTTAGTTGATTGCTAATTTAAAAATATGAATTCAAATTTTATCTCAACCACATATTTACACTCTAAAAGGATGGAGGATGGAGGGTGAATCAACTTTTTCATAAAATCCTTTTGTTTTAAAGAAATTTTGATAGAGTTTTATTCATGTACACTTATAGAAAGTTCAATAAGGTGATTGATGTTCTTTATAATTGGGCTTTTAATCACTCTAATTTAAAAGGCTATGGTCTCTCTCCCTTATGGTGGCCTTCTTATCTTAGAGTAGTGGTCTTAATCATGTTGGCCTTAGATGACAAATAGGTAGCCAAACCAATATCAATTTTTTTGGATATTTTTTGTCTTTTCTATTCAGTATGATGGAAATGGTGGCTCTATTTTTTCTAATGCTAGTTAATTAGTTTCCAATGTGGGTTAAGTTGGTCGTGTCTTAGTTTTTTATTTAACCTCAGATATTTATATGAGCCTTAAGTTATAAAATTTTTTGGTCTATGGCCAATACATGCATGACCTGGTAACTAATCTTATTAAGGTTAGGCATGCTTTTAATAATGACCAAGGGTGAAAACCAAGTGTGAGTCCTGGATAGTTTTGGAGTAAGAGATACCCCTACCTCTTTAGGTCTCACTCGAATGTGGAATATCCTTGAGATTTTTTCCACAAAACAAAACAAAAAAAACATTCAATATTTTTTTTATAGTCTTTCTATCTTTGTTGAAAACTAATTCATAGGTTTTGTTGCATTTTGATTCCATTTTAGGTTTTTAAAATTGCATTAAGCTAAATTTATTCATATAAAGTTTGTTTTATGAAACAAAGCTTAACTTATTCATGTAAAGTTAGTTTTTTGAAACAATGTCAAATGTCTATAGTCACAAATTACAATGCTTTTTTTCCATTCAAAAATATCTAAACTTAATGCTTACATAAAATACCTTGGAATACATTATTATTATTTTTATTTTGCATCTTTTGGTGTTATTACTAGTTGGTATAGGTATTCCACATAATATGCCTCACTTATCCTTGTTTTCTTAAAAGCTAATTTTTGTTCCAAATATGCACATTATTTTCAAATTTGGGAGAATTTGGGGATTTGAAAGCCATTTATCAAAAGTCCAAATTTAATACAACCCAACTAAGATATCATAAAATGGCTAAGAATAATAAAATAGTTATAAAGAAGAGAATTGCTATTATTGGTGCTTCTAATTCTATTATTAGATCTTCCAGTGTTGGTGAAAGGGGTCTAAGGAGTGTATCCATAAGGAAATCTGGGGAGAGTATACATGAAACTACTACACCAAGACAAAATTTGAGGAATCCTCACCAATTTAAACAAGGAATCATTTACCTGAGAGAGATCAAGTGTTATAAAAAAAAACTTTGAACTTTTTCTCCCAATGTTTTCATTTGCTATAAATGTGAGAGAATTTTGTCTACACTAGATGGGTTGGGTTAATCATTAAATTTATTACTTATTCTATTTTAACCATAAATGAATTAAAACTTGATGTCATTTTACTTGAAGCTATTATTTTTAAGGATTCGTTGGAGAGAATAGTCTTGAAGATTGTGTTCATTGCATTTTGTAGACACACAACTTTGGTACAAGACTTGTTATTATAATGATTTTGATACTTATTCCTTGGAAAAAAATAGGGTGTTTGGGATGTACCTACCCCTAATAAATATTATTTTCTTAGGTCTAATAATCTCTTGCACCAAAAAATTAATATGTTTGGAAGTAGCCTTAGCAATGATCTTGTAATAGGAATTAAAGAGACTGATGAGTTTCTATTTAGATATGTTCTTTCTTTGTTGTTTCATTTATGAATGAGTTTTATCATCCATTTATTGATAAAGATGACAAGGAAACTAGTTTCTTTGGCCTCAAGATATACTTGTTAAAAGTCTCCATTTACCATAGGCCATATGGCTTTGAACAAACCAACCAATATTCCATCCAAGATGGTGATTTTTAAATCTATCATAGAGAAGAGAGCATGATACAACTCATTGAGGGTCATAAACCTATCTATATGATCATGAAGGTCTCATTATCTTCGTGGGGATACATTGGCTCATTGCTTTACTCATTTCATTATAGGATGCATCATGAGTATTATCATCAATGAAGAGAGTATTGAAATGGTGGATGAAAACATTATTGATGTCAACAAAAGAATAAAAATAGATCCCATCATAGTCTATGATGGACACTATCCTTTGTTTTTTGTGTTTATGGTTTAAGTAATAGAAGAACATTTTGGATCTTTATCCCCCTCTCTCATCTAGGTAAGATAAGAGCATATGTAAGCCCCTCATTTTTGATATTAATGAAATTCTCTTATCTAGTTTTACATAACAACCACTTATTTTTTAAGGTTTATATCAAAGGGATAGGATAGGATTTTATGACCTTCCTCAAGCCTCATTCTTATAAATAGTTCCCTTCTTTTTTTTTACAAATAACACTTTTACCATAAAATGAAGAAAAGAGGTGCATTTTTCAAGTGCTTCTTTCCATAAAATGATTCAATTGTTCCCTTATTGGGGATTCACAACTAAATTTCTATAAATAATGACAAAAACCATACAATCCTTGTAGTTAAGGTGTTGAACATTAATTTTGCATGTAAAAGTTCAAGAATGATTTTTAGTATTAGAATAAGAAAGCTAGATATTTATAGGAAGATGATCCAATAAGGTGACCACAAGATACAGGTACATTATTTTACTATAGGTAAAAGGGAACAGTTTGAATATTTTTGGATATGTAAACTTTTTCTAAATGGCTAAATTTTTCATCAAGATCAAGGCTGTAGTTTGACAATGTGAACCAATGTTCCTTATGAGTGCCATACTTACCATGTATGGGATTAAAAAGCTCCTAATGTATTCCTATAGTAAATATAGGTCCTAAATTTAATAAAATGGAGTGTATATCACCCATAAAAAAATTTGTGTATATTATTCTAAATCATTTTATAGTCTCCTCAAACAACCCACTTAGTGGAGGGAAGTTGTCTCCCATCTATTACCTTTTTTGGATTCACTCATTGTGATAATTGGTGGCATATATTTAACTAAAAAAAAATTGAATGAGAATTGTAATCTAAATACATTAAATGGAAAGATATTCTCCTTACTAAACAATGAGGTGATAATATTGGGAAAAGGCCACATATTTCTATATTTTCTTGAGGGAAAATTTTTATCTTACCCCCAAACCTTCACTTCTTAAATAAATAAAACTTATAGGTGCCACATATCAAGAGTTTTTTAAATCTAAAACTTATAGGTAGGGATTGACATCCCCCTCACGTTTTAATATAAAAATTTACAATTCATTTGGAAAGTGATAAATATTTTTTAGGATCATTGATCAGGATATGAACTGACTATTGAGAGGAACTAATTGATTATATACTAGGTTAGAGGTGGAGACACCACTATTGAATAATGAGAAAGATTGTTGTTTGTTAGTCTATGAGGTATATTCTTATATCTCACAATTATCATAAGGGGTGTAACCTCTAAGCTCCTTCCATTTTTAATCATATGCCAACCATCCTCCATGATGGTGTTCTTGTATAGAGTATCAAATTGAGTGGGTTCATCATGTTCAAATGGGGAAATGAAAGGTGATAAAGGTGATTAAGTAGATTGAGAGATTTTAAGATGGACTTGGCTATTAATAATATCTTTGTTTCCTATAGGTTTATTAGTTAGATGGGTAACCTTGGCATTCTTAGGACAAGTTGAAAGATTGTTGGTGTGGGAAGATTTAATTAGATGATCTAAGTAGGTAGTATTGGAGTGGGATGATTTAAAGCCTCCAATGGTTTTATATTGGATTTAATTTCCTTAAGTTATTTGGGTTAATTAGGTTTAATTTTACAAAAAGAAAAATCTTGGATGAGATGCTCTTCTCTACAATAATAAAATAGGCATTGGATTTGTTAAGAAGCATAATAGGTTCTGAGACTTTGCAACCAACACCAAGTAACTTAATAAAATCATGAAGGGGATATGTGAGGTCCATATCTATGTGACTCATGACAATGATTAGAGTTTTAGCTCATTCAATGTGGATCTAAACATGGGATCCTTAGACAAACAATCTCAAAAACATAAGGCTCTTGAATTTCAGCTTCTAGACAAAATGCTTGATTTTTTTATAGAATGTAGGCAAAGAAAGTTTTTCCTTATAGGGTGTACCCTCTAAATAATATTTTTATAAATGGACTACAATTAGATGGGAAAATATTTTGGGAAATTATATTTGTTTAACATAATACCTTTTTATTATAACAAACTTCCCTAGAGCATGACCATGGACCATACATTTTTTTTTTAAATGTTATTAGTTTAATGTTCCTTACCTTTGAGTTCAAAACTAAATTTCCTAGGTATATGTGATAATTTATTCAACTAGTCCATGACTTTGAGATGATGTAACTATCCAACAAAACATGTCTAATAAAGGAGGAAAATTACCTATAGATCTCAAGTTTTAACATTTTTAATCTATTTTTGGGTCATTATTGTTTCATTTCATTCAATATTTATGCACACCTTTCTGCATTTCAAAATTGAACAATATGCACAGTAGTACTAAAATATCTACATTACATACTCAAAGATTTTATATGATTGAATTGGGGGTGATTTATTTTGTTACAAAAACTGAACAACTCACCTATGATTTCATTAAGAAAATAATTTGTTAATCCAAGATAGATTTTTCCTCATCACCATCATGGCTTCTCACCATGGGTACCTTCTTCACACTCATAATAAGAATCCTAATGTAGTTCAATTCTAGGTTTTCCCTTTCATGTTTACTGGCATGCCTATCTTATATGTATTTGCTCTAATAAATTTTTGAGAAAATAGAGGCATACTTGTGGTTAAGTCTATCAAATTGACATAACAACATTCATGGGTTTTCATATTTTTTCTAGACATGAGATCCTCAAATCTATAAAAATATGCTATTTTATATAAGATTACTTTTACCAAAGTACAATGCTACAACGTGATTCTATTTTTTATATATGTTAAAATGTTTTTCTCATTATTTGAACATCAAGATTCTATTTTATTTCCATGTAATTTATATCTATTGTGAAAAATTCTATAGCTAAGTGTAATAAGAAAAGTAACATCAAGTTTTTTAAATAAGAAAATTGTTTTTCAATTGAGATCCTCTTATGATTTGTGTATGTTTGTATAGGGAAGTCTAATTTTTTTAATTGAAAAGTGTTCTTAATTAATAATATATATCATAAAACATGATTCTAATGAAAATAAATTGTATGGAATCACACTCCTTTGTGTTAAATCCATTCAAATAATTGAGAGAGTGTTGCTTATCTATAGGAAATCTATTTTAGGATTCAGGTATGATGGTTTTTATAAATGCACAATTTTGCTTTGGACTATAAGGAAAAGACTTTATGCATTTTTCATTTTTATATTTATAGGGTTTTAATTTTTTGGATATCAAAACATGGATCCATTCATACAAATGATGTTATTGACTTGAAATGTTGATTGAGATTTATGATCATAATTTGCAGTGCAAAACTCTAAATTTAATTTTCTTGACAAATTATTTGTATCTTTAATTTTTTATATTGGTATTTATTTGATGCATGGTTTAGATAGTGTAAAATACATAGATTAGATGTTTACTTGGTTTACAAATCCTTGTGTATCTTAAATTTTTTATGTTTATCTTTCTTAACTTTATGGTTTTAACTCTTTGAGTTTTGAAAGAGTGAAAAAGAAAAATAAATTAATGGGTATGGATAACTGATATTAGGGTTTTCACCATATTTAATAGTGTATGTTATGTTTATCATGTGTTTTAATAGAATAAGGTTTAAATGATTTTTTTATTTTGTATTCTTTTAGGTCCTCCCAATTTGATGCATGCTAGATTGAAAACTTTGTTTATAGAATATTCTCTTGTATATGTTTTAGCTTAGGAGTAGCATTTGTCCTTATATGAACAAGATGGGTTGGTTAAATGATAAAATAAAAATCATCTAGAAATAATAAACTCCTAGTGTATCACACTTCTAATCCATATATTCTCACTTGACCTTCCAAATTGTGAATGTATTCTTGAGAAGATTATATTTAGGAGCTCTATAGGTAATAGTTTTGTTGTAGATTTGCATTAAGAGAAACAAGCTCATATACTTGAAGTTTAGATTCATTTTCATAGCCTAAAACTTTTGTGTAAATTGGTACATTTTTTCTCTAATATAGGCTAGCCTTTGCTAGTGGCCTTGGAAAATATTACCCTCAAATATCTATAGGGGTATAGATGCTACAACATCCTTTTACAATGTGTAAAAAAATTCAAGTAATACATGTTTTGGTTTAATGACACACTAAAATTCTTGTGTCTAAGAGTTGAGAGGTTGCGGTCATTCAAACTTGAACTTGGTTATGCATTTATTTTATGGACTAACTATTAACATGTTTTATGTTTGCATTGCTTTATTTCCATGTCATTTAGCGAATGCAAGAACTATCATAATTATCCATTATTTAGATTTGTATATGTAATTACCTAGCATCCATTAAAATTTTAAATTTAAATTATTGGTTTTTCTCTTTAGAAATTCTTGAAGTTATATAAGATACTCTGACTAAATAGGTGCTTATGGCCACAAGTATTTTTTCCTTTCTCAAGGAATGTGTCATCACTAGAAAAAATAGGTGGGTATGATATGTTTTTGAATTTAAGGATAAAAATATTGATCATTTGGATTTTTTTATCATCCATTATGAAAAATCAACCTTTTTCAACATAGAGCCAAGGATTAGTATCCATTCTACCAAATTCACCTAGTACATGGGTATGATATTCATTACAAACATGAGAAATTATTATAAATTTTGTATAAGATAGAGTTAGGATATGCCTTATTTATAACATTGAATTTTTAAAAATTACAAAAACTTCAACACATTGAGAATGTTTGTCAAAATTATCATTTAATGATATATTGAAGGATAATCATCATTGTTAAGTGTAAAAAACTAATTCCACTCATTTTAAAAGATTCTCAAAAGAACATTGAAAGATGGTTTTGGCCCTAAATTTTGTCAAAAATTTACTAAGTATAGAGTGTTGAGGTGTATTGTTGAACCACTACTAAAATGGATAACACCAAAAAAATTAAAGGAAGAAATGAAGCAATTGATACTTTGATAAAGCATTGAATGAAGGACAATGAGAGTGACAACATATCAAAGCACTAAGAGGAGATTAGGATGCATTGGGAAAGTGTTAAGAGTGGAAAGAAACAAATGATGATGTCAAAGAGGCTAACTAGTAGGTTGACTATTGATTATGAAGATAGACGAAATGATACCACTTGGTGGTTGTTTTAGACACCTAATATTGGTACAGTTCTTATTATTATAATGTTTTTAATACTTTTTTTCATTTTGTGTGTGAAAAATATTAACAGCTTATGAAAGAAACAAAAAAAAATTAATTCCTACTTTAAACCTAAACAACACCTTAGATTGAGAAATTTAAAGAGAAAACAAACAATTTACCTTACCAAATAACTTTTTCATTCAATATAGATTTGCTTACAATCAATGGATGAGGTTGCTCATGACTTGTATAATATTTTTTGTAATGTGTTGAGTGTGTACCTAGTTGTAATGATTTTAAGATGACAAAGATTCAAATTCAAACTCAAAATCTTGATCATCTAACGATTTATGATTTCTTGATGATTATAATGAAGGATGAAGGGTGAATTTATGGATTTTTTGATGATTAACCTGATCATATTTAGAAAATTGAGTTTGAATAGTTGAGATTAACTCACTTGATCTAAATATTGCATGATTTGACTTGCTTTAAAATTGTTTGGATTGATTGTTAAGGAAGTTAACTGGTTTAATTGATTTATTGGATTTATTTGCTTTATTAGATTAATTTGATTTTTATATGTACAAGTATAAATCAAAGAATTAAATAATTATATGGGTTGAGTTTCTAATTTGATCAAAGGTTTGATTGGGTGTTGAATTGGAGTTAATTGATTTGTTTCTAATTGGAAACTGAGTTAACTGAATGATTTTGGTGTACATAAATAAGTTTCTATTTTGATCAAATAGTTAAATGATGACTTGGGATGGAATGTGGGTGTAGATAATAACGATTTTTGTTTATTTTTTAAATTAATTATGTGTGCATGATTTTTTTTAAGAATGAATGAATGAATTAATAATGATCAATTATGCAATTATTTATGGGGTATAATTAGTGGGAATTAAATGATATTAATTAATTAACATGGTGTAATTAACTAATTAATGTGGTAGTATTAGTGGAGGTTAGTTAGAAATATGTTGATGAATTAAATAGAAATGTGTTGATGATAAGACATCGGATTGGATGATAGTTATTTGGTGATGACATTAAGGTGGAAAAATTAGGGTGTCTACATTTGTATCCCTTTTTTGCTCTTAGGGGGGAAAATTGAGGAATCTGCATATTTTTAGTCTATGGTATGAGGAATGATTGTAATGCTTTGGGCTGAGGACCATAATTATTTTCATTACAAGTCTTGGGAATATTTTGGGTAAACCCCCTATTTATTCATATTTTGAACATTAACCTATATTTTCAAGGTTATGAATTCATTTGAAACATGTGTAATAAGGCATTTTATCTCAACTAATGAGTTAGGGTCCATAATTTTATCTCGAGGTGACTAGGGAAAAAGGTGGATTTTTTATAAAAGGTTTGGGGAGTTAGGAAGGAATGTAAATATTGAAGGATTTATGAGCATGGGACCAATTCACCTATTTGTATGAGGTACATTTTAGCTAGGAAAATAATGTCAAAACCCTGGGGAAGAGTACTTAACCCTAGGGATTGTATCATGACTCCAAGATTTAAATCAAAGGATTTTAAGTAGAATAATAATTCCATACCTACTGATGTTATAAATTCAATGTAAATAATTTCCCATGTATTACTGAAACTAGGATCAAAGTCTAAAACATGCTCCATGAATTCTCTTTTGATGGTATCGGTATATTATATTAGGGATAAAATGTTTACATTTTCCTTGAGTTAATTATAAATTTTCTCTCCTAGCTCATCCTAACATGATTGAATAGCCAATCCTTTGAACTAATTTATACCCTTCTTTTGAGTGATGTATCAAGAAGCCTAAGGGTTATATCTAGCTCTACTACACGGTGGACTACACTGTTAGGATTGTGGAGCTAAAAGCTTCACTGATGCAGACACAGAGGAGGTTGCAGGAGAGTTGCTGAGTGTTAGAGACATCGGCGTCGGTCAGGCCAACCGACGTCGGCAGGATAGGGCAGGAAGGCAACCAACGTCAGTCAGAGATCGGCCGGTGTCGGTGACCCCCAGGCAGACAGGGACCGACGTCGGTCGCTTGTGTGGTTCGACTGCGAGCTATTTATGGGCAGTTAACTAACGAACCAAGTGTTTACATGAAGAGATCTATTTTTAGACTGAGAGCTGCGGATCTAATTATTGTAATTAGATGTCTAATTATTGTTTGGATGAGATCTATATAATAGACTCATGGTTGTATTGGAAAAGTGTGCTAGGGAGTAAGAGAGCATAATTATAAGCTCCTTCTCTGTGTGAGGTAGAGCAATGGTGCGTTCCTCCTAGTGCCTCAGTACCAGGTGTGTTGGTGCTGGATTGGAGAGCCAGCTGGGTTCTTCAAGAGTGTAGGATCTTGGTCACAATTGCATGGCCTATATAGGAGATCTACATGCTAAGTAAGATCGTTGATCTGCAGGTGTATGTGTGTGCAAGGTCGAGGTTCACAAGTGAGCAGAACCGTTGTTTGATTTGTAGGTGTGCAAGGTCATATAGACAGCAACACAACAGGGAGCAGTATCAGGCAGGATCTACTTGGAGTACAGGTGTGTACTCGGATAGAGCAAGACAGGAAGGCAAGGGAGTTCCTTCCATAAGTATGGTCTATTGAATTGCAGGTTGTTGTAGGTTCATGGGAGATCTACTTGAAGTACCTTGAGTACTTGTGGAGCACGTGGAGTGCTTGTGGAGTGCGTGGAGCACTTGTGGTGTGCGTGGAGCACGGGAGGTGAACACCAACTCTGTATTTGAGTTGGGTATTGGGACCTGTGAGAGGGAGAGCTTTGGGGAGAAGAATTACTGTTCACTTGAGGTGTGGGAAACCTCTGTAAGGTGGTGGAGAAGAAGTGGCATCTTCTTTATTGTATTCTTTTCTGTATAAAGTGTTAATATAAGTTGTGTATTGTCTCTCATATGCTGTGTTATTCTGAATTCTAGTTACTTGTTGATTCTGGTTATTTCCGCATATTAAGTTGCTTGAAGTTTGATAATCAATTGTATGCTTCCGGTGTTTCGCATCCTGACAAGTGGTATCAGAGCATGTTTGTTGTTCTAGATTCCTGACAAGTGGTATCAGAGCTAAGGTTGCAGGAAGCAGGTTATGTTTTGGTTACAGGGCACTCTCAGGGGTTTCTAATAGAGTGGGAGTAGAGCAACGGCAGATCAAAGTAAGCTAAGAATGGAGGAGTTGAAAAGCACAGACGGTTACTCACGGTTTAATGGAAAGAAATAGCAGGTAAAAGAACATTGTTGGTTGGTAACAGATCAGCATGAAGAAACTGAAGATACAGATGTAGCAGGTGTTGTTGCACATGATGTGTTTGCAGGTTTCTTGGATAAAGTTGAATCTTGGATAAAAGATTCGGTTGCCTCTTTCCATGCAGCCCCAGGTAGAGGAGCTGGTAAGCCTTGCCAAAGAATTGGCAAAGGAGAAGTGAAGCTAAAATTGCAGGCGGCCAACACACAGGTGTTGATGAAGGTCATGCAGGTCCCAGGTTTAGAGATTTGGCTAATTTCTTCAGAAAGATTGGGTGATGAGAGATGCACAAGAACTCTCACAGCAGTAGCACTTGAATTAGCTGGTGGTAAGAAAATAGGTATTCTTTATCTACTTGTTTATATTACTGATTCTTCTTCTGTTGCAGAGACGTGGCTTCGTAGGCTTGGTCACATGAGCAGGAAGGAGATGCATGTTCTTAAGCGAAAGATAGATATATTTGACAGGCTTAAGAACTGGAAAGCCTTGGTGTTCTTGGAGGAGATGGCGGACAGAGTTCAGTGGATGAGGCTGGATACATCTGAGCAGGGCAGTTTGGACATGGAGATTGATCCAAAGGAGCTCGCGGGTAAAAAGTCATCACTCACAGGTGAAAACAGATACCGGCGTCGATAAGGAGGAACCGGCGTCGAACAGACAGATGCCGATGTCGGTCATGTGCAGACCGAAGCCGGTAGTGTCAGGCAGGGTAAGACCGACGTCGGTCATGGGACCGACGTCGGCAGTAAGTAAGACCGATGTCAGTCAGGAGAACCGACATTGGCAGCAGGGATACCAGCGCTGGCAGGCTGGTAGTCAGGTATAGATGCATGGAACCGACGTCGGTCGGATGCAGACTGTGGAGTGACCGAGGTCGGTCACTGTAACAAATTTTGGGTGGACAGCAAGCTGTCAAGGAGTCTCAAACACCCATACAGAGGACTGAAGGCGTAAGTAGGCCCTCAAATTTGTGTTCCTCTTCTTCATACTTGTTGCTGATTATAGAGCAGGAAGGATCCAAGAAACAGGTGTGAGCTAGGCAGGTATGTGATGCAGAACTAGACGGGAGTTTTGGTAGGTTTTCCAGCTGGATGAAAGCACAGAGATGAATGGATGCCTTAGTAGAAGAATAGAGAGAACGGATACGTGAGACGGAAGACCAGGTATATGGTCTTGAGGAGCTGCAAGACAGTGGTACAGGTTTTGACAGGTGGAGGACAAAGCATGGCTTCAGTCAATGTCAGGGTATCTACTGTGGTTTGTCTTACCAGGGGGATGATGAGTCGTGACATCATTCTGTTGCTGTATGTGGATGGTATGCTAGCTAGCAGGGGTGTACATACAGGGTTTTGCTGAGCTAAGGGTAAGATTAGTTCAGTGGCATGTCATGAGGAGTTTGGAGCAGCGAAATTCTTTGACATGGGAGGCATGGAGATCACAGGTTGATTTTGTCTCCAGTGGGAGCTGATGTGAATCAGGTGTTGGCGAGGTTCGGGATACAGAACCGGAGCACACTAAGGGCTGGACAGGTACAGTGTCCAAAATCACATGAGGTCTGGTATAGACCTGAGTATTCCCATGCAGTGGGAGCTATCAGAGTTAGGAGCCAATTCGGGGAAGTGGGTTCTCAGGTTTTCTGAGAGGGACTGGCAGCAGGTGTTGCTATGTAGGGTCAGGACTTCACTACATGGATTTGTAGGTTCGGATGTGGCAAGGTACTCAGATGATAGGTGGTACACCATGGGATGTGTGGTGGGTTGTCTTCAGGTGGGAGCTTGAAGAGGGATACAAACCAGGAAACAGATTAGATAGAGTACAGGTACAGGTACAGTGCAGCTGTTTATCTCCAAGTGGGAGATTGTTAGGATTGTGGAGCTAAAAGCTTCACTGATGCAGACACAGAGGAGGTTGCAGGAGAGTTGCTGAGTGTCAGAGACACCGGCGTCGGTCAGGCCAACCGACGTCGGCAGGATAGGGCAGGAAGGCAACCGATGTCAGTCAGAGATCGGCCGGTGTCAGCGACCCCCAAGCAGACAGGGACCGACGTCGGTCGCCTGTGTGGTTCGACTGCGAGCTATTTACGGGTAGTTAGCTAACAAACCAAGTGTTTGCATGAAGAGATCTATTTTTAGACTGAGAGCTGCGGATCTAATTATTGTAATTAGATGTCTAATTATTGTTTGGATGAGATCTATATAATAGACTCATGGTTGTATTGGAAAAGTGTGCTAGGGAGTAAGAGAGCATAATTATAAGCTCCTTCTGTGTGTGAGGTAGAGCAATGGTGCGTTCCTCCTAGTGCCTCAGTACCAGGTGTGTTGGTGCTGGATTGGAGAGCCAGCTGGGTTCTTCAGGAGTGTAGGATCTTGGTCACAGTTGCATGGCCTATATAGGAGATCTACATGCTAAGTAAGATCATTGATCTACAGGTGTATGTGTGTGCAAGGTCAAGGTTCACAAGTGAGTAGAACCATTGTTTGATTTGCAGGTGTGCAAGGTCATATAGACAGCAACACAACAGGGAGCAGTATCAGGCAGGATCTACTTGGAGTACAGGTGTGTACTCGGATAGAGCAAGACAGGAAGGCAAGGGAGTTCCTTCCATAAGTATGGTCTGTTGAATTGCAGGTTGTTGCAGGTTCATGGGAGATCTACTTGAAGTACCTTGAGTACTTGTGGAGCACGTGGAGTGCGTGGAGCACTTGTGGTGTGCATGGAGCACGGGAGGTGAACACCAACTCTGTATTTGAGTTGGGTGTTGGGACCTGTGAGAGGGAGAGCTTTGGGGAGAAGAATTACTATTCACTTGAGGTGTGGGAAACCTCTGTAAGGTGGTGGAGAAGAAGTGGCATCTTCTTTATTGTATTCTTTTCTGTATAAAGTGTTAATACAAGTTGTGTATTGTCTCTCATATGCTGTGTTATTCTGAATTCTAGTTACTTGTTGATTCTGGTTATTTCTGCATATTAAGTTGCTTGAAGTTTGGTAATCAATTGTATGCTTCTAGTGTTTCGCATCCTGACAAGTGGTATCAGAGCATGTTTGTTGTTCTAGATTCCTGACATACACAAAGATTTTATTCATCTTGAAAGTGATACTCTAGGCTTATAGAACCATCTCTATTAAATGTAGGAAGTGATATTAAAGCATATTTTATAATATCATTCCATTGCTACAGATGTAGTGGAATCCTAAAATTACATTAAACAAAGGGTAAATCTCTTAGGTTATTCATAACATTTTGATTTCATTTTAGCATTTCATAAATAGTTTTGGGAGGGGCAAGGCCTCCTCACATAGATATTTACGGGTCTTTTAGATCAACAAAGTCACTAGGTGATGGGACTTTTTATAAATAAATTAGATCTAAGGTTATCACCAAAGTATTAGATGAATATGTAAACATTAATTAGATTTTAAATAAAAGAACAAAGTATTTAAATTGGGGCCCACTAGGCACGCTAAAAAATAATGATGTTTAAAATGTCAGATTGGTTGCACCCAAATTTCAAACACAACATGTGATCTCTTACTAGTGTGGGAGTGTTCTTGTAATAGAACATTTCTAAGGACATTTGCGTATGTTTCCTATCTAATTACTAATAATATAATTAAATTATCAACATGAAGGGAAAAATGGAAGAGAGAAATAAAAATAAAATGTGGTGATACACCAAGAAGTAAATGGGTGGGATCCTTATCTAAACAAGCACATAACTAACTTTCATGCAAGGTTTAGGTGAATAAAAAATAAAGCATCATAATCAAAGAGTTGAGATCTAATCTGAATATGGAAATGGGATTAAAGGTAGTAATAAAAATTAATAAGGATGATCATTCTTAGTCATGAATACATTCATTAATTTTAGGAAATACACAAACTGCATTTTATTAAAGAGAAAGGTTCAAAGCAAATCTAACATAAAAATATCAGAGGCCTTAGATCTCATTTATAAGAAAATAGAGACTTTTTTTCCACGATGTCCATATACAATGAGTATCCCATGCCAATTTTCTATGAGAACCCTAAGAGGAGTGAGAAAATAAATTTAATTCTCAAATACACTGTATAGAATTATGGAGAATCCACTAGCGTGCATGCTTATGTAGGTTTCTATAGAATTTGTGGCTCAAGACTATAGCTCAAATTATCATTTTCCCTTTTTAAATTATTGGCATAGCCTATATTTATATCCTTATCCATTTTTACACCTTAATTTTTCACCCATCCTCTAAAATAAGCAACCTAATTTTTATTTAAATAGCTAGAAGTCCTTTCCATTTCTTATGCACAACTTGAAGCTCACAAAAGTGAAGCTCATCCCTTCTACTTATAATTATTATAGTTGGATATATATCATTAAGATATTCCTATTGAAATATGGATCTCCATGAGTGGTTGATTAAAGCATTGACAATCATCCAAATTCATGTATAGTGCATTTTTCTTAGTTCTTTACTCCGTTTCAATCGAACAACTAGAGATCAACACATAGAGAGATCATTCAAAAATTAGAGGTGTTATTGAATGTCTATTTCCTTTTAATCCATTGAATCAGTATAAATATTCTGCATATATTTTATTATGCAAACTTCCCTATGGGTCTCATTTTTCAAATCCTTTATTAGATATAAGCCCTAATTTTTCAAAGGGATTCAAATATACAGTACACAAAATATTCCATGATATCAATGATAGGAGGAATCCTTGGATATTAAAACCATATTCATTTTCCAAAATTTCTCCCATATTATAATCAAATATAATTAGACAACAGGATTTTATCATTCAACTTCCTTTGTGTTATGCTAAGGCAAAACAAACATAATCTTAGCACTCTTAGAATTAACTAAGGTAAAAATTGGGGTATATAGGAACTTGAAAATTTTGAGATATAAGATTATAATTTGAAGCTTTGAAAATATGATGAATAAACATTTTTTGATAAAATCATTCTTGAGGAATATTTTTTTTTCAAAATTAATCAATAGAGATAAAGGAAAATAAATTTTATTTTTGTATTTGTCATTTTTAGATTAATGGAACTCAAAAAGTTACAATCAAATAGCTATGAAATCAAATGAACCAAGATACAATCCAAAATCAGATGGAATAAAATAACTATCAAACAACAAAAACACAAATCAAAGAGGAAAAGTGAGAATAAGTAAGGAGATTAGGATCCCTTGTAATCTACAACTTCCCTCAAAACACAGTATACACTGAGGCAGAAGGCCTCAATTTATGTGAAGATATCATATAGAGGTACATGTAGTGTTTTGGAATGACAAAAAACTATCACAAGAAAGGGAAAATAAACAATACAATCATCATAAACCAAGGGCCTAAAGAATAACATGGCTATTTGAAATAAAGGAAAGAAGCTAACTTAAAAATTAAATTAAGATTGAAGAATCAAGAGTAAAAAGTAACTTAAGAGACGAGAAAAATAAAAGGTTAGAAGTAATCATGATGAGCCCAAAATACATTTATTACGTAATATATAAATTAATCACTGGTGATACATGGTAAAAAAGGGGAAAGTAAGAAAAAAATCTATGTACACTAGATTATTCCATTAAAACACATGAGATTGGATAGAAATGATAACCAATAATCCCCTCTAAATTTACATAATAAGATGTCAAATTATCTTCATGATAAATATATATAAATATTATGGTCCATGAATCTAAGGAATCAAATGTATCACTAGTGTCATTAAAAAATGTAATTGCGAGCTATATGGTAACTTGAATCATCATCGCTATTAGCATATGTATTCATTATCATGGAAATTAGTTGACATAGTTGTTTTATCCTCTTTTAAACAATTACATTGTTTGGATAGTGTATTTTAAAACCTTGCTAAATTATTTAGCTTGAACAAACACAAGAGGTTGCAAAAATACTACCTTGGCATGTGGATGAGTAGGTACCTTAACTCTATTTTTTTGCTTGACGTTATATGATTCATTGTTTGGGTGTAATTGTGGTCAATACCTCATGTTTAGTTTGGATTTATGACTCATGATAATCTATTTTAATAGTAATCACTTTATCATCATGAAAAAAACTTAGACATCTATGTAATTTGAATGGAATTTATTGTATTTGATTAAGCCAAGGGCATCCATGTAATATATCAAATATCTTGTTACCCAAGAATACATGAAAACACACTTAAAAAAACTTAGGACCTACAATGACATGTAATGTGATACCCATAAGATTTTTCCATCTAAGAACATCATAAACTATAAGAACTATGATTGTACCACATAAATAATTTTGAGTGCATTATCTACTATTAAGAAATTGCATTGTGCATATATTTAAGCTTGAACCATTGTCAGCCATAAAACCTTTTTTTAAATTCAAATAGGAATTTATGAAAATGCTATGAATAATGGTTTTTTGTTACAAACATCTATTAGAATCTCATGGTAATTTAAAGTAATATCAAGAACCCTTTATGTGAATTTGTAGCCACACTTATAAAACCCTCTAAGATATGAGTGTTTGAAATATGTGGTTGTTGTTTAATTGTTACCATGTAAACGTTATATTTTTTAATATAATGAATAAGAAGAGGATAGGTTAATAAATTCAAATGTTTATTTTATGATGAAACTAATTTGTTAAATATAAAGTTATGTCCTTCTACTTAGATGTCATTACTAAAAATTATTTCTTGAATTTCATGTTTCAATTTAAAACTTATGTTACTAGTAAGGCCCAAATACCTATGATAATCATAATATATATTCATATTGATTATAATTCTTAGGTAAAGGATGAGATGAGTCAAACTTATGCTAATAAGTTAAAGATATCATATTTCACTCAAGTAATCATTTAAGTACTTGATGAAGAATCTCAGTTAATTATATGAATTTTCTTCACTCTTGAGAATGAAGGACAAGACAATAAGCTGGTTACGGGGGAAAATGCACAAATCTGGGGGAGAAAAAAGGTGATAAAATGAAAAATATAAAAAAAAAATTTTAAATGTGTACACCCTTTTCAAAGGGTGTATGCCCTTTTTTTAAAAAAAACCATGGAAAATATTATTTGGGTTGCTCCCAAGCCTAAAGGGCATACACCCTTTGAAATACAAAGGGAATATTCCCTTTTTAGTTCAAAGTTTGTATTTCATTTATAGATCAAAGGGTGTATACCCTTTTAAGTTCAAAGGGTGTACTCCCTTTGCAGTTCAAAGGGTATACTCCCTTTGTAGTTTAAAGGGCATACGACCTTTGATCTGTATTTTGTTATGTTGGGTATGCCCTTTGATCTAAATTTTATTTTATGATGAGTTTTTTTAGTGTGTATAAGGATATATTTAGTTATGTATTCCTTTTGTATTTTAAAGAGTGTACATTCTTTATAGTTCAAAGGGCATATGCCCTTTCAATCAACTTTTTTTTGTGTTAGGCACGCCATCTAATTTGCATTTTTTTTGTGATGGGATTTATTAGTGTGTATCAAGATATATTTATTAAAATAAGTATAATAATTTAAAATGTAATATAAATTTTTTTTACTAAATATAACAAATTAGGGCCACTCTGCATCTTTTAAAATTAATTACAGAGCTGTAGGAGTTACCATTTAAAGTTAGTTTTTCAATCCATTATGGTTAATACTTAGTTTTTAGAATTTTAATACTAGAGGATAGAATGATAAATGATGTTTAAAATTATTTTACATATGTAATATATCTATACCATTGAGGATTGAAAGTATACTTTACCTACTTGAGTATGCCCTAACTATTTTAGCTACTTGAGTATGCCTTACTTGATTGAATAATCAAGCCATATCTTGATCTTAATGAGTATGATCTACATAAATATCTAAACCATACATTCATCTTGACTATTCCATACCTACCTTCTTGTAATTAAGTGTGTCCTACCTAATTTAACTCCTTGATTATGCCCTACATACTTTACCTACTTGAGTGCATGCCATACCTAACTGAATACCAAATCCATATCTTGATCTTGAGTATTTTATGCCTAAATACCTGAGCTATATATTGATATTAACTATACCTTACTTACCTTATTATAATTTAATATTACCTACCTAATTTTCCTACTTGAGTATCTGCTAACCTACCTATCTTTATTTTCCTACCTACTTGAGTATGCCACACCTAATTCAGTATTCCTTACCCAATTAAATACCTGAGCCATATCTTTATCTTGAATACCCATATCTAATCCTTATCATATCTATCTTATGTGAGCCATATCTTTCATACCTGATATCTAATTAAATATATGATCCATATCTTTAAAGAAGTGTGGGCATTATCATGCTTAAAAATCATTATATAGGGCATTATTGGATTAAGGGATAAAGGATATGGGTCCTTATCAAGGGATGCTTGAAAAGTAGGAGAGGAGGAATTATCACCTATATAGAGAAAGTATGGGGGGCATTGGTTAAGCCATATATTCAAAGGAGAGGGGGTATTCTCACCTAAATAGAGAGATGAGTGACTATGGGCATTCATCTAAAAGGCTTGAAGGTGGATTCAGGGTAAATTCTTAAATAATTTATGAGTTTTTTAATCAATGGGTCTATCAATATGCATAAATTACTAGCTTGTAGCATGCAACCTATAACATACATATAAGAATGATATGTTCATTCATGCATTACATCTACCCCATACCTAGTAATATATGTAGGTATGTTATCACTCATACATGACATCTTATTGTATTCATGATATAGTCACTCATACTAGACATGAATGTAGATAATCACCCTAGTACACTCCATTTACACTTAAACCATTAACTCCAAATCCTAAACACTAAACCTTAAACACTAAACATTTCCAAAATCTATAAACACTAAATAATATACCTAAACCCTAAGCCATAAACCTTGAACCTTTAACCCTAATACATTATCCCTAAACCCAAAATAATAATACCCAAATCCTAAACCTTAGACCCTAAACATATAACCTTAAACCTTAGACTTTATACCTCATACCCTAAACCTTAACCCTAAACTTTAAGCCCTTAACCCTAAAGCTCAAACCATAAGGCTATAATCTTAAATCCTAAAACACTAAACCATAAAAATTTAACCTTATATCCTCAATATTAAACACAAAATTCAAAATCATGAACCTTAAACCCTAAACACTAAACCCCAAACCCAAAACTTTGACCCCTAAATTCTTAACCTTAAACCCAAATCCTAACCCTAAACTTTGAAATTTGAACCCTAAACCACAAACCTAGTACCATAAAACCTCAAACCCAAAACCATAAACCCTAAATCCTACAACCATAAACCCTAAACCTTAAAACTTAAATGCTAAAACCCAAACAATCAACCCCAAACACTAAACTATAAACTTTGAACCCTAAAACCTTCACCCAAAACCCTAAAAATGAAAACTAAATGATGAACACTAAACCTAAATACTAAACCCTAAACCTCAAAACCTAAATCCCAAAACCTAAACTCTAAGCCCTAATCCATAAAATCCTAAACCCTAAACATTAAAACTTGACACCAAACCCAAAACCCTAAACATAATATGTAAACCCCAAACCTTGAATAATAAACCCTAAATTATAAAACTTATGCCTTACACCCCAAACCCTAATCTCCAAACTCTAAATCCTAAATCCCCAACCTAAACCTCCAACCCAAAAAATAGTCTTAAACCTTTAGCCCCTAACCCTAAATGCTAAAACACAAACCCTAAACTCTAAATCCTAAATCTTAAACTCCAAACTAAACTATAAATCCTAACATTTAATCCCTAAACTCTTAAACCCAAGCCTAAAACCATAAACCATAAGTTATAAACCCTAAACATTAACTCCTAAAACCTAAATTCTAAACCCAAATACTTAAAGCATAAACCCTACACCTAAAACCACAAACCCCAAATCTTAAACTCTAAACCATAAAAACTAAACCCAAATCCTAAACCTAAATCCCTATGGTCCAAAACTTAAATCCCAAACCCTAAATACTAAACACTAAGTTCCAAACCATGAACCTTAGACCCTAAACACTAAACCTTAAGTGTAAAACCTGAAAACTAAAACCTTAACCCTAAACACCAAACCCAAAACCCTAAAATATAAACCATAAAATATGAACCCAAAAATTTAAAACTAAAACATTAAACCCTAAGCACCAAACCCCTGACCCTAACCAAAAAACATAGATCCCTAAACCTTAAGACCTAAACATTGAGCCAAAAACCATATATCGCAAACCTTAAAGCATAAAATCTAAATTCTAAGTCCTAAATTCTAATCCCTAAGCCATAACACTAAAACTAGAATCCTACACCCTAATCCATAAACCCTAAATTGTGAACCTTTAACCATCAACCATAAACCCTAAACCCTAAACTATGAACCTTGAACCATCAACCATAAACCCTAAACCCTAAATTTTTAAAGCATAAACCTCTAACCCTAAACCTTAAATTATAAAACCGAAACCATAAACCATAAACCCTAAAACTAAGAACCCCCAATCCTAAAATCCAACCCTTAATTCAAAATCTTAATCCATGTGCCCTAAATTTTAAACCCAAAACCATAATCCTTAAACCCTAAACCCTTAGTCCTAAATCCAAATTATAAACCCTAAATACTAATGCTAACACATTTTAGGGTTTTAGTTTTTTTATGTTTTTTGGGGTTTATGAAACTTAGAGTTTAGTTTTTTCAAGGTTTAGGGTTTAGGGTTAAGGATTAAGATTTTAAGTGTTTTAGGGTTTTAAGGTATAGGGTCTTACATCTCAAGTCTTGGGTTTTATTTCTTGGTCTAGGGTCTAGTGTTTAGTGTTTGTGGTTTTTAGGTTTGAGTTTTTTGAATTTATGGATTTGGTTTATGTTTTCAAGTTTGGTGTTTTGAGTTTGGGTTTTGGGGGTTTATGGGTTTATTGGTTTAAGGTTTAGGGTTTAAGGTTTAGGTTTTAGGATTTAGGGTTAGGGTTAGGGTTAGGATTTAGTATTTAGGTTTGGGGTTACTACACGTTTTAAAATAAATCAAGTATTATATGCATAAAATAACCCCTAAATACCACCTATTAATAGAATAATGGATAATATTTGTTTAATACCTTAGCTTATTAGGGTTTACAAGTAATAAATATATATTAAGAATCATTTCACATATGTCTCTATTATCATAATGAAATTAAAATCTCCCCTTGAAATTCATTGTGTCCAAGCATCATTATTTCCAATTTATCAAAACCATTCTTACATATAGTGCGTAATGTGCTTAGATGTTGGACTCTATTAGCTAGATTATACCTGGTTTTAGACGTTGGTGACCACCTATCTATCTATCTATTAAACCACTCTACTATGGATCTAGACTCTCAAAATAATTCAATCCATATCCTTTAATGACCCATAAATATGGTGAATCAAGCATCCCACTAATAATTTCCATTGATAACTACATCTGGGATTGGCTTGACTCTTGGATTGGGTGATCAAATACCTTTCAAGGCCATCCTCTCAACTAACAATGTCATTCGATCAACTCTTAGATTAGGGATGATGAGGGTCAATGAGGGAGTAATTAGGGATGATGATGGATCATTAATAAAAATATGCAGTAGGTCACATGTTATAGGCCAATAATTTATGCATATTGATAAATCCATTGATAAAAAAATACCATAAATCATGTAAGAATTCAACCTAAATCTACCTTCAAGACTTTTATCCAATCATCCTTAGTCAATCCTTTCTATATATCTACATGAGAATACCCTCTATCTTTTTAAGATATGGATCGATAAATTCCCCCTCTTCTGTATTCTCTCTCTTTAAAATGCAAGACACACAGTCATAAAAGGCTCTCATCTTAGTTTTCCAAGAATGAGACACATAGACACAAAATGCTCTCATCCTGGTTCTCTAAGGCTCTTGAAATAAGATTTAGAGATATAATTCAGAACTAGAAAATCTCCAAACTCTAATGTGTAATGATGCACAAATTCTTCTCAGCCCTAAAGAAATTTGAGTTGAGTGGATATACCCTATAATTTTACAATCCACTCCTACCTACTTGGGCCTTACAAAACCATATTTTCATCAGTTCAGTTTATAATCATACTCAAGTTCGATAATCCATACTCAAATAAAAATTCATAGTTCTATTCAAGTCACTAGTCCCATGATTTTAAATTCCTTCTTTTCAATTGCAACATAGGGTACATAGGTTTCAACCTCTACACATGAACTACTTGGCCATCCCTTTTAATCCCACCTTCCCTTTCAAGGCCATCCCCTCAATTTGAAGTCTCATTTCCATAACCCACTCCTATTACACCCTCCACTATGACCATTTCAAGAACTTTAGGATGAAAACAAAATACATTATGGAGACCACACCATAGATGAATGATGAAAACATTGGAAGTTCTACTCAACCACCTCTCCACTTTACTATCATAATTCCCACATAAGTACACAAATTTTAGTGCAAAGATAAAATGTGTCATAGGAAAGCTAGTGACATAAATGCTAATAATTTATACTCATAACCCACATCACTCTTTGAGAATAACTCACAAACATGAGAAGATCTACAATTCTTCAGCCCTTTTGCTCGACATTTTTAACCCAAATATAAAAAATAATTGTAGATAGAAGAAGGATTTCACCTCCTCATTGAAATATGAATACCAATGAGGAACTAACACAAACACTACACTTGCCAATATCTATAGAGTAGAGGTGACAAGGGGGTGAGATACACCATTTTCAAAGGTCAAATTTTGGAACCATTACAAAATGCAAAAACACATGTCATCAAATCTATTAATAGGTGGGTGAGTTGGGAATGGGGTATTTACAACCCTTACAATGGCTCGAGGCTAAAACTCAAACTAACTTAAAAGACTCAAATATCAACATGCCATTTTTCATAAAGTAATAAGAGATCCAAGCCAGCAAACTATGATACACAAGTCTGAGGCCAAAAAAATTCAACCCAACATAGTTTCCTTCATACGTTTACTATTTATTTGTGAACCTAAGTATATAGAGCATTCCAACATTGATTTTAGATCAAGAGGGATTATAAAGTTTCCATTATTTTAATTTTTTTTCCACAAGGAATTCAAACAACATCCTCCCACCATAGTAGTTATAAGTTAAAATCCATCTCATTATTATCATAAGGATCCCATGAAATATATGGTAATTTTTAAAAGTTCATCATTAGAAATGCAACTCATTCTCCTAATGCAACTTGTGATTCTAATGCAACTTGGGATCCTAATGTAACTTTTGACCAATTTTGCCCACATGCAAAATTTTGGTCACCTTCTTCCCTTGTTATTCGAAGACAGTCATTTCCAGGTTACACAAGTTCAATACTAGTGGTTCTCTGCTTGGTTTGACATGATTGTTTCAGTCATTTGGTTCAACTAGCTGGTTTATCAGCATTTGTTTTATCTCCTTCGAAATCCAATGGCCTTGTTCCATTTTGGTTCAGCAGCCTTTGGTTCAGTAGCTTTTGGTTCAATCTCTTGGTTCAAAGGCTCGTCGGTGTTCAATGGTTAAACCATTAAACTATTGAACCATTTTGGTTCAACGGTTTTGGTTCAAAGGAAAAGGTTCATCGGTTTTGGTTTGACAGTCATTGGCACGCAATGGTTGAACCGTTAAACCATTTTGGTTCAACGGGTTTAGTTTAACGAAAAAGTCTGTGGAAACATTCAAAGACCCGACAATAGTCCGAAGAGCCAAGCGACCTGCTAAAGTATACAAGGAAAAGGTGCCTGAAAGAGTGCTAGCATAAAATTGAAGCCACTGAAAAGATCATATGAAGGCCTGATAGTGTTGCAATGAGGACGGTGACATCCTAGAGAACGTCAAGTTTAGCAGAATAGTTTAGCTGTTGGTTTTCAAACATGACAGCCATATGAATGTCAACTTTCAAAAAGAGAAATGGCCATTTATCTTCAAAAGCAAAGAAGTGCAAACCATGGAAAAGAGCTCAAAATGCAGTGACCCACCAAGATGTTCTCCCTAGGGGCCGAATAAGCTAGATAAGACAAAATGGAGGAAAACCAAAATGACAAGCAAGGGATGAGTAAACAATTAGTCCAAGTGGTGCCAACTAGAAAAGTGACTCTGGCAGGTGAAATAGTGCTAGCGAATTGATCATTTGGGATGCAAGTAGCTAGCAGTGTAACCAGTTCCTTTGTTTCACATTAATGAGTAGAAAAACCATGTAAGTCATCTAAAAGAGAAGGGCAGATTTTGAGCAAACAAAGTAGATGGCTCATTAATGTTTTGAGTGACTTGTTTCTTTTCATGAATAGGAAATAGGCCACTTGTAAACAAGGAGTGCCAAATGAGCCTCCTTGCCTTTCCATATATATTGCAAACTTGGTCATTTTGTAATTTAATCTTCCACATTTTTAAAGGGCGTAACTCTACAAAATTTCACTTGGATCAATACAAGTGCAATTTTTTACCTCCATTTGGATAGACATTTATGTGTATGCATTGAATGTTGCTTGTGTCTAGTCATTGTCTTTTGATGCTCTCACAAGTTCAACACTAGCAGACCTGATGTCTATAAGGTGCCATTGTTATAGCTGACAAGAGAAGAGCAATATTTGGGAGTGAAGGAGCAGAAGAAATTACTTCATAAGTGTGTGTTTCACAGCACCTTTGGTGATCTCTATTCTAGATTTTCCATTGAAGCCTCCCTAACAGTTTTAGCAGCTTGGTCCTTCTGCCAAGTGCATAGTGTATGTATGCATTTGTCTAATTCTGAGAGTGGATGTGTGAAGGTCAACATTTCATTTTGGTGCATCACCTCTTTTAGAGTAGGTTGTTTATTTTCTGCATTTCTTCTCCCTTTTCATCCCCCCTTATTTTATATATATATATATATATATATATATACCTGTTAACTTTTACTAGAAATAACACGATGCATCAAAGGGAACTAGCCCTTATCTAGAGACTCTCCTCTCCTACTTCACTATCCCACAGGTGAGAGAGGAGTTTCCATGTTGCGAGGAGAGGGCAGGAACTTGTTTTCTTGCCACTGGGTGTAATTTCTTATGTCAAAAATTTTGGCATGCCCGATGGGACCAACTGGGACAGGTTTTGTCCAAAAAATTGAAGAATTTTCATGTGTTCTTCAACCAACCAGCCTTTAGAGGCTTATACATCAAACACCAATGGCAACTCTAAGTTAAATCAACTAGTTAAGCAATTTTGGTACCATACCATCAAGAAATAGCATTTTGGTATGTATAAACCCATCGTTTAAAGCCATGGACCCTATTTTCCTTAGCTAGCATTGCTACAATCCTTACCAGCCTTATGTTGATCCTTATCAATTTCAATATGGCTAGTCCCAGCCCTTTCATGAGTTATATCAGCCTTATGCCCAGTCTTCTCATTATGTCACTGCTCCCACTCAACCCAGTCTCTTCGCCAATCAACCTATTTCTGCCTTCAAGCGAGCATTGCTGGGATACAAAAAATATGTAGTAGATCTTGACACCAACAGGGGATGTGGCCAAGAATTTCCTAATTATGTCATCCATCAAGTGAGAAATGCATTAAATCAGGTTAAGAAGGAATGGACTCCCATTAAAAGAGCCAATTGGCACAGGCTTACAGGTGAGATGCTAGATGTGGGTGGTTTGATCGCATCTTTGGAGGAGAAGTTGAGTATTCATGAGATGCAGCCTTACCAAATCTATCAACCTGCATACTCACTACCCTAAGCATCATATCAATCATATGTGGTGCGTGCTTATAAGCCAAATCAAGCCTGTTAAAGTCCTTTCCCCAATCGTGTTGAGGAGAGTTCTAAAATGGCAAATCTTGTGTTTAAGGCTAATCTTGATAGACATATCGAATTGGCAAACCTTCAGATGTAGCAGTCCTTTTTGGTAGAAGGGGAAGTGGAATCTAAATCTTCACTACCCTCTCACATTGTGGCCCCATCAACCCCAAAGGAGATGCCCAGTCCAAATTTCTTGAGCTAGAATCAAGTGGTTGAGTCACGGAATAGCAAGGGGGTGAAAGACATTGTTTAAGAGTGTGAGGTACAAGATGAGGTTAGTCATTTTCAAGTTTCCCTCACCCTTCTTCAAGAATCTCCTTGCATTTCATGGCAATCTTCATGCACTCCCCATCTCTATGGTGTTTCCCACAAGCTCCAAGAAGTACAAGGTGAGGATGATTTGGCTAAGTGGGATGAAGAATTAGAAAGGAAGATAAGACTACTTAGAGAGAGGGAGATGGCATTTCTAGACCTTGTAGAGGAGTCGACACCAAAAGGCACCCCTTCCACTAATCCACAAGCTAATTTCAATATTGATGAAGTGTTGGTAAAGTGGAGGGACAAAAATCAAGAAATTTTGCCCCAAGGTCTACCCCCTCCTATTCTAGAGAAAACTCCCTCTTGTATGCCAAATCCTTTCTATCAGATGGCACTTGCTCATTCTAACTCATCTAATGCATCAATCGATCCTACCCTTAATCCCGTGCACCTAGTTTTTCAACATGCCTCTTCTCAAACATCTCTTCTTGTACATGAGCCAACCCTCCCAAATCTTCCCCAACCTCCTCAAGTCTTTCAACATGATCTCCCATTTTTGAGCTGGAAGAAGGAACATCATGAACCAGATCAGGACCTAGAAAATGATAAGGTTGCGGCCTACTTATAGAAGCAAATATTCTAATCCCAAGATCATGAGCTGGAAGCAAATAGTGGAATCTTGGGGTGGAAAGGAGGAAGAAGGGAAAGGTTTCACTCAAAACCTTAAAGAAGATGGGGCTACTCCTACTCTCTATGATGATTGCAACTTTCAGGAAAGGCTCTTCCAAGAGGATATAGACAGGCAAATTACAGAGTTAGAATCCAAAGAGAGATTCCTCAGCCAGTGTGTGATGGATGGTTTAGACCCAACAGCACATTCCATGCCTAAACACACCCCACCTACACATCCCCAAGAGAGTTATCAGGCCATAACTAATATAGGTGAAGTGTTGGCCAAATGGAAAGAGGAGAATCATTTGATTCTAGTTCAAGGACTACCTCCTCTTCCACATGAGTTCGTCCGTCAACCTTCCACTTCACCCCTTCTCGAGGAGGAACATGTCTTGAGGGAAGTAAGTGAAGAGGAGTATGCTCAGTTCATGACTGATTAGGGAGACTTCATGAGTGTGAATGAGGAGGAGATCACCTTAGGTGACATGGAGGAGCATGGACAATTTCTTGTTCATGCTTTGAATGATTTGTTTAAATTCATTGAGGTAGGCTACACTATTCTTCAGGGAGGCTATGAGCTGGATAAGAGTGAAGAAGGTAGCGTTGGGGTTTAAACAAGTTTACAAGGGGGTTGCAGGCTTTCAAATTTATCCCTCTGAGAGGTTGGTGAATCTGAAGATATCTTCTTTGAAATCATCAAGGAGGATGGTTGTACAGTGGAACCCGAGCATGAGGTAAAGGAGAACAGGCCAGTCAAGGGTGCATATCAGGGGGCTTATGGTGATGAACCAGAAAAATCATTTTCTTGATGGGAAACACTAGCTTGAAGGACTAGCAAGAGGTGGGCTTCTAAGAACAAATAGAGTACGTATACATTAGAAGCATGTTTGAATCTCCACTCGAGTACCAGCCAATGCAGGTGATAGGCAAGAAGAGCAAGTCACCATTTCTCTTTTTCATTCAGCTACTTGCCTGGCACCATAAGTCTTCTTGCCAAGAAGGGGACTTAAGAATTTTTCCTTTCAATCTAAGAGGGAGGTGAACTTTCCTAGTTAGCTATAAATAGTAGTTTGTTTTCAATTTCTTTTCCTGCTTTCCCTAAGTGCAGTTTACATAGGTAGTGTTTTTAGCCTTGTGTGTTTCCCTTCGCATGTGGGGTAAAAGGCTTCATGTTTGATTCTCAAATCTTTGGGGCTGTTGCTAACTCTTTCATAGCTGCATCTGACTCTGCACCCAATGGACTACAAGGCAACTGGGTTCTAAGCATAGTAGGCATGCTTCCCTTGTGAGTCACCATCTATTCACCAATTTTGCCCACATGAAAAATTTTGGTCACCTTCCTCCCTTATTATTCAAACACAATCATTTCTAGGTTACACAAGTTCAATACCAGTGGTTCTCTACTTGGTTTGACATGATTGTTTCAGTCATTTAGTTCAACTAGTTGGCTTATCAGCATTTATTTCATCTCCTTCAAAATCCAATGGCCTTGTTTTATTTTGGTTCAGTAGCCTTTGGTTCAGTGGCTTTTGGTTTGATCTCTTGGTTTAAAGGCTCGTCAGCATTCAATGGTTGAACCATTGAACTATTGAACCATTTTGGTTCAAAGGAAAAGGTTCATCAATTTTGGTTCGACAATCGCTGGCATGCAATGGTTGAACCGTTGAACCATTTTGGTTCAATGGGTTTAGTTCAATGGAAAAGTCCACAGAAACATTCAAAGACCCAACAACAGTCTGAAGAGCCAAGTGACCCACTGAAATATATAAGAAAAAGGTGCCTGGGAGAGTGCTAGCAGAAAAGCAAAGCCGTAGAAGAGGTCATATCAAGGCCTAATAGTGTTACGATGAGGACGGTGACATCCTGGAGAATGTCAAGTTTAGCAGAATAGTTTAGACATTAGTTTTCAAACACGATGGCCATACGAATGTCAACTTTCAAAAAGAGAAATGGCCATTTGTCTTCAAAAGCAAAGAAGTACAAACCCTAGAAAAGAGCTCAAAACATAGCGACCTGCCAAGATGTTCGCCCCACGGGCCGAATAACCCAGATAAGACAAAATAGAGGAAAACCAAAGTGACAAACAAGGGATGAGTAAATAGTTAGTCCAAGTGGCACCAACTAGAAAAGTGACTCTGGTAAGTGAAATAGTGCCAGCGAATTGATCATTTGGGACGCAAGCAGCTAGCAGTGCAACCGGTTCCTTTGTTTCACATTAATGAGTAGACAAACCATGTGAGTCATCTAAAAGAGAAGGGCAAATTTTGAGAAGACAAAGAAGATGGCTCATTAATTTTTTGAGTGACTTGTTTCTTTTCATGAATAGGAAATAGGCCACTTGTAAACAAGGAGTGCTAAATGAGCCTCCTTGCCTTTCCATATATATTACAAACTTGGTCATTTTGTAATTTAATCTTCCACATTTGTAAAGGGTGTAGCTCTGCAAAATTTCACCTGGATCAATACAAATGTAGTTTTTTACCTCCATTTGGATAGATATTTTTGTGTATGCATTGAATGTTTGCTTGTGTCTAGTCATTGTCTTTTGATGCTCTCACAGGTTCAACACCAACAGACCTACTGTCTACAAGGTGCCATTGTTGTAGCTGACAAGAGAAGAGCAGTATTTGGGAGTGAAGGAGCAGAAGAAATTACTTCATAAGTGTGTGTTTCACAGCACCTTGGGTGATCTCTATTTTGGATTTTCCATTGAAGCCTCCCTAACAGTTTTAGCAGCCTGGTCCTTCTGCCAAGTACGTAGTGTATGTATGCATTTGTCTGATTCTGAGAGTGGATATGTGAAGGTCAACATTTCATTTTGGTGCATCAACTCTTTTAGAGTAGTTTGTTTGTTTTCTTCATTTCTTCTCTCTTTTCATCCCCCCTTTATTATATCTATATATATATATATATACCTGTTAACTTTTACTGGAAACAACATGATGCATCAAAGGGAGCTAGCCCTTATCTAGAGACTCTCCTCTCCTACTTTGCCATCCCACAGGTGAGAGAGGAGTTTCCATGTTGTGAGAAGAGGGCAGGAACTTGTTTTCCTACCACTAGGTGCAATTTCTTGTGTCAATAGTACATTAAGCTGGAAATACAACTTAGGCACACAATGTAACTCAAGCTTATAATGCAACTCAATATGGAAATAAAAATCAAACTTATAATGTAAATCAAGATCCTAATGCAACTTGGGATAGAAATGCAACTTCGTTTCCTAATACAACTTAGGCTTGAAATGTAACTCAATCTCATAATGCAACTCAAGATTATAATACAGTGTGGGATCAAAATGTAAATCAATCTCATAATGAAGCATATTTTCACTTACAAACATCATATCAATTTAGCATTGATCCCTACTGTGTAAGATGGTTAGGGTGCTCTTCCTCCTCCTTTATGTCCATATTCTTAAGGGGCACCACCTAGAGGCCAAATGGTTGTGCTAAATAAGTTCCCAAAGATTTCTTTGGGCATTTATCTCACTAAGACATAAGAAGAAGATGATGACATAAACACTACACAAGTTACTAGCTAGGAGCCTGATGGTAATGACTTGCCAAGCTCAGGCTAGGGTCTTGATGATATGAATCCTCTGCCTTCTAGCATTTCTCTTGCTACATAAAATTTATCTTTTTTAATGACTTTGTGACTTATTTTTAGGCTTTTCATAGATTATGATGCTTATGATTTTGCTCATAGGCTCTACTTAGTATGATGTGGTGTGTTTTCATACTACCTTTATTTTTTGTGAATTATTTGTATGTTTTTGTTTATTTAATATATAGATATATTTCATCAAAAAAATTATCATTGATGATGAATATATTTTGCATCACATTAGCTTATTTTCTAAGCAACACATACATCCTCCACATCCAAATAGCATGCCAACATCATTTCTTTGTACTAAGGAGGAAACATAGTTTCCTTTTGTATAATTCATTTTCAAACTCAAAGTATACAAAACAAGCAAAAGAGGTGGTTTTTTTATTTTTTATCATTTATCATAGTCCCTCATCATTTAAAATGAATTTCCACCATGCAAGTATAAAGAGGATATTATCTTATTTCAACCATGGAAATCATTCAACAGTCTCCCTAGAGTAACCCATCATGGCCTTACCTAATCTACCTGACATGAATGAGAATAATCACCCTAGTACACTCCAATAATATTAAAAGGAATTGAAACCCCATTTAATATTCATCTAAAAATTATTTTGTTCAATCTGAAATAAATTTCTACGTACCAAATGAGGGAGTAACTAGGGATGATGAGGGAGTGATTAGGTATGATGATGGCTAATGAAGGAATGGTTATGGATAATAAGGGATGATGATGAATGAAGAGGGAGTTATTATGTATGATTAAGGATGATGAAGGTTGATTAGGGATTACTTAGGTATGATGAGGGAAAATGAAGGATTGACTAGGGATGATGATAAATTATGATGGTTGATGAGGGAGTTATTAGGGATGATGAGGGATGATAAGAGTGTGACTAGGGATGATGAGGGATGATGAGAGAATGATTAGGTATGATTATGGATGATGAGAGTTGATGAGGGAGTGTTTAGGTATGATCAGGTATGATAAGGGGGTGATTAGGGATGATGAGGGCTGATGAGGGAATGATTAACATTAATGAAGGATGATGATATCTAATGAGAATTTATTAGGGATAATGAGTGATAATGAGATCTAATGAGGGAGTGACTATGGATGATGAGGGATAATGAGAGATGATGAGGGAGTGACTAGGGTTGATAAAGAAACATGAGAGTCAATTAGGGAGTCATTAGGGATGATGAGGGTTGATGAGGGAGTATCCTATGTGAATTTGAAATGATAGAATATGAATTTATTCTATGTGAATTTGGAGTAATGCATAAGATTATAATTGAATAATGCATGGATTAACCCATCTATCTAACATTTGTTTCAGAGTGAATGGTATACTTTTAGTATGACTTTTGATTGGTGTTTCAATTCATTTTATTTTGAACGGAGTGTAGTAGGGTTATTAGCTACATGCACGTGTGGTATATGTTATCATATCATGACTACAGGTAGATGTCATGTATGAGTGTTTGCCTACATACATGTTATAATAGGTATGCAGTATATGTTATGTATAAGTGATTGTATCATGACTATAGGTATGTTACAAGTTGCATGTTATATGGTAGTCATTTAAGTATATTGATAGACCCATTGTTTGAAAATCCCATAAATTAAATAGGAATATGCCTTCAATCTTAGGTATTCAATCAAGTAGGGCATACTCAAGTACGTAAATTAGGTAGGGCATACTCAATTAGGTAAAATAGGGGGAATAATCAATGGTATAGATCTATTACATACATAACATGATTTTGAACTTTGTTTCTCATTCTATCTTCCAATCCTAAAATTTTGAAAACTAAGTATTGACCAGAATGGATTTTGAAAAACTAACTTCTAAATGATAAATCCTATAGCTCTGTAACCAATTTCATAAGATGTAACATGGCCCTAATTTTTTAAATTTAGTAAAATAAATTTAAAGTATAAGAATATAAAATATAATATAAATTAATTTATTATTTCATTTATTTTACTAAATATATACTCTCACTAATAAAACCTATTGTTACTCAAACCTAACTTACTCTCACTAACAGAATGGTGTAAACTCACTAAATCTAAATATATGCTCTCACTAACATTTCCTTATAAAAATTGTTTTTGTAAAGGGCATACACCTTTTCAACATTTTAGTCTTTGAATTTTGCACTTTCCCTCTAAAATTACTTTGGGTATAGGTTTGGAGAGGTCTGAACCTACCTTGAAATCAGCCATGGAATAGCCCACATGGTTTTAAGGAAATTTAGGAGTATTTTTCATCTTTATCGAAGCATTTGATTAGGTAAATTTTATTATTTAAAAAAAACATATATATGGGCTTGTATAGGGGAAAGCGTAATTTTTGAATGTATAATTTTCTAATGTTAAACTATTGTTAATAATTATTAATTAATTTCTACACAACATACCTCATTATGGACTATATACATATCATTACAAATTATTTTATAACTTTTGATCGTTAATCAAAATTTTATAAAACTTATATCTTAGTAATCTACACATCATTGGCTATACTTTAAAAAAAAAGAAAAAAAATATTTTTATGAAGTTAAGTTCAAAAACTTGTGTTTGTGCACTTGAAGTTTCAATTTTATAATTATCTTGATTTGTAAAATTATATATATATATATATATATATATATATATATATATATATATATATATATATATATATATAATATTCTCAATAATCTTTGACATTTCATCTATTCATATATGAAGTTTCATTCACAAATTCATTTGTTTACTAAAAAATATGTGTTCATACACATGTAATTTCTTATATTTTAACAAAAAAGTGTCAAGCCATTATCATAAATGCATCCATTTCTCACACTTTTATCATATGGGTATTGAAAATTTTTATAAAATACATTCAAAATTACATAATTCATATTCTTGTGTCATTGTCAAATTCATTGTCCAATTGTATCTAAATTTATCTCAAAGTTCAAAAATAGTTATTTATAAGAAAAGGTATCTCTTTAAGCCCCCTTTTTGTCCCCCATTATCCTACATCTACCTGAGATATTATGTTGACTATATTTTTGGTATCATTCTTAGGTTGGAAAGTAGTAGTATCATTAACCTTAACCTTGAATGTTTGTTTAGTTTGATATTTATCTCCACTAGAGGTAAGGGCACTCGACCCCTAATTAAGCATATTAGACTCTATAAGATATATTTCATTATTATTAACCATATGAAAAATTTCATCAAAAGATTGAAATGTGTAATGAGTAAGAGTTTTATAGATTTAACTATTTAGAAAATTTATTGTTTGATGTTTCAATTCTTAGTACTAGAACCATCTTCAAGGAATAGAATATTTAATCGACCTTTGTATTTAATAGGTTGAACAAAATTTTGAGATAAAATACATTGTAATTCACTAGTAAGTGATTGGTGAGACATCTTTGTAAGAATAAATTTTTAAGCACATACTCACTAATAGGATCATTAGGACTTTGTTTAAGTTGTGCAAGCTATAAAAAATGACCTTTTGGTTAATTTTGATCAAAAAATAAGCTTAAAACTATTGGAAAAATAATTGAATTAATGCATGGATCCTAATGGTAGGATGTAAAATCAATCCAAAATATGATCCTTGAGACTTTGAGGGAAGATACAAGTCAATAATCTATCATTTTCTTCAAATTCAAGACATAAAACATAGAACAATTTGATATGTTTTAAAGGATCACCTTTGCCATTGAATAACTCAAACCTAGGTTTAATGAAATCAATATCCAAAGGTTTAAAAATTACCTCATAATCTAATGGATTAAGTAATATATCATGAAAATTCACCACATGGATTGATTTTTGAGGTCCTTGTGAAAGTTTTTAAGATTGTACTTGTATGTCTTGAGTAACTTGTTGAAAGATTTCATCTTGAGAAGTACTAAAATTAACTTGTGTAGGAATAGAAACTCTTTTATTCTGATAAATACCATGACCAATAGATGTAGATATAAAAATAGATCTAGCAGTAAGAGATACAAGAGAACTATTAAACCAAAAATGAATAGGCATAGTAAATTGAGTAGAAGTAATAGGTGGAGGCAACATAATAGAAGAAATAGTAGAAGATGTTTACCTTAATTCTATTTTTTTGAAAAAATAATAATAAACAATTACACTAATGAATATATCTAAGCATATAAGATAGTAAAGTAAAGAAATTACAGCTACTCTAGTGTCATAATCAAGAACATAGCTCAAGAGTAGTGTAACAATAATAATTATATGTAAAGAGGAGTAAGAGAATTGGAACGATCACACCTTGAATATTTATATAAATTCAACCTTGTAATATGAATGTGTAGACTCTATACCACCTATATGTGGAAATTTGAGTCTCCTACGAAAACTCATAGCATGCTACAAATTTAACTTGGGCAAACTTGTCGTTAAGAAAATCCACACACTTAGTCAAATATCTCTTTCATAAGGTTTAAAGACTTTATTTGTAGGACTAATTCATTTATGTATGTTTCACCTTCTAATATGCTTGCTCACTTGTTTCATTAATTATATTTTCATTAAAAAAATTCTTTCTTGACCTAGAATGGCACAATGAGGTGTCAACCAAAAGAGAGAAGTGAGAAGTACTTGGGTTGAAAAACTACCAAAGTGTAATTTTAAGATACATATATTGCATTCTAAAATCATACCCATTGTAATTCATGTAATATGTAGATGATTTATTTGAGGTAGGGCTTCCACCTTCTCTCCCTACGTGGAGATGCAACTATATTAGGCTTAGGAATTCTCTTGATACAAGATGCAATAATGTGTTACAAGTCATTAGAGAAAAGATTAATCCTTATTATGTGTGCCTAGACTTTAAATATAATTTAATATTATGATATTAATGCAATACTTTATTTTAAAAATATTCACTAACCATTTGTATATACACACTTCTCGTGATTTTGATAAAGAGTTAAATCACACACAAAATCCAACAAAATAAAGGGAAAATAATAAAAATAGGTCCTAACATTGAAAATATGTAAATATGAGTAGAAGGATCCATAAAAGTAAAATGGGAAGACTCATAGGTCATATGATTTGACCCAGGTGAACTTCTAGAGCCAACAAGTATACCTACAAAGAAAGAACAATAGAGAGGGAGAGGAGAGATATAAACTTACGGGCATAAGGATAAAAATATAAAATGACAAATAGAAGAATGGAGAGGACCACAAGATTACATGAAGTGGGAAAGACACAAAAAAGTATCAATTAACCCCTAAATCAAGGTGATGACATGTAAGAAAAAATAAGTAATAAAAACATTGTGATAAGAAGGCTTATACAAAAATTAGGTGTCTATAATAGTAGCCTCAATGCCTAATATAAAATGAGAACCTACAATAAATAGAATAATGGTTATAAAATATTCATTTACAATATGTACTTTCTCATATACAGTTCCTTAACTAATTTCATCTTACTTTGTTTCTCTCTAGAAACATAAATCATGGCAATAATTTATTTAGGAAATGATGAACGAAAAATTTCAAGGTAAGTTATCTCATGTTTACTCAAAATAGTTTCTTTTTTTAAATAATCATTCTTAATTTTGTCATTTGTTATATCTTGATTCTCCTCTAGAATTATTAATCTATTAATTTTTATATTTATGGTAAATGATTGGTTAAATTATTATGTGAGGTAGTTGGATTTGTAATATGTTGATTTATAGACAATTGTATATTACTTATCATCATGATCATTAACTTCTTTGTTATCTATTCATATTTTGTTATGGTACATTATGATCATGATTATTCAATTATTTAATTACAATAATTTATTATGAATTATTTCATGATATGGTCTAACTACTATTTATTGCAGTGAGGTGGATGCAGGATGGAGTCCACCCTCTAAACTATGACTCAAGGAAGGCATCATCAGAGTGGATGGAGTAGATGGACATGATTGGGGGATGAGAAAATGATACTAAAACCCCTACACACACCACATAGCTTAGCATTTTCCTTGTAATTTTTTTATTTTTTGATATTCATTATTCACAACATGCATTATATTACTAATATATTTCCTTGCCTTGTATTATTTTCTTGTTTGGTAATGCTTGGTTATATATATATATATATATATGACATCATACTTAAATTCATGATATTTTTTGATAGCTATGATGCTTTTGTGATTTATCAGAATAATGAAAAATAGGATATATGAATTACTCTTTTAAACTTTTTAAATGTTTATCCATTCGTTGACTCATTTTATGTAACTCTCTTACCCAACTGTATATCTTGGTGACTAATTATGGAATGGGACCTTCTTAGGTTTGATCTTATATAATTATCTTAACATCTATTTAACTCTCTACTAATTAAAATACTGAACATCATAGGGTTCAAATGTGTGGCATGTTTAAGCAATATTTATTAAATGTTTTATTTATTAATCAAAAGGCATATTTTATGTGAGGAAGTTGATGGGCTAACTTATAGACCCATGTTTGAATTATTAAGGGTTATATTTTTAAATAAAAGACATGATGGTTTTGTTAAAATTCAATACCAATATTTTCTATAATGTTGAGGTGATTATGATTTATGGCATATTCCTATAATCTAGGGCATCGAACTAACTGGTTTCAAAGCATTTTCATAGAAATGATTTTTAGAATCAAGGGTAGACTTTGGTGAATTGTTTGATTTATTCTATCATTATGATTTGTTCATTGAAGAGCTTAAGCAGTTGTGGGGGTTATGTCCAGTCGCCATGCCAAAAATTTAGAGAATGGTTACAAAACTGGATATTCATTTATTAAAGACCCAATTTTGTGGGGGTTGTTTGTTTATTTAACATGCATAACTTGAGTAGATAAAGATATATGGAGGGTAGATGGTTTTGAGGAGGACACGGTGGATGAGGAGAGAGTGGAAGAAAGAACTTAGATTTTGGGCAAACCTGGACTGCATTCTTAGGTAGGTTTTGTTGGTTTTATCATTTTGAAATTATTTATAGAATGGTTTTGGTATATGTCTTTAATTTACTTAAAATTGGTATTTATATTTTTGAATATATTTAAAAAATAAATGTAGGGTATATGTAATCGACCATAAGGATGGGTACAATCCATCTATAGGGTTGAATAAATATAACCCTACCCTTTAACAATATGGTTATGTGCTTGAATTTATTAAGATAAATTTATAAAACTAGGGTTTCATTTGGATTTATCTACAAGGGAAATTTTGAAGCTTGGTTAAGGAAAGTCATAGGTTTTATCAATGATGAGATTATTTAGAACCATTCAGATATAGATTTTGCATTTGTTGATTATATACATGACATTTGGTTTAGGTCAATTCTATTTTTACCTAAATAAACCTCTGTGTATGAATATATAATAGATATATTCTTTTGGGTTTAAATTGTTGGTTTCAAGTATATTAGGTATTCATGTGCTTGTTTATGATATGTCTCAATATTTGAATGACTTATGGATTTATTTATAAAAATAAATATAACACAACTATATATTTAAATGACCCTGGGGATGGATACGGCCCATACATAGGGTAGAGTACACATATACTTGAGCATTATGTATACAGTTATGCATTTGAATAGCAATGAGAATAAAAAAAGGGCAAAGTTTTATTTGGTTTGCCTATGTGTGAGTTGACATTGAAGAAAATTATAAAGGATGGAATGGAATTATTTATTGTTAAAATTTTGTTTATGTTGGGTATGTTTTGGATTGGGTGATATTTTAAAATCATATATTGGGTGATGATTTGTAGGTGTTTGATAACATATTATATTATTGAACCACTCCTACATATTTAAGTATTTTTATATTATAAGTATGTGTTATGGAAGATAAGTTAAGTCTTTATAATTTAATATAAACCTCTATATTTGAATGAAATTTGGTGGTTATAAAACATTTGAACTCATTGATGGTTTTATTCTTAGGTGAATTTTTTTTGGGTGTCTAATTTATAATAGTGGTTATAAATGAACTTTTATGTTTGGTTGAGAAAGTTAAGACCCCAGATTTAATTTTTTACTTGTGTTAGTTAATTAAAATGATATTTAAACTCATATATTTTTTTATATGTTTATATGTATATATAAATAGGGGTCAGTGGATGAACCCCATAAGACTCGTGTGTGTGTGTGTGTGTGTGTGTGTGTGTGTGTGTGTGTGTGTGTGTGTGTGTGTGTGTGTGTGTGTGTGTGTGTGTGTGTGTGTGTGTGTGTGTGTGTGTGTGTGCACGTGCGTGCACGTGTGTGTGCGCGTGTGTGTGCGTGCGTGCGTGCATGTGTGTGTGCTCATGCATGTGTCCTTACATATATACTTGGCATGTGAATATAGATATTTTTACTTATCTATGATGAACTATTTGAATATTTTAAGCTAAAGCCTATTGAATGTTAATTATTTAAGATCAATCATTTTTTCAGAAGTTTTATTTTATAGGTTGTATGTTTATAAAGGTGACTATTGGATGAGTTAAGATGACTAACTATATATGTGTATGCAATATATAAATATCTGATGAATTATTTCTAATTATGATGCATTATGTAATTATATTTATATGTGTATTTACACGATGCAGATTTTGTAAGTGTATTGAAATTTAAAATGAAATGGGTCATTGATGAGCTGTATGAGGAAACATACAACTGTGAAGTAACAACATGATAGGAATATTTTGACTATTTCAATTGTTCATACTTTATGAATAAATTAGTTGATTTAATTAAAAGCTATGATCATGATCATTTAGCATATTTATATTAATTAAAGGCCTGTGATAGAATATATGGAATTATATGATTTTTTTGTATTAATACATGTTGTGGCACTTTCATATGGAAATATATTAATTGAATCTTTTGATTTATTATTATCTATGTTTGATTTAATCTAGTATTAATGACTCTAATTAGGTGAGATAAAATTCATGTACTTACTTAGTGCCATCAATATACAAAGTTGAAGAATTCTAATTGAATTGTGTGTTGTGAATTTGATTGATCGTAGAGATCTAAAAACTATATTAAAACTTTGGCCAAAGCAATGTTTATGGTTTAAACATTATCAATTCACCTGTTTGATTTAGTTTACATGTGTTGCATGATATCATGTTATAATATATTTATTTATGATATATTTCATGTGATAGTTATCTTATAGCACACATGTTTTAGTTGACATTCTCGATTTCCACACTGTCATTATCTGCCCATCCATGAAATGAGGGCATTTCCATAGTTGGGAGATTGTGCAAGAGATCTATGGTCTATGGTTGGTGTGGAAAATCACTTAGATGATACTTTCCCTCCCCTCTAGTAGTCAACTGTTAGAGGTTTTACTCATAAATACTTTTGGATAATAACAATTTCATTTAGACTTGTATGTTCTATGGAACATTGTATTGATTATAATCTAAAATTTAGATATGTAATAATGTATAATTGTACTATTTGATGGATATATTATAGTTATAGTAGTTGGTTGTTTATTCTTATATCAGTTGTGATATTTACTTCAGTAGTGGCTGATTTATAATTTGTGTATTTTAGTACTATTTTATGATTTACTTGTGAGAGCAAATTAGTATTCATTATAGTGATCATTAGCTAAATGAATCATATGATTAACCTGATGATTAAATAATAGTTTATTTATTGATGCATTTATTTAAATATTATTTTTACTTTGAATTAGTAAGGATAATTTGTTAATGAGTTAATTCTTTAAAAAATATTTAACCTAATTCTAGTTTAACTCTGAGGGGTTATCACATTATGGTATCAGACCTAGGTTCAAATTCTTGGACTTAATGAGTCTAATAATGTATTCTTATTCTTATATTATCATAAATAATAATGTCCTATCAAATACCATTTGGTGAGGTTACATCCAATTTTAATAATACTAACCCTCCAGTTGACCCAAATCAGTTTGTCATTGAATAAGATGTAAAGCTTGATCAGAATCTCATAGCCATTAATGAGACTAGGGACCAAATAGTTACCCCTGAATAGGAGGTTCATGGCCATGTATAGGAAAATAATCATGATGAACCTTAAAATCATCTTGTTGAGCAAGAATTTCCTCAGGAATCTAGGCTAGAGGAGGTTCCACAAAATACAAGAGCTCATGTAGCTGAATAGAATGCACAAGCTATGAAGAAAGTTAATCAACACAAGTTTAATAGAACCATTTTGGGAGATGGAGTATAAGTGTAGCTAACTAATATGAAGAAGTATTTTTAGATAGATAATTACTCTGAAGTCATAAAATTAGTTTAGGGAGCTTACTAGTTGGCAAGTAAAGTAGCAACGTGGTGGGCAAACAAGAAGTTGAAGATGACTCTCAACTCTACTACCACCATGTGGGAACAATTTGTGACCTTGTTTAGATAAATATGGCTTCCCCAATTATATTTTGACCAAAATTTGATAGATTTTTATAATAAAAAGCAAGGATACATTTTAGTGAATGAATATTGGGATAAAATCACCCTGATCTTAAAATATGTTCCTTAGTATCAGGAAGATGAGAGTTTTTGCATCAAGAAATTTGATATGAGATTAAAATACTAAATAAGATGTGAGGTGGATGTGTATGGGCCATCCACTATGAATAAAGTATTAAAAAAGGTAGTAAATTAGGAGTAAAAACTAAAGTCACTTGCTCAGGTCAGAGAGAAATTAAATAAAAAGTTTGGAGGTCCTAGGTATCCATCAAAAAAGTAGTGGAGAAAAATGTAGCAGTTAAAAATGTAGCATAAAAAACATAGCAAGGATAAAATGTAGCCAGGATAAAACATCGTATGAATAAAACATAGTAAAGGATGCACTCACATAGAAGATGACACAACTTTCAACTACAAGTCCAAACTCACAAAATCACATTTTCCTCTATTATTTTGCTTGTAAATTTGGTGCATTACTTTTCCACCATGAAATGTTAACTAGTATCACCAAAATGAAATAGACAACAAATAAACAATGTGTTAATCACTAAAATGTCCCAATTATGATCTTCATGAAATTTTTGTGACATTACCAATACTACTACATGTTTCCTCATTATGTTTTGTCCTCATGACATTTTTGTCATACTATATTTTTATCATACTACATTTTTAATGCTATGTTTTTTACCATTACATTTTTTTCCACTACATTATCACATAGAGCCGAGGTCCTAAAATGAATTTCAGAAAGAATAATTGGAAAAGGATTGAAAACTCTAAAAAATAATCCAAGAATTAGAAATCAAAGTTTAGCAATGATTCAAGGAACAAGAAACTGGGAAATGGTTTCAAGGGAAGTTTTTAAGGGAAATCAACAATCTAATAAGAAAGGACCACTAGGCGGATGCTTAATTTGTGAAGGTGATCATTACTCTATGGAATGTACTTAGGGGAAGTTAGATGGTAAAAATAAAGGCTCCACTCTATAACAAGGATATTTTCAATAGAGAATTCATGTAGCTATTGACAACTATCAAATTAAGTTTCAGGCTTCTCCTATTAAGTTGTTAGGTACATTATTTGGTCATCTAAATTTAATTTTAATTAACACAAAAGGTAATGAACATTTTATTTCTCCTATAATGCTTAACAAGTTGTCTACAAAAGCTATAATTATGGAAAATACATGTTCAGTTTAATATATAAATGAATATAAAGTCAAGGTTGATAAATGTTTAGTCAAAATTGAGATTAAACTATCCAAATTCACTGTGGTAGTGGATCTATTTGTAGCACCATTAGGGTCATATGATACAATCCTAGGATTAAACTGGTTAGCTCAGCATAAAGCTAAGGTGGATTATTTTTTTTTAAAGGTAAAATATTTAGATGATTTAGGAAAATAAACCCAAATCTAGGAAGCAAAAAGGGAGATAAAACTTAGATAAATTTCTGCAATTTAGTTAAAGAAAGCACAAAGAAAAGGGTGTCAAGCATTTAATATTAAAATAAATGAAATGGAAGCATCAAAGTGACCTTCCATTGAGGATTTTCCTTTTCTCCAAGATTTTTAGGATGTTTTTCTCAAAGAATTTCTAGGTTTACCTCCTAAGAGAGAGTTTTATTTCTCAATTTATATCATTCTAGGGTCTAAACCATAGTCTAAATTCCCTTATAGAATGATAAAAATTGAATTAGTAGAGTTGAAGGCTCAACTATAATAGTTGTTATCCAAATGGTTGATTCAACCAAGCATGTTAGTATGGGATACACTAGTTGTGTTCATTAAAAATAAGGATAGAACCCTTCATCTGTGTATTGATTATAAGATGTTAAACAAGGCAAAGATCAAAAAAATGTATCCTCTACCTCATATTGATGATATTTTTGATCAAATGCATGGAGATTCAATATTCTCAAAGATTGATATTGGAGCAGGATATCATCAATTAAAATTTCACGAGGAAGACATTCTGAAAATAGCTTTCATGACTCATTACGAAACTTATAAGTTCATAGTTTTTCCTTTTAGGCTAATGAATGTGTCTAAAATATTCATGGATCTCATGAACAGTGTGTTTAGGGATTATCTAGATCATTTTATGCTAGTCTTTCTAGATGATATCCTCATTTATTCAAAATTCAAGGAGGAGCATCTAGAACATTTGAAGTTGGTTATGTAATAGTTTTGAAAACATAAATTTTTGGGAAGCTGTCAAAGTGTGTCATCTCTCAAAAAAAAGTATAATACCTTGGGCACATTATATCTATAGATAAATATCCGTGGACCCTTTAAAGATAAAATCTATAATGGAGTGGTTGGCACCCAAAAATGTTTATAAAGTTAGGAGTTTTATGGGTTTGGCTAGATACTACAGAAAATTTGTGCCAAACTTTTCCAAGATAGAAAATCCTATTACCTCTCTTTAGTGGAAAAATCAAAGATTTATGTGGTTAGAAAATTGTGAGGAAGCTTTTTAGAAGCTAAAAAGAAGGCTTAACTGAGCACCGGTATTGAGAATTCTTAGATCCAAATGGATAATTATCAATAATAATCGATGCTTTAGGATATGGTCTTGGAGGAGCTTTTATATAATAAGGTTATGTTGTAGCTTATGAGTCCAAAAAGTTGAAGTTGTATAAGGAAAATTATACCCCGCATAATCTAGAATTGGCTGTAATAGTTAACACCTTGTAATTTTGGAGACATTATTTATTAGGAAAATCATTTGAACTTAATACTGACAACTTGGGGCTCAAGTATATCTTCACCCAACCTAATCTTAATGCAGAGTAGAGGTGATGGTTAGAGTTCTTGTCAAATTATGATTTTTATATTAACTACATAAAAGGTTAAAAAATAAGATTATATATGCCCTTAGTTGTATAAGGTATATAGCAACTTTGGCTACCATCATGAGTACCTTTCATGATCAAGTGGCTAAGTTATTTCTAAGAGATGAATTTTATGAGTAGGTAAATATGGAATTATCTCAGAATGCTCAAGATCATATATATGATGGATTAAAATTAAATAATGATAGTTTTCTAAAGTACAAATGAAGGATTTATGTACTATTCAAGGAAAAATTGAGGAGTGTAGTACTCAAGGAACTGTTCCTTACTCAGGTCATCAAGGTGTGACTAAGCTCTTGGTAGAGCTAAGGCCATTATACTTTTGAAAGGGAATTAAGAAAGATACAACAAATTTTATTTCATAATGTTTAGAATGATAGCAATTTAAGGCTAAGCATGTGTATCATGTTGGGTTTTTATACCCACATACCATACCTTAATAGAAGTGGCAAGTCATTAGCATGGACTTTGTCTAAGGTTTATTGATGTCTTAGAACTAACATGACATGATTTTGGTGGTTGTTGATAAACTCATCAAGGTAGATCACTTCATTCCTGATAATATATCTTATGACGCACCTTTTCTTGAGAAAACATTCATGAAATAAGTGTAGAGATTGCATGGGTTTCTAAAAATATTATGTAAGATGGGTACCCAAAAATAAATTATATATTCTAGTTTACTCTCAATTCAACTTTGGGCACACAGTTGAACTTTAGTACAACATACCATCTAGAAATAAATGGTCAAATAGAGAAGGTGAATCAGGTTTTAGAAATCTTCTAAGAGTGTATTACATGGACCATCAATAAAAATGGGAAGAATATCTTACATTGGTTGATTTTTCCTTTAACAAATCATACCAATTAGATCTGAAAATAGCTTTATTTGAGATATTGTGTGGAAGGTGTAAAACACTAATTAGTTGGGACATGTTTGAAGACATAGTAGTTGTTGACTATTTTGACCACAAGTCAAAATAAGTCAACCCCATATAGTAAAAAACTCTTATATGGGTATTTATAATGTAATAGGTTGTGTCATTGTCCTTTTGATGGAATTTAATGAGATATTAACCTTGGTCTTGGTCAAATTTTGTCCTAAGTCATTTCATGTCACATAAGGTCACATTTAGAGTCATTAATGAAGGTGGTACAAATTTCCTAGGTAGAAATGTGTTATAAACTCTCTTTTAACATCCAATATTTTAGATACTTGTCATTCTTTTCAATTATAACTAAAAATTTATATGTTCCTAACTGAAACAAAGAAAATAGTTGAGAAAGAGGAGGTTTTGGCAGTTGTATAACCTATAGAGGAGGTGAAACATGTGTAAATCTTGTAGAATGTCTCTTCAAATTCCTTAAATTAATTTACATATTTTTTTTATCTACTTTGAAATCATCAAAAATGTCTGAAAACCATTCTGTTCCTCCATCGCTCCACTAGACATGCAAAACTAGTCAATAATTTTCTTCATGGTACAAACAGTATGAGAAGTTTCAGGGAAAATTCTCTTGTGGGTTATTAGTACACTCATTACACTTCCATTTCGTGTTATAATTCCATATATTGATTTCCTATGCTTTATGAACCATCCTTTATAAGTTGGTTGTCTCATTTTACATGTTAATCCACACCCCCTACTAGTTTTCTTCTTGTTTGAGATGGTCCATACATAACCACTTTTTTAAATTTTTTCCAAAGGATATTTACTTCACTCATGTTTTCCATACTTTTTTTCATGTTTGGAGGTGATTTTATGAGTTCAAACTTCTCAAGTTGTAGGTTGAGTATACTAGTGAAGTTACAGACATATTCATTAACTATAGAGGTTGTCATTTCCTATAGTGGTTTCAAACAAAGTTATATTGATGTTTCATGTTTATCATATGTCATGGTATTCACCTCCTTCCTTCTAAGCTCAATCTCATAATCCAACATCTATTTAGTTGTAGTCATGCTTCACATAGTCAACTTCTTGTAAGTATTCATCTACAGTCATGGTGTGTAAAGTTCCTGAGCACATTCATGGAGGTGTAGTGAAGAGTAATAATAGGTCTTGAACATACCCTTGTTACATGAGTAATTAAGCCAAGCCTCTCAAATTTCATATAATGGATTATAATAACTAATTCAGATTATATACACAGTCTTGTAGTCTAATAGACATCTATAGGAGGTTGATCACATTGAGATAAGGTATTAGAATTAGTTTTAGGTCCTCAAAGGTGAAAAATATACATTTAAGAATTGATAGAGGGTTTAATACTAAATTAAATCCCATACACCATGCACATTGACCATGTTACATCTTCACTACCCTTGGGTACTACTATGTGCACACCTACAGGCTCCCACAAAGGTCTGAGCATTTGGAGTGAAGATTTTAGACATGTTTTGAGATATTCATAGAGTTTGAGAAAATTGAAGATGTCATAAGAACCATGTTGAAACCATATAATGGTAGGCAGACTTAAAGAGTTGTGTTCACAAGTGGAGAAGTATGTTTTAGGGACTTGTTACCTTAAAAGATTTGAAACAGAGCCTTATCTACTTTTGATGTTGCCATATGATGAGATGATAGGGAGTCTAGATGAATCTAAAGATATAAGGGATATGAATTGACCAAATAAAGTCGGTTTTTCATCTAATGAGTGATTAAAATTAGGCCTCCATTATTGCAACTCTTCACTTTAGGTTTTTAGAATTCTCTATAGTATTTGAACTCTAAATGACCTTATAATCCTTGGAAATCAAGGAGGGTCATACCTCCATGTCAAGTGACCCTATGTAAATGATAAAGGCACTAATGTTTCAAAGATCATTAATAAATATTGGTGTGTAGGGTATTTACCTATATCAACATCTACAGGTGTACCTTTGCTCCCAAAAAGGTAACCTACAGCTTGACTATAGATAAATACAAGCTCAAGATATAAAACTTGGAGATTGAACCCTGAAAACACAAACACTTGTCAATTAAAGTTGGTTACAAGATTAAAAATAGAATCTATCATGTGTGGCACAGATTTCAAATATTATCAATCATCTAAAGTGCCTCTTTTACTCCAAGAAAATCCACCTACAGTCTGACTATAGTGTGACAATACACTAGTATAGGGCAGTCTGTTCTTGTCACAAGTCTTAATCATGAAGTGAGCCATCAGGTAGGTTTGAAATGACCTTAATGACTTCAAAGGAAGCATATGAACATGTCATGAGTTACAATGTTTCAAGTGTCACCTACAAGCACCTCTCTTCTAAGTGAAAACATAGTATACAATTAACCTATAGTCTAGCCCTGTCAAAGTGCAAGCTATAACTTGAAGAGTTTTCCAAAACTTGGATGATGAATATTCTTGGAATACCTCCATAGTGGTGATGTAAAGTTCATGAAACTCTCAAATAAAGTAAATAGATCAATATTTGTTTTTTAGGGGCCACTTACAGTTAACACATAAAACCCTACAGTCAGTGAGTCACATAGAATATTATCTTAGTTTTTTGAGATATTTGGAGGTGATAATAATATGAAAAAACCCTAAATTTTTGTAAAAATGGTCATAAATTTTTGTAAAAATGGTCCATAGGACCTATTTAATACCCTAATATATTTTTATACCTAAATAAATAGGGAAGTTCCCTATGTTTTATCTCAAATAGAAGGCACTCCTAGAAGGTTATATCTTATAAACTTAGCATGAAAAGGGTAGAGATATGAGTTACTGACTATAGAATCACTTCAATGAGCTTTAGGAAGATATTTTTATCATGAGAAAACATATGTAATTCATCATAATCATGACTAATCACTTAGAAGTAGTGGTGAATAATGAAACATAATCAACTCCATTAGGTCTAGTCTAGGCCTAAAGCCCAATTGGATGGCCAATACCATTTCTAAGGCTAGGTGGACATTCCAAAGCATTATAACCTATTCACAAGGACATATAATGTGTGTGAGAACCTTTGGTTTATATATCAGGTAACATAAAGACCATTTATTGACTTGAGAACATGACAAGGTGCACATAATGCCTTGGAAAACTCAAGAGGTCAACTTTGGAAGTTTGTAACTCTATGGATGCATAACATGGGAGTTCAAGGAGATAGGGTATCTTGAATAAGGTACAAAAAAATTATTTAGTGGGATTTTTTCATGATTTTAATGTCATAATTGTATGAACAATTCTTAAGGGTGAAAACTACCTAAAACCCTTGCTAATGACTTGATGGGAAAGATGAAGAAGGAAATGTATCTAAGAGGGATATTTTGAGTAGGAAAGTGACTTGGACTTGTAGAAGATTCCCCATGGCTCTTTCCCATCAATTTGTATTCTACCCTACTTGTATGGATAGGGTACAAAACTACTTTTATTGATATTTTTGATGTTTTATAGGTTTAAGAGAGAGTTGGAAGATGCAAATCACTTTGGGAGATAAAATGAGACTTAATCTAGCTGCTTATCTCCATTTCTTGTCTTAGATAATCATATAGGTATCTCTACTAACACCTCTACTTTAGCCAATCTAGAATGACATATTGAATGAAGAGTGATCACCTAGTGAGAAGGTGATAAATTCAATTAGTTTTCCTTTTAAGGTTTTCCTAATGAATCTAAGGGTAGGGGGACTCTTGATAAGTGTTACATCATCCTCTGTATACACTAGTTTGATAAACTAAATAACACCTTGGTGCCAAGTGTGAAGGATGAGTGAAAGAAGAGTGATTATGATTGTAGGCAATGAGAAGACTTGGCCAAAAGAATATTGATGATTAGGGACACATCTAATGCATGTTTGAACCTATTTATAACTCCTAACCCTTCACATTACAATGATCTCATCTATCCCTGGTCTACTGTGGAAAATTCAAAGAAGGCCAAATGATGAATGTAGTTTTTAAGCAAGCAATTGAATAATCTTATGCCAAATTTGAAGGAGTTTTATGCTTAGAGAGACATTTGTCCATAGAGACCTTACTTTATCTATTTCATACTCCATTCTCCTAAAAACATAACTCCTTTTCTTATCTTGGCAAGTGGCTTTGTGACTTTTGGACTTCATTCTTCTCTTTTCTCTCTCTCATTCTATAAGTAGTAGCCATTTTGGCTCTTGTTTAATAATTCCACACCATGTATGGTAAAGACTTGTTGGTTTGATGTTGTACTTTACCTTTGAATAATACAATAAATTTAGTTTTGAGTTCACAAACATATTTTATAAGTGTGCAAAGTAATGAATGGTGAGGTATAGTGATTCATCCTTACTTCTCCTTATCCTTTCATATTTAGTTCAAGGAGTTTTTATTCTAACAGGTCATATAGAGTGTAGCTAGTGTGTTTGGATCCCTTCAAGTATGGAATTGTCCCTAGATTCATTAATCTAATCTCTAGTCTACTTAACTTGAGTTATCTTATACACATCACCTCTATATTGAAATACTTATGTTAGAACATCTTAGGAATTTGAAGCTAGTTTGTAGGTCTTATCCTTAGTGAAAAAAGTATAATAGCATAGTGGATATATTGATGGTTTATCACCCCCTTATATTAGTTTCATTTCACAAAAACTTTTATCTTTTTTCCCACAAGTAATCTATTAACATAGGTGATAGGTACTTCAAGGTAAATCCAGGGTGCGAGCCCTTAAACCTAGAGGTCTACTTCTACTATAGGTAAACCCACATACCTAGAAGTATTCCAATGTTGCCCAAATATTAGAGTAGGTTTGAACAACCTACTTTAGGTTGAAATATTTGGTGACAATAGTAGTCTTTATCCTAGTTATACTTATGGAAATGAAAGAACAAATTAAGTTGATAAGGCAAAGGTTGATTGAAGCCAATGATAGACGAAATAACTATGTTGATATAAAAAGAACAACATGATAGTTTTCAGTGGCAGACAAAGTATTTTTACAGTTTAAACCATAGAAAAACTTGATTAAATTTAAAAAATTAATCAAGTTATCTATGAGATATGTGAGACCCTTTGAGGTCTTAGAAGTTATCAATCCTGTGGCATATAGGCTTGCTTTGCCACTTATTTTAACACTCATGCATAATATTTTTCATGTGTCCTATCTTAAAAAGTATGTTGTTGATACTTCTCATGTTTTGAATTGGAATGATTTATAGGTTCTAGATCTCGAGGTGGTCATGCTAGAACTAGTCTAGATAATTAACACTCATAAACTTAGTTTGTGAAATAGATAAGTGTTACAGTGCAAGGTCTAGTGGAACCAATATTCTAAAGATACTACCACTTGAGAAGATTATGAATAATTTTATAAGTTATTTTCAAATTTATTTGCTTAGTATTTAATTGGATATTATATTTATTTTATAATAAATACTATTTTATTTCAATACTTTTATTTAAATAAGTGTCATTGGGGTGATGACCAATTTCAGGAGGGAAGAGTGTTACATCTTGATTCTCTTATAGACTCATTAATTTGCTAATTTATGGATTTATGGTAAATGATTGGTTAAATTATTATGTTAGATAGTTGTATTTGTAATAAGCTAATGTATAGATGATTACATATTACTTATCATAATAATCGTTAACTTGTTTGTTAGATCTTTATATTTTATTATGGTACATTATGATCATAATTATTTAGTTATTTAATTACAATAGTTTATTATGGATTATTTTGTGATATGATCTAACTAATTTTTATTTTACTGAGGTGGATGCCGGATGGAGTCCACCCTATAGGCTATGATTGAGGGTGGGTATCATCAGAGAGGATGGAGCAAATGGAGATGATTGGAAGATGACAAAATGAGACTATAATATCTACACATACCACATAGCTTAGAATCTTGCTTGTTGTTTGTTGATCATTTGATATTCATTATTTGCAACATGTATTATAAAACTAATGTGTTACATTGCCTTATATTTTTTCCTTGTTTGGTAATGCTTGGTTATTGTTTATGTGTGTGACATTGTAATTGCATTCATGATCTTTTTTGGTAGCTAAGATAGTTGTATGTTGTATTAGAATAATAAAAAAATAAGACATATGCATTAATATTTTAAAATTATTAATGTTTAATGATCCATTCATTGACTCACTTTATGTAGCTTTCTTACCCAACTATATATCTTGGTGAATAATTATGGAATGGTACCTTTTTGGGTCTGATCTTGTATGACTATTTTATTTTGTTATCTTATCATTGATTGAACCTCTCTAATAATTTAAAATGTTGAACATTGTAGGGGTCAAATGTGTGGCATGTTTAAGCAATAATTATTAAATGTTTGATTTATTAATCAAAAGGCATATTTGTATGTGAGGAAGTTGATGGGCTAACTTATAGACCCATGTTTGATTTAGTAAGGGTTATATTTTTAAATATAAGACATCATGGATTTGTTAAAAGTCAATACCACTCTTTTCTAGAATGTTGGGATGATTATGATTTATGGCATATTCATAAAATCTAGCGCATCAAACTAACTTGGTTTTAAATTATTTTCATATTAATTATTTTTAGAATCAAGGGTAGACTTTGGTGAATGATTTAATTTTTTCTATCATTACATTTTGTTCGTTGAAGAGTTTGACTAGTTGTGGGGTTATGGCCAGCCATCATGCAAAAAATGTGGAGAATGGTTATAGAACTCGAGATTAACTTATTAGAGACCTAATTTTATGGGAGTTTCAAGTTTATTTAGTATAAATAACTCGAGCAGGTGGAGATTAATAGAGGGCAGGTGTTTTTGAGGAAGACATAATGGACAAGGAAAGAGTGGAAAAAAGATCTTGGATTTTGGAAAAACTTAGACTACATTCTTAGGTAGGGTTTGTTGGTTTAAATTCATGGTTTTATTATTTTTAAATTATTTATATAATGTTTTTGGTATATACTATTAATTTACTTGAAATGGGTATTTGTATTTTTTTAAAGATTTAAAATAAAAATGTAGGGTATATGTAATCGACCCTAGGGATGGGTATGACCCATCCATAGGGATGAATACATCTAACCCTACCTTTTACCATTGTTGTTGTGTGCTTGAGGTTATTGTGATAAATTGATAAAATTGGGGTTTTATTTGGGTTTAGCTACAATGGAAATCTCGAAGCCTAGTTAAGGAAAGCCATAGGTTTAACCATTCAGATATATATTTTGCATTTTTTGATTATATACATGCTATTTGGTTTAGTTTGATTCTATTTTTAGCTAAATAAACCTTTGTTTATAAATATATAACGTATATACTCTTTTGGGTTTGAAATGTCAGTTTCATGTATATTAGGTATTCATGTGTTTGTTTATGATATGTCTCAATCTTTGAATGAATTTTGGATTTATTTATAAAAATAAATATAATAAAATTATATATTTAAATGACCCTAAGGATGGGTATGGCTCATCCATAGGAATGATTACATATATACATGAGCCTTAGATATATGGTTATGCATTTGAATAGCAATGAGAATAAAAAAAATAAGGAAGAGATTTATTTGGTTTGCTTGTGTGTGAGTCGAATTGAGGAAAAGTATAGAGGATGGAATAGAATTCTTTATTTTTGTTAAACTTTTATTTATGATGGATAATTTTTGGATTGGGTGTTATTTTAAACTCGTAGCTTAGGTGATGAGTTGTAGGTGATTGATAACATATTATATTATTGAACCACTCAGATCTGTTTAAGTATTTTTATGTTATAAGTATGGGTTATAGAAGATGAGTCTTTATAATGTAATATAAAATTCTGAATTCAAATGAAATTTGGCAGTTATAAAATGTTTGAACTCAGGTATGGTTTTTTCTTAGGCAAAATTTTTGGGTGTCTAATTTATAACAGTGGTTATAAATGAACTTTTATGTCTGGTTTAGCAAGTTAAGACCCCATTTAGAATTTGTTACTTGGGTTAGTTGATTAAAATGATATTTATACTCGTGTATATATACAAGAATGTGTGTGTGTGTGTGTGTGTGTGTGTGTGTGTGTGTGTGTGTGTGTGTGTGTGTGTGTGTGTGTGTGTGTGTATCCTTACATATATAATTGACATATGAATATATATATATATGATGAACTATCTAAAGGTTTTAAACTAAAGTCTGTTGAATGTTAATTATTTAAGATTAGTCATTTTTTAAAGAAGTTTTGATTTATAGATTATATGTTTATAAAAGTGATTATTGGATGAGTTAAGATGATTGAGTATATATGCATATGTAATAGATAAATATCTAGTGATATATTTTTAATTATGGTGCATTATGTAATTATATTTATATGTGTATTTACATGGTGCTGAACTTTTGAGTGTATTGAACTTAAAAAGGAAATACGTCATTAATGAGTTGTATGAGGAAACATACGGTTGTGAAGTAATAACATGATAGGAATATTTTAACTATTTTAGTTGTTCATATGTTATGAACAAATTAACTAATTTAATTAAAATCTATGATTATGATCATTTAAAGGATTTGTACTATTTAGAGGCCTGTGATGGAATATATGAAATTATATGATTTCCTTGTATTAATATGTATTATGGTACTTTCATATGGAAATCTATTAATTGAGCCTTTTGATTTAGTATTATCTATGTTTGATTTAATTTGGTATTAATGACTCTAAGAAAGTAGGTGAGATGGACTTCATGTACTTAAATCCATTAATATATAGAATTGAGGAAATCCAATTGAGTTGTATGTGTAAATTTGACTGATCTTAGAGATCTGAAAACTATATTAAAACTTTGTCCAAAATAATGTTTATTATTTAAACATTGTCAATTCATCTATTTGATTTAGTTTGCATGTTTTGTACGATATCATGTTAGAATGTATTTTTTTATGATATGTCGCATGTGATAGTTATCTTACAGTTTATGGGTTCTAATTGACATTATCATTTTCTACACTGTCATTATCTGCCCATCAAAGGGAGGGCCATTCCCTAGTTTAGAGATTGTGTAGGGGATCCATGGTCCATGGTTGGTGTGGAAAAGCACTCGGATGATACTCTCCTCTCCTCTAGCAGTCAAATGATAGGAGCTTTACTCATAAATACATTTGGATAAAAATGAGTTCATTTAGACTTGTATGTTATGTGGAACATTATATTAATTGTAATCTTATATTTAGATATTTAATAATGTATACTTGTACTATTTTATGGAAATATTATAGCTAATGTAGTTGGTTGCTTATTCTTGTATCAATTGTGATATTTACTTCAGGGGTGGCTGATTTTTAATTTGTGTATTTTAGTACTATTTTATGATTTACTTGTGAAAGCAAATCAATATTCATTATAGTGATCATTAACTAAATGAACCATATGATTAACCTAAAAGTTAAAGAATAGTTTATTTATTGATGCATTTAGTTAAATATCATTTTTACTTGGAATTAGTAAGGATAATTTGTTAATGAGTTAATTTTAAAAAAATAGTTAACCTAATTCTTATTTAACCTTGAGGGGTTGTTGTTGGGCCCCAAATTTTGGATAAGTACTTTTTGGGATCACTGACTTAGAGAGTCATGACACATAAGACAATGTCACAGGAGTCCATGACACAAAAGGATCAAGTCTCATAGAATAAATGTGCATGTTAAATGAATAACCCAATAATGAAGGATTCATAACTTAGCGGGAGACTTATGGAGCACATGGAAAGTGGAGAATGGTTATGAAGTGATTCATAGGGATGAAAGAGAATAAGTCAAGTACGAATCCAACACCATCCCATGAGAACATAGGTGCTTGATGATGAGGATCCAGCACTGAAGAGATAATATAAGTTTAAAAAGGCCTAGGTCCGTAGAAAATCAATGTAATTGGTTGCCATGACTCAAGTGTGTTGATGATCATTGGTGAGTCACCATGAGTGTATTTATTTTTATAACTGATTGGTTGGGGAAAACCAAGTATAAATATTGCTAGATTAAACTTTGTAATATTTTTTTTTAGTTAGATGTTATTGATATAGTTATATTAGTGAGTTGTATTGTAACACTATAATTGTGTACTCTTTGAATATCACTTATCAATATGATGAATGGAGCTTGTGTTGAATTAATATTATCATTTATTTAACTATGGAGATAATGTTGTTAGTTATCATGTATGTTGTTGTTTAGTTAACTAAGTAAAGGTTAATAGTTATTTTTTATACCATCTTTTTATTTTTGATCATTGAGTAATGAACATGTGTTAAGATGGATTATAAAACGACCATAGTAATGTCAATGTGTTTGAGTGCCCATATTTTTTAGTACACCCTCGCATGACAAAATAAATGGTAACTAGTCATTTGTTGTGTGCTTCAAGTGAGCATGTGAGAAATCATTCTTGAAAATGTCAACATGCCAGTATATTGGGATCTTAGTCACTTCAGTGCACACCTATGGGAAGTTATGCTTGTGTAAGGAAATAATCCTAAAATTTTGGTTATGTTGTTGAGACCCATAGCTCTTGCCTACACGATGGTGAAATATACTTAAATGAATGTCACTTGAGAATATTGAGCGATGGGTTACTAGTGTTGAGGATAATTTTATAGTATTGTTTCTCAAAATAAGAATCTCTACATATGCATGGGTTGAATAGAATATGTACAACACATTATATGAGACATTCTTTATAGACATACCTATTTACCTTTATGATTAGATTATGGCTTATGCTCAATACCAGTTGAGGAACTACAGATGGAAGATAACTTTGACACTAGAGTGTCAGTTAGTTTTATCATGGTTGGGAGTGCCTTAGACACGTGTAATTGATGTTTGGTGGCATGGGGTTTTGAATAGTTATGTCTTAGAATATGTAGTCTCAACATATTTTTGTCTAGAGAAAGCTCAATTTTACTTCCTTTGAGAACCACGTGGTAGACATATCAAACACTTTCCACTGGAGTTTAAGAAGCTCTTTGTAGATTCCATAAATTAAACTTTCTCCATGGAAGGATAAACTCTTTCTTGCATGAATAATGCATTTGGTGTGAAAATGAAGAAGCACTTATGAAGTAGAATTATTGGTTTAGTATGGTATCCAGTTAGTAAGAATTGTAGAAGCATAAATATGGAAAATATCAATGAAGGATTATGAGTGGAAGTAAATTAGGAAGGGGACAGGAGGACTTAGGAAGTGATGTAAGGGTCTGTAGGGATGCAACAGAGCATAAAGAGGACTCTCCAACCATGTAACTGCAATTGACACCACCTTAAGTATGCATGAGATAAGTAATTTAGGTAGTGGTGATTGAATAACTTAATTTGGATAGGCTTAGTTCTCTACCCACAATGTGAACTCATGATTTTGAGTTAAATGATATATTTATACACAACTGGGATAAAGACAGTGTAGAGTCAAAAATTGAATCTATGAGAGAGACATTTGTAGAATAAATTTTAGATGGTAGTTTATTGGATATTTGATTTCCTTTGTGTGAAAATTATATGGCCCAATTCAAAATTCCCAATAGACCAAGCATAACCACTAGGAAAAATATCAGGTCGATGTAGTTATTCAACCTTACCTAGTGCACAACATCTCAAGTGTTTTTCTTGCTTTAGGGGGCACATGAAGTGGAATTGGTGGTAGTTTGATTGGAGGAACTAGAGGCACAAGAAGTAGTGGTGGACCTACCCCACAAGGTATAGGAGGGATTATAAGTTCTTCTTAGCAAACCCCATTGTAAGCCCCTTAACCACCCACTATACACTATGAGATGACACTCCATTTACCAGAGTATCAAGGTGTGGATAATGTTGTAAAACATGTTCAAAAGTGTGAAATTATTTATCAAGTATGCAACATCATGTCCTCTGAACGAGAAACAACCTAGTTTGTGACCACCCTTCTGGACCGCATACACAAGTGGTACTAAAAGTATGATCTGTAACAATCTATGGTGGATTATGACTGGATATAGGTAGCATTCCTCCAAGAATTTGATATCCCAGAGTTTTAAAAATAGTGCATATCTTCCCTAAAGGATATCAAGTAGGAACTCACTGAGAGCATGTGTGAGTATGATGCCCATTTTAAGATGCTCCTCTCCGAACTCTCTTTTGAGATAAATACTACTCAACATGCCCAATGATTCATAGGAGGTTTATTATTCCCCTTCAAATGTACCTTGTCACATAAAACTTCTTTCACCAACCTACATGAGGCCTTAGCTACCCTTCATGTTGAAGCTGTTAGAAGTATTGACATAGGAATTAGCCCCTTCATCGAGGCTCAAATCACTACAATGGCATCTCAACTACAAAAATTCACTGCACATAATGCTCATGACACCTACAGTCACTTATGGTGTGTAGACCATGATTCTAAAGACCACAACCAAAATAGTCATCCTTATAAGAGTAGTCAATCCATGTTGAAGCAGTCTTGTGAGATTTACCAAGAAGAACATGACATCAGGGATTGTCCTCTACTAGAAAATGCCTTTTCATCAAAGGTATCAACCTATTTCAAGATATGTGATACATACACTTATGACACCAATGATTATCTTTTCATTAGTTAAATTCATGAGGCATGAACATGGTATGCATTAGACGTATGTTGTTAATAGTTAAGATAATAGAGGTGGTTATCATGGTCATGGTTGAGGTTGAGGATGTAGAGGTGGATGTTTTCCATCATGAACCTATTATAACTATGATTCCCTAGAGCACTACCAACATGATTACCCAATATATCCTACATGTGCCTTTTATAAAAATGAACACTAACTAGAGGAGTGCCCTGACCTGTACACTACTATTATGAAGGAAACAACTGAGAAGGGTGTTGGCATGATCATATTTAAAATCCACAATGGAGACCACACTTTATAAATCTGATGGGTCCCAAGATCAATATTACATCAAGGGGTAGTGGTTAGTCCTAGTCTATGTCCGATCCACCCATTGATAAATTCTAATGAGAGGAGCCTCATGCTACTTGTTATCTAGATACTCAGTAGTAGTAAAAGTTACTCTATGACACTATTAATCTGGTAAGAGAACTATAGGGAGAGATCCATTTCCTTAAAGATTGTGATGTTATTCCATGTGCTAATATGTAGAAAGATATAGACCTTTATGACGTGATATGAGATGAATTTCAAGAGTTGTGTAAATGACTACTAGATGAGAACATTGTACCCTAATTGCATAACTAGATAAGGCATCATATTCCTAGGCCTACAAAATGTCATTAGTTAAACCATGCATGGTGGCAAGATATTGGTTAACATTGATATAGATGGATGGGTTATTTAGGATATCTTAGTTGATACTGGTGTTGAATTAAATGTTCTTAACAAGGATGCCTAGTAGAAGATGGCCAACCCACCTTTGTAGAATTCACACCATGTGTTATTTATGGCCAAGAATACTCATGCTTTGCCCATTGGTTTACTTAAAGATACCACCGTGGATATCCTTGGTATCACTTTCAAAGCTAATTTTGAAGCCATAGAGTTAGCCAAAGTTGATGTATTCTTAGATTTTTTGGGTCACCCATGGTGTTACAAAAATAATTTTAATTTGAGCTTTAAAAAGTGTTACATAAGCTTTGAGAATGATGCACAACACATTGACATTCCTTTGGACTATGCTCAAGGGACTTCCTATGCTGAGCTGGCCAATGTTGATGAGAACACCAACCATATTTATAATTTCATAGCTCAAGTAATAAATGCATTAACCCCACACTAGATGCCATCTTGGATTGGAAGGATTCATAATCTTTGTCTGATATCACTAGTAATTTTTGTGACTACTAGGCTCAAGGTGACTACGATATTACAAGGAGGATCTGTGGCACAATAGGAATTCAAGATGATACTTCATGGAAGTATCATAAATGCCATAAATTAGTTCATCTCCTTCATGGACAAGTCAAGTTTGCATCACCAATAAGATTAGATGAATCTCCAAGGTTTCATGGTCAAATGGAAGTCTACAAGTTTATACAGTAGTTGGAATCCTTCTATGACTCTAATGTTGATTGGGTATGATTAATTATTCATATCTTTGATGGCACAATTGCTCGGTGGTGGAGAACTCATTGGGAGAACTTACTTACTTGGGATCATCTTTACACCATCACTTTAACCATGATAACCATATACACAACACCATCATTTATAGTGGCATTAGAGCTTCTGAACCCCACCTTGAATCCTGCAAGATAATGTGGATGACAAATGAAACATTTTTTTTAGTACCTCTTGGTTCATGCATTCTATGGCACTCTATACACTTGGGACACAACATGATATGTCCATGAAGAGCACCATCTAGAAATGAGTTCTTGGAATGTTCTTAAGAGTAACATGATTGTGGTATTGTCTTATTCATCCCTACGGATGGATTTATGCCTTAATTTATAAGCCATGCATTAGGTTGTCATAAGTGACCTAGCCCTAGTTAAAGATCAAATCAGATACTTACATGGCATGTGGGAGGATATATTGACTATTTTACATGAACCTAATGAGCAAGCATCTTCTCCACTACCTGAACCTATATTATACCATGCAATGAGAGAACAAATCCACACGGGTAAGCAAAAATTCATGTATTAGGTTGATGAAGGTGCTAAATTTGATTTCCCTAATCTATCAATTGATCATTTGGTTGTGGACATGGGGTATGGCATGCACAATGTTCATGACACCATCCAAGATGAACAACACCCATACTTGAATCCACTCTAGACTATTCAATGAAATATTGGCATGAAGGAAACACCCAAGGTGGCTATTATGGGAAACTATTTGTCTAATATAGGGATCTCTGAGATGTTTGAGCTATTAAATGAATATCAATATGTCTTCCCACATAACTATACTAAAATGAAAGGTGTAAATTTTACCTAAGGAAAGATATGCATAAATTTGGTATAGGGAACTTGACTTATCAAAAAGAGGCCCTATCAAATGAATCCCAACTTGCGTGCTCAAGTCAAGGAAAAAATTGATAGCATGTTTCATGTGGAAGTTATTACTCCTATAGATGAGTCTGAATGGGTGAGTCCAATGGTTAAAAGTATCAATAAGGATGGATGTATTTGGATCTATGTGGATTATTGGGTACTCAAAGTTTCTCGCATTATTGATCCCTTTTCGACACCCTTCACAAAAGAGATACTTAAAGGAGTTACTGGGTGTGAAATCTATACATTTATGGATGGCTTCTTTGGATAGCATCAATTTCATATCATAGAAGAGGATAAGTTGAATACCACATTTTTAACCAAATGGGGATCCTTTGCTTACAATGTAATGCCATTTAGGATGAAAAATGTTCCTACTGTGATCTCCTAGATCACAATCAAAGCTTTTAAGGACTTTATTCATAAGTTCCTTCAAGTCTACCTTGATGACTATATTATTTATGGGTTAATGCAGGACCACTATTCAAATCTTTGATTAATTCTTAAGCATCGCCAGAACCTTTAAATTTCCCTAAATCTAAAGAAATGTCTATTTTCTACCCCCTTTAGCATTCTACTTGGTCATGGCATATGTCATGATGGACTTTTGGTGGATCTAACCAAGATTATTATTATACTTTGCCTTCCAATTCCAACCACTCAGTGAGAGGTACATTCCTTCTTAGGGCATACTGGATATTATATAAATTCCATTCATGGATATGCTAGTATTGTCATGCCTCTAGAGGAATTATTGAAATAAAATGGTCAGTTTGTTTAGACCATTGCTCACCAACAAGCATTTGTTACACTCAAAGATAAGTTGATCACTATCCCTATTCTCTAGTTTTTAGACTAGAAAAAGCCTTTTCGCATCCATGTCAATGATTTTGGCATGGTGGTTAGTGTTATTTTTTATCAACCTAGTGAGGGCAACCTGGACCACCCTATCTACTTTGCAAGTAGAAAGCTTACTCCGAATGAACAAAGCTGCATGACTATAGAGCACAAAGCATTGTCTATGGTTTAGGCCCTCTAAAAGTTATATCAGTACTTGCTGGTAATTCTATTTATCTTCTACATGGACCATGAGGCACTAAAGTACTTAGTATATAAATCAATATTACATGGGCACATTTGTTGGTGGATTATGTTATTTCAAGAGTTTTAATTTTTAGTGATGGTCAACCTTGGTAAGGCCAAATACAGTCCAAATCATCTTTTGCACATTGAATATGAATAACCAATGCATGCCATAGAGGATGAATTACCTGAAATGAAGCTATTTCACATCATGTACATGCATGAGGAGTTATAATATATCACCACCTTTCTGACTACAATTTTAACACAAACTCACCTCAACACTCCATTAAATAAGTAGCTAGTTTTTTATGCCACTCCATTTCAGATTATAGGGGTGACCTTTATAATCTTGGATAGGATGAAGTGCTAAGATGTTATGTCATATAATATGAGTGTGCTGAGGTACTTTGTGAAGTTCATGAGAGTGTCACTGGAGGACACTATCTTGGTGAAGCTACAACATGGAAGGTCCTTTTGTTTGGCTTATAGTGGCCTACCTTGTTTAAGAATGATAAGACTTATGCATGTTGGTGTGACATTTACTAGTGCATGGGAAAGTTGAACATAAGGAATGTGATGCCCCTTCATCCTATCTTGTCACAATAGCCCTTTAAAAAGTGTGTTATTGAATTTGTTGGCCCTATCAACCCTGTAAGGAGGCATACTGATGCATGTTATGTTATCATTCCTACTGACTATCTTACTCACTAAGCTGAAGTTGTGACAACAAGGGATTGTATCATTTTCATTTCTTCAAGATTAATCTAGGAGAAAATTGTTACATGGTTTGAATGTCCATTGAGTTTGACTAGTGACCAAGGCACCCAATTTCTTAATGAGACCCTATGTATCCTCTTGGTAGAATTCATGATCATGCACCATAAAATAACATCGTGTCATCCTTAGAATAATTATATAGTTGAGGTATTCAACAAGATCTTGGGTAATACATTGACCAAAATATGTAATATTAGACACATTGATTGCAAAGATCATGTGTTTGTGGTATTGTGGGCATATTGGACCACTTATGAGTGATTAAACAAGAGAACACCAATCAATATTGTGTTTGGTACTGAAGCAATTTTTCTGATTGAATTCCTTGTCCCTTCTCTTCACATTATGTGTGTTGTTTGACTAGATAATTAAGCATCTTTGAAAGTGCACTTTGATGCTTGGTTGTATCTATATGAAACCCAGTTTCTCACACACTAGAGTTAGGGAGTAGAGAAATGCAAATAGAAAGCCTGACATGATTGCCATTTAAAGAATAAGACTTTTACTCTTGGCATGCAAGTCTTAGTATATGACTCCAAGTTCACATGCCACTCTAGAAAGCTACGTATACACTGAGATGGACCCTTAATCATTCCTAGTATCCATCCCATAAGTGTGTGTAGGTTAAAGTGACTAGATGGCCAATTCCTTCTTGATCATTTCAATGGTAGTCGGTTAAGACCCTATTATTCTAAATAGTCTTTCCTTTTTATAATAATAAGGCATATGCCATTAGGTTAGTCTATGATTTTGATTATTTTCAATAAATCATGGCACTAATTGCATGCCCTAGAGTACTTTTAGAGTCAACACTTTTTTTTTGTAAGTTTTTATATTTTTGTGGAAGACCACGAACAAATTTTAGTGTGGGGTAAGGATAGAACATCTATAGAACACTAGGATATGGTCAATGAGAATGTGCATGGGAGCAAAGGTGCATAAGTAAAAGTGCATAAGGATAAAAGGGTACGTAGAATGTGGTGAATTACCACCAAGCTAAGTTGAGGTAAATAAGTAAGATTCCCACCTTTGGAATTGAAAATATTCAAATTCTTTACAACTATTATGCACTTCAAAAAAAGCATGAGATGAGACATGCATTCAATACAAGGAAAGAAATGGTAATGGTAAGTGTGCCAAATCCTCATTGTGGTAATATTATTATTAGTATTTATTACATGAAGTGATGGTAGAGGTAGTATGGTAGTAAATGCAAGATTCCCCCTTGAGCCTATAAAAGGTTAAATGCAGGCCATTTCACTTTTTACTATTGTCATAACTATAAACTTACATATCCGAAGGAACATATTAAATTTATGGCAAAGTGATTTCTAAGCTTCCAGATGAGTGAGAAAAGTAATGGATTAAGACTATTTTCAATCTTTACAGAGTGTATCAATTGAGGCAAATAGAAAGAGTACTAGGAGAAGTGTAAGGATGTGTAGATTTTTAGATTTTCAAGTTACATAGGTCGATGTCTGACTTTATAGGGTGTTGAAGTAGGAGAGCTAAGGATGGTAAACAAAGTCACCACACATTCTTTTGGGAAGATTGAATAGCTACACCTCAACCTTTGTGCTCCTCAAAGGGTGATGCAAATAAAATAAAGGCCCATCGAAGTGAGTCTTTACCTGTGATACAAGAAAAAAAAGAGTTAGAGACTGTGGGTGGGGAGACTGTGTTGATTAGAGAAGAAGTATCTAAAGATCTCAGAGTGCATGTAGAAGATATAGAATTAGAAATGGCATGCAAGGTAAATAACAACATTGTTTTACCCCTGCACCTCCACTAATGATTGAATAAATGTAGTACCTAGAGGTGGTACTAAACATAGAAATTGGGTATCGAATGTGCCCACTTGCAATGTTTTTTATTATAACCACCACCAACCTGATAATGAAGTAGAATTGTAGTGCAACTACCAGGTAGAGTGCCAAAACATGAGTGATATAGTATATGACTTGAAAAAAATTAATGCTCTAAATTATGTTGGACTCTTCTAATTATTTGATCTTTCATGTTTTGGAAAGACAGTTGAAGAAGTGAAGTTTTTAATTCTACGGGTGCATTGAGACTATATCTATTTCATTGGGCACCAGATGAGAATTACATTTGAGTAAATAAGCAAAGTCATAGGGTTACAGTTCTCAAGCATGGACATTTCTTATGATTTGGAGGACCAAGATGTGATCAAAAATACTTCTATGGTGCTTGAGTATCTAAAATAAGTCCATACTATGCATATCACTAGTCTCTAAGATCCCACCCTCAGAGTGATCGTGCACATCATAATGACCAAGGTTAGAGGCAAAGATCGGTGGAAAGAGGTAAATATGGTCCACCTTTATATTTCTCAACAAATCACCATGGGAATAAAATATAATTGGAAGTGGTACTTCACTGATAGAACTATAGAAGATGTAGAGAAATCCCACAGTGTACCCAACCAAAGGTTTTCATGGGGTATAATCATGTTATTGATGGTGCTTGACATGATTGGTGTACCTAATTACAACACTAGAGAACTAAAATGGGCATACCCTCTCGATAATAAATCCCCTACAGAGTAGTTCAAAGCATTCACCTTCCCTAAACCAATAACCCCATGCCATAAAGTTAAAATGAAGGGATGGTATGACAGGATGAAGGAAGCTTTTAAAAATGAGTGTCACATTCCAAAGGACTTACTTAGATAGGTTGGTAACCAAGCAAAGTTTTCCATTAAAAAACATTTTTTCTTAGTGCACATCTAGATGGCTCCCTCCAAAGAGTTATCTGGATGGTTGAAGTTACCATATGCTTTCATGATGTGGTATTTTATGAACATTGTCAACCAAATATATGATGCACATTCAATAAACATTACTACAGAGAAAATTGACATAAAGATTTACACCCTCTGCCATATATACATATACTCCGAAAATAAATCATATAGGTAAAAATTAGAGTTGGATAGAACCAACATCAAAGTCCAACAATTTTGGTTGGCAATTCAATTCATTCTTTATTTTACATGTTGAAACCCAAGAAGAAATATTTAGGGAACACGAAGTGAGAAAAAGAGACAATCCCACTAGAACCAGTGCTAGAGAAGAAGTAGAAGTACCAAGGCATGATGTCATCAAAAGCACCCTACCAAAACTTTCAAAAAGGTAAAGGACTTCCTAAGTACCACTTAAGAAGGACCTACCAATAAGTCAACCTAAAGGCCCGAAGCTAGCAACATAAATTATTCCTTTGGAACATGAGACATTGGTTCCTACAGATGGTGACTTGGAAGATAAAATAGAGATTCCAAAGGAAACACCAAAAAAAGTTGTTACAGAAGAGCAGGTCACCCTAGACTTTGATAAAACACCTTCATCAGCAAAATGTAAAGAAACCACCCTTGAGGTGACACAAATAGAAGTTGAAGATGTACTTGGTAAAGAGAGGGATGGTTCCAATATGATTTTGGAAATGAGTGAGCTTGATATTAGGGCTAGTCACTAGAATGAAGACACGGATGTTGAGATACTTGAGTGAGATCCCTCTAAGTGGAAAGAGTTGGTTGATGACTCCATCTTGAGGCTAGAGAAGACCAGTATGACCACAACCCTCCACACCCATTATCAGAGGGGAGTGCTAAAAAAGTTCTTATACATGTATTCATATTTTGCATCAAAAGATGTATCTGAGCAGACTCAATGGGAGTTATCTTTCTTCTTTGTTGTTTATATGAAGAACACCATTTTGATATGCCTTCAAATAACCTAGTACTAGATCCAAAAATAATGGCACTTCATGATACCCTTTGGGTAGACCCATAACAACTTACCATTGTACAGGCTAGTGTGACACTCTTAAAGTTGGCACATGAGGTCGCAAGGCAAAATGCCTTCACTGAGTCTAATGTTTGGTGAGCCCAGAAAAAACACACAGAGTTGGTGGTTTTATATTAGAATGAGGTCACCACCACAATAAAACTTGAGGAAGAGCTAGCTGAGGTTAAGCACCAGTTGGAAGTTAAAATGACCACCAAATTGAAAACATTAAACAATTGTAAAATAATTTTGACCCAAGAACCATCACTCACAAATGGAGTACCTCTTTTCTGGTGAGGTGGTGGATAAATTGGAGACCTTGGTACAACTCCTATTGAAATAGTGTAAGGAATAACCTAGCCCCCATAATGAACAAACTTGGGCAATAGAGCAGTTCACAAAAGTATTAGAGGTGTGCAAAAGTTTCTTGCACAAAATTGACGACACCATTCCTATTTTAGATGGGGGTTTTGAAAATCTAGTGTAGCCTAGCAAGATTTTAGAAGCTTGACTTCAGGTAAAAGATCTTCAATGACAACAGTTGGTTGATAATGCTTTGCTAATAAAAGACTGCATAGAGCACACCAAAGCATTCAAATATGTGGAGGTAATAGAGGACACAATAAGTGCTCACTGTCAAGAAATAAATTAAAACTTTGTGACCTCCGAGGATAGGTTGTCATCAAGGTGACTATGCTTGAAGGCATTCATAAGGATGCTTCTACATCCTTTTAACGTTTAGTAAATAAAGAAAGTGAGTGTCTTGAATAACCTGAGGAGACCAAGAAACTCAAAGTGATGATCAAAAAAATAACATCCAAGATGCAAAACACCTTAAACCATTAGGAAGGTGTCAAGAAGTAAATTGAGCATATAGGACTAGATTTTTTAGTGGAGCCCGAGAAAAATGCTTAGTCGAGGATAGACTAATGGCTTAGTGTAGAGTGATGTTGGGCTCCAAATTTTGGCAAAGTACTTTTTGGAATCATCGGCACAGAGAGGCATGGCACAAAAGACCATGGTGCGGGAGTCTATGGTATGGAATGACCAAGTCTCATAGAATAAATTGCATGTTAAATAGAAAACTTGAGAATGAAGAACTTGAAACTTAGCAGAAGACTTGGGGAGTGCTTTAAAAGTGGAGAATGGTTATGGAGCAATTTGTAGGGATGAAAGAGAATAAGTCAAGTATGAATCTAGCATCAACCCACATGAAGATAAGCACTCGGTGACAAGGATCCAATACCAAAGAGAGAATATAGGGGTAAAAAGCCGTGGGTCCTTAGAAAATCAATGTAATTAGCTACCACGACTCAATTGTGTTGATGATCATTGGCAAGTCACCATGAGTGTATTTATGTTTGTAACTACTTGGTTGGGGAAAACCAAGTACAAATACCCTTAGATTGAACTTTATAATGTTGTTGTTTAGTTGGATATTACTAATAGAGTTATATGAATGAGTTGCATTGTAACATTGGAATTGTGTACTCTTTGAATATCACTTATCAATATGATGAATGGAGCTTGTGTTGACTTAATATTGTCATTTAGCTAACTATGGAGATAATGTTGTTAGCTATCATGTTGTTTTTCAGTTAACTGAGTTAAGTTTAATAGTTATCATTTATGTCATTTTTTTCTTTTTGATCATTGATTAATGAACGTGTGTTAAGATGAATTATAGAATGAGCATAGTAAGGTGTATGTGTTTGAGCACCCCTATCTATTAGTACACCCTTGTGTGACAAAACCAATAGGAACCAGTCCCTTGTTGCATACTTTGGGTGAGCACGCGAGAACTCTTTTTTGTGTGAAATTCCAGCGCACCAACATGTTGGGTTTTTAGTCACCTCAATGTGCACCTAGGGGAAGTTATTCTTGTGCAAGGAAAGAATCCCAATAGTTGTCACATCATTACAATCATTTTCATTTCCATCATTCTTATGTGTGGCATTTGTATTAGCGTGAACAATATAAGGAGCAAAAATGTCATCAATATTCACCATATTAATTTTCAAACAAGCATGAGTAACAAGCAAAGGACTTTGAATCAAATCAATATGCCTACCATTTAATCTATCAATTCACATAGTAAGTGGCTTAGATCTAAATTTATTATTTTGCATAAGATAGAAACACAAAGTACATGCAAGAAGTTATGGATGATGATATCATAATGAGAAAGAATACCCAAAGAGATTTCAAACATGAAATAATGGCAACAAATTCTAATTAAAAAGATGTCATGAAACCTTGAGGTTGGATATTCAATAAGGAAAGTTTCACCAAACTGTTTTATGTGGAGGGAATATAATTGTTCAAAACATTACATTGACTACATCCAAGGGAAGGGGATAAGCTTGGCCTCATAAATATAGTAAAGTAATGAATAAAAACCTAGTTTATCCAATGAATGAAGATAAATGAATGTACATTGAGCTATTGATAATTGAAAGGGGAGAATAGAGATGTGTACATGTTTTTTACTTACATGATATCTGACAGTGACTGAGAATGATGGAAAATATGTTCTAAAAGTAGAAGTCCTCATGAAATTGTACGATCTAAAAGTAGAAGTCCTCATGAAATTGGTCAATTATTTTTTAAAATTGGTTGTGCAAATCCTTTCACACTAAGAATAAATAAAAAATTTGTGTTTTGGGTGAGGGGACTTCCTGAATCAATCCCCATATTTCTCTTTACAATAGATTTACAATTTTCACTCAGTACTCATGCATGTCATCAAGAAATCTATGTGTATGTCTAGTTCCCACCTTTATCCTTATGAAACATGGGTTGCAAAAGATGTGCTCTATATTTTTGAAATGGCTTAGGGATGTGTTTGTATAGGCTCATTTGAATTAAAATTGAGACATTTGTATGCAAGTCGGCCATAGAAAAGTGTGAAAGCCGATAATCAAGGCACAAAAAAACATGGAATGATGGAATAAAGAAAAACATGGAATGGAAGAGGCTCTTTAAAGAAGCTCAAAACAATATGATCAGTAAATGTTCTTCATAATTGTATAGAAATAAATTTGTATGCAATAAATAATTGTCATGGCTGCTCAGCATAAAAATATATACAAACCATTGGTTACTTTCTATAATTATTTTCCATCAAGCAACCTCACAGCAAGAATAATACAAAGTGGTGTCCTTTCTTGATTTCAAGAACTCTAAATCTTAAGACTTCCAAACTTTTTGGTACATCAACAATACATGTGGTAAAAGATATCACCATATTTTAATCATAACTTCTAAAAGGTGGTATATTCATACAAATTTATAACCAAATGGAGATGATATATAGCTGCCACCCAGCCTGGTATATTCGGTAATATAGCTTCCAATCCACATAAAAACAATACCCCATACGTTATCCCACTTACATAAGCACTAGACAAAATAATGCCGGAGAGGATCATATTTTGACATTGGCTCAGTATTCAGATTCTGCATGGACACTCCATGGCCAAACTGTACCATATTTTCTACCCGAATTTAAAGATTTGCTATAAACCAGTTTGAAATGTAAAGAATGAATGCTACAATTTTGCATAACAGAGCATTAACAACAAATGACCCTGCAACCCTAATGAGAACGAGACCTCTCTGAGCTTGTCCCCTCTCCGAGAGAGCCGTACATCTTGGGCAGCAAAGTTTGACAGAAGGTGTTGATGGAGGTGGCATTCATGGCTAGCTCCATCACCTCTCTTTCACTCTCCGGATAAGCTTCCAATTCGAGTCTGTGAGCTGGATGTGTAACTGAGCTGCGATATCCAGAAAGTAGTGCTTTAACAGCTTCAATAGTGCATTTCATTTCTGCATTTTGCCGGCGTGCTTCATCAACTCTTCTCCTGTATGCAAAGATCTTGTTCCTGTCTGATGGGGTTAATGGTCCACTAGGTAATTGCTTTCTTATTGCTTCAAGACCTGCCCTCATGTCTGCATTCTCGTTTTCCAAAGACTTCATTAATTCCACCGTTCTGTCCCTCTGTTTTCCGTCACTGGAATTTCTGGGCTCTGCATTCTCTGCGGGCGGTACAGATTCGGTCCTCTCTTGATCCGCTTCAGAATTTAAGGAGGCAAAACGCCCCTTGATCCTTATCTTCATCTTTAGAGTTTCCTGTTGAAAACAAATAAAGAAAAAAGTGAAGAGTGATTAAAATTTGGAAGAAACTCCAGCTGAAATTGAAGCAGCAAATTCGGACAGCATAGACATGGGCGGTAGCATATATACAAAAATGGGCGGAAGAGAGAGCCTGCGAATGATAAGCGCGAAGGGATCCCCAGTCCGTGTGAAAGGAGATGAATCGGGTTTCCCACTCCAAAGAAGAAGAAGAGCAGTAACACAAATAAAAATAGGGTTTCGGGAGAGAAACATAAAGCGTTAAATGTTCGCCTTAACACGGTTGTTGCCAACAAAACTGCAATGATTGTGACAATCATTGATTAAATTTGAAGGGTTGGTTTTAGCTATATATTTGTATGGATAAAAGTTGTAAAAATATTTATATTTTAGATAAGAGGAAAATATGTGTATATTTTATTAAAAAGGTTAAATATGTAATATTTAATATTTTTTTGGTTGAGGAATATGTAATTATGTTATGGTTTTATCTTTTAAAAAAGTATTTGTGAATAAATAGAATATAGAAGCTTGAAATTTGGTAAAATGTTTTTTTAAAACGTTTGAGTAAGTTCTAAAATATTTAGGCCCTTCTTCTACCATCAAGATTTTCTTACTTTAATCACAATTTGTAATATTTTTTTGCTTTTAATTTCAATTTTTAGCTCAGTTTTCAAGTTATAGTTAGTCAATATGGGTTACCTTCTAGGTTCATCTATGTTTTGGACATTTTTGCATCCACCAAAACCATATAATGGTCAAGTTTGTGTTGGTATTCAAATGAATAGTCTAATGAGATGCTTTGTTGAATTTTCAATGGCATGGCATCTTCATACAACCATTCTAAAACATTTTAAAATAAACTAAACTATTATTATATAAGTTATTTTCAGTGGTTTGAAAAGATCGAATGATTAAATGGTGTATCCTCTCCAAACTTTGATTCCACATTTGATATGAAGCTTTCAAGTAAGTCTCAAAACATTTTGGATGAAAAAAAGCTTAATTATTTAATAAAATGCCTAAAATCTAATTTCACTATAGTCATTTAAGGAATTGTTGAACATGGTGTAGGTTTATCTTGCAATATTATAGTCCTAAGAACTTTGCTTCAAGAGACTATACTTTGACTTTAGAATTTTTAAATTTTTGGAATCTATTGTATGCCTTTGTAAAAACCATTGAAGGAGAAAAAATATATTTTTAATTATAAAATATGTTTGTAAGTGTTAAAAGTTCTTGGATTATATATTTTACTATACTTGCTTGAAAATCAAACATCTCTCATAATAGTCCTAGATTCATGGATATGAAATTGCGTACTAGCATATTAAAAGAATACCACATACTTTTGGAGGTGCCATTTATATATAATACACTTGTTGAAATGTTATAAATACATGACATAGTAATATTTATCTAAATATAGTTTTGTACTACTCGGGAGCAACCTATGTGAACACTCTAAAGCTACTTGTAACACTCAGGCAATGGTTGTAGCACTCGGGTACTTCCTATGTAAACACTTTAGAGCTGATCCAAAACTGCTCCTAAGTTAGAACTCAATGCTATATCTAGTACTTAAAAATTGCCTTTTTTCTTTGTCTTGGTTTGACATACAAATATAAATTTTCTCTATTATAATTTACAAACCAAGAACACTTTCTTCCTTATATTTTCTCTCTTGGTGGGTAAGTGCATGAAGTTGGGGGTCAAAACGTGGACACATTTTGTGTTCAAACTGATTTCAATGTTTCCTCATACACGGTTTAAAAAAAGTGTGTACACGATCTTAGCTTATAGGCTCAATAATTACCAAACTAGGACCGTGTATGTGGTTTTAGTCTTTAAAACTATGTATGTGGTTTTAGTCTTTAGAACTGTTTATGCGGTATTATTGTTATAAAAATACATATGTGAAATAGTTTACTATTGTATTTGGCATGCATAGTATAAGTTTACATTTAGATATGGACATGTAGTTTCTTATACTAAAAGTTATATTTTATTTATATACTTTCAGGATGTTTAAGAGTGGTTTCATACATATAGGAGCTATAATGCAAATTCTAGGTTTTGGATGATCTTATCATATTTCAGACTTAGTTATATTCCAGGGTTTTAGGGTTTTAGACTTCAACATATTTCAAGTTTTTAAGATTTCAAGGAGACATTATAGGAGGTGTGAAGGTTTCATGAAGGGATGTAGGTATGATAGAATAATATGAGAGCATCTCTCACAAAGTACACAAGTCGATCCCACCCCATTCCTTATTCACCCACACAATCTGAGAGAAATGCATCAGTGATCCCCTAATCTATTCAGGAACCATCTAATTCTCAAAATCATACACAACATGGTCTACAGTTCTAGGATAAATTTATAACAACAATCCCATAGAGAAAACACACACCTCACTTCTTTCATTCCATTTATCATGGATATTTCTACAAGATTTTGATAAAATAAAGCATTTTTTACTTTATCAGTTATTCTTGGGTAATCAACCACCCCTGTCAATTAATATTTGATTAAAAAATCCTTGCCATTGTGATTGGACCCTATATCCTATACCTTAAACCCTACATCCTAAACCTTATACCCTAAATCATAAACCTTAAACCCTAAACCATTCAATTTAACCCACATTAACATGCTTTAGAGTAAGAATTAGGTTCATAAGGCTCAACTTGGTCCAAATCACATCAGTGATTACCCTAGTTGACTAATTGACTCAATTTTGATGACATTAGGGCTAATTCAGCCCAACATCATATTCATGGTTTAACCCTATACCCTAAAACCTAAACCTTATACCCTATTCCCTAAGCATTAAACCCCAAACCTTAAATCATAAACCATATACCCTAAATTAATTGATTTAGCCCCAATTAACATCCTTTAGAATAATAATTATTTTCATAGGGCTTAATTCAGCCCAAATCACATCACTTATTACCCTAATTGACTAACTAGCTCATGTGATGACATTGGGGCTAATTGTGCCCAAAATCACATGTTATAGTCACAAGTAGGTTCAATGAGCTAAAATTGGCCCCAATTGCCTTTGTGATTGGACCCTATACCCTAAACCATATACCTTAAACCCTAAGCCCAAAATTGTAAACTATTTAAACCTTAAACCAATTATTTTAGCCTTAATTAACACCATTTAACTAAGAATTAAGTTCACATAGCTCAATTTAGCCAAAATTACATTACTAATTTGTTCAATTGACTAATTGGCTCAATATGTGTGACATCGGGGTTAATTAAGCCCAAAATCACATTCTATAGTCACGAATAAGTTGAATAAGATCAAATTATTGTCACATCCCATTTTCCTCTACCAGGTATTGGTCCAATGAACTATTGTCCCTCATCAATGGTGGTGTATGTATCATTGTGATGCGTGGCTTGTGATATATGTGTTTACATTTGTGTGAAGATTTAGTTTTGATATGTGTTTAATTGACTTGATTTTCATGAGCAAATTGAAATGGTGGTAATGTTATATTTAATTTGTCAAAATAAAGATTTATTATAATCTTAAATTATTTAAATTAGATAATTATTAAATTGAGAGGATCAATTTATTTATCCTAATTAATATAGGAATAAATCATTATTAAAACACACTAGATGAACTCATACCTTAAAAAAAGAAGTCAAGTTACCTTCTTGTTAACCTCTTAAGTCAGGGGAGACAAATTAAGAGTTCATCTAATAGCTATGTTGTAACTCCTAGTTAATGATTTGGAACGAATACTTCAACTAGGTGTTATTAGCATGCAAAATGGGGGGGGAAATAGTATTAAGTAAAGGGCAGAGAAAAAAAAGGAGGAACACACAAGAAATTCATGGGTAGGAAGGGAAGCAAGAAGTTAGAAGAAGAGAAAGAAGCTTTGGAAATAGAGAAGGGAAAACTTTCCACAGCAACAAGGGAAGAGGCAGCATGATAGGTAGGTACTGTAATTACTTTATATAGTGTTTATTAATTCAAGAATAGGTTATGTAGAAACTATGGTAGTTTTTGAGAAATAATGTTGGCAATCTCCATAAAATAAAATAGGGGAACAGAAAACCCATCTGAATAAGCCTGAATTTTATCAAATCAAAAGAAGTTTAAGAGATTAAAGATTACCCCTCTAGGTAGCCTTCTGTATTATCTTTATTTTGCATTTTATAAAAATTGTAATAATAATATGCTCCCTAAACTTGTGGATTTACTTTGTCATACTAGAGTTTGAAAGATTGAATAGTTTATATATGTGAATGTAATATAGTAGGTGAGATTTCTTTCACAATGAGTATGTTAATTTGCACTTTTTGGTAATTTGAAACGTTTCACCTTTAATCTGCATGTGATGTTGATGTCAAATAATGTGATTTACCCCAATTAGAGCACTTTTATATTTGCTCCTAAAAGTTGACCAAAATACCATTTAGCTATCCCTAAATTAGTTTTATAAAAAAATTGGTTATTGATATGCAAGTTAAGATTGTTTGCTTGACATATTCCTATTATATAAATAAGTGAACTACTACAAAATAAGCATATTTTTCTTGCATGAACATGCATATACCTATTTAGATTAATGATGATAATGAAGCCTAAGAAAAGAATATATACCTAGACCCTACGGATTACAAAACTAATATTTTTAAAGTAGTGAACCATGAGAAGGTGTTATTTGAGCCATAGGTTTGGCATTTAAAATGATCCTCTCATGCTTTAAACAAGTGACCTGCTGCAACCAAACGTATTTTCTATTTGATGAACATGTTGACAACTATTGGATTGATGATGATAATATGCCCCAGGCTGCCTTTCGTATCCATACAGTGATACATAATCCATATGTAGATGCAACCATCACCACCATTACCATATTTTTCTTGTAGTTGCTTCTTCTGCTCCTGCAATCTCAACCTTTCAAGCTGTGCCACGCCAAGCCATATCATTGGCTATCTCTTTTGGGATGTCCCATTGACCTTCGCCTTCTTCATTACCTTGATGCAAACCTTGTTATTACCATGTCCAAGGTTCAAACCTCTCAAAACAGCCCTTTCATATAATGGGATTAATGATTATAACGATATCAAGACTTGTTCTTTTCTTTGTTTAACCTATCCCAAGTGCATCCATCTGATGCCTTTATTTATGGCTTGATCACACATTCCCTTCTGATGCTTCTCAGGGATGTCTCATAGAGTATTTAATATTCTCTTCATTCCCCATGACATCTATGATTGCCTGCAATGATATGAATCACATCACTTTGGCATAACAGAGCACTCGAGTTTAGAAAGCCAACAGAGCATATATTTTCTTTTTATCAAAATCGTTGTCAACATTATGCTCAAAGATTAAGGTTAGTTTCAGTGTCTTATTTAATTCTCCCCTGGATTCCTCTATGATTCTCTCTTTAGTAATCATTCAAGGAAGAAGAATACATTTTAGTAGTAGTTGCAATTTATCCAATGACTTATTTAATGATTTTCAAACCAGAGGTTGCAAAGGTTTTTGTAGTTCTCCCCTCGATGGTTCTTCTCAATAGTCTTATGAAAGTATAAAATTTTGATAATATTGTGCTAAGGAGCTGCTCATTTACCTGCTTAGCTTAAATTAGTTGGATGTTATATTGAAAATAATTTGAGTGAATGGAAGTGTTTTGGATGAAATTATTAATTCCTATAATCCCAAATGTGGATACGATATCGCTACTTATTGGAAAAAATCCCATTTCAATGATATGCATTTCAAAACCCTTTACTTCCTTATAGTATGAAAATAATACATGAAAACATAAGTATGTGAGTGATCACCATAGAAAGCTATTTTGGGGAAGGCAAGGATTTAATATTAGCATCAACTGAATTGTCATTGAGGATCATCGTAAAGTTTGAACTATAGCAGTATCATTGCACCAACAAGTCAATAGTTTCCCCTATTTCTCAAGAAGCTCTAAAAACCCACCTTGATCAACACATATCATTTATTTCTATAATGTATTCCAGATTAGTGATACTCTTATATGCTCAAGTCTAAATTATCATTTTATGTATATTCTTTATGAACCTTGGTAATGTCATATTGGGATAAAGATGAGGAATTATAGCTTAAGGACTATCAAGTCATATAGTTGTAAGAGCAAAGGCATATTCACTCTATGGATAGATAACCCATCTATATGTAGATATTATAAGGTTGTAAAGATGGTATTATGATTTGGAATTATTTTAGTGGTGTTCTTGATATATATATATATATATATATATATATATATATATATATATATATATATATATATATATATATATATCTCTGTGTGTGTGTGTGATAAACTATTTGATACCCTTTTTGTATGTGGTTAAAGCCCCACAGTCTGGAAGTATATGTGGACACAAGAGTGATGATGGACATCACTAGTCTTATATTATACACGTTTTGTTGTATAAACTATTTGATACCCTTTTTATATGTGGTTAAAGCCCCACAATCTGGCAGTATATGTGGACACAAGAGTGATGATGGAAATCACTAGTCTTATATTATACACATTTTGATGTGAGTGATATGGTTGTAAATATTATTAAGTGTTCTCTTTGTAATAAAAGAACATATTTATAGCCACCTCTTTATTGCACTCGTGTGAGAATGCTATTGTGTAAACATTTATACCTTTAGTAGTTTATGGTAGAACTACATCTAGCCCTAATTTTGTGTATGTAGGTGACATCACATATATGTATGTCAGCTCAGGGAGTGAGTGCGGGCATAGGAAACTAATCCTAGAGGGCATAGGAAACTAACCTTGATAGGTATTCCTTAGTATGATATTTGTTATAAATGCTAGTGAAAGTAAATAATCTTTATGTATCACTGAACTATTATACAAACTTGCCGGCAGGATCAAGTTTGTCGCTTCTTGTAGGATAAAATTTATATGGGGTATATTTCATGAGAATTTTAATGTGCAAGTCTCTATTCATTTTTTTAATAGCATAGTGCTTCATGAGGTGTTCCTTGAGATTATATTCTCATTGGTTTGTCGTTGAATATATACTCAGATAGTATAATTCTGACTTGCTTTATTATTATTGAAGTTATACTCAGATAGTATAATTTTGACTTGCTTTATTATTATGGTTGGGTGTAAGATTGTTATTGGTGTTGAGTCAGATGCTCAAGCACAAATACCTATGATAGTATGGGATGTCATAGAGTTTTACATTACAAAAAGTACCCAGTTGGTGCATATTGTATATGTTATATCTTGACCCATACCTAAATAAATATATAAGTTATGGTTATTAATGTTTGGGTAGAGTAATCATGAACTATGATAGTATGGGATATCATAAGATCCTTCAGCTTAGATGTATATACCCAGGTGGCGTATATTGTAGCTATGTATATAGACTCTTACCTAAACCAATTATTTTAATGATTTTATGATTATTGCTTGAGCAATATGTTTATATCAGTTAGTTGAATAAATTGTATGCGTGTGTACAATCTTGTAACTATAAATGAATGATAGGTTTGATTATTACATACTATATGTCTCACTTTATTTTGTTTACTTAGCTTACTTCTATGTTTAGCATGTGATTTTCTTTGGAACTAGGAATGTGGTTTCTTTCATCATTGCTTATACCTACGTTTGAATGTGAGAGTGCTTGGTAAGCACACAAGCCTGGATTAGTAAGATGTTATGCTAGAGTGAGTCACTTAGCTGTGAGATTAGACCAAAACTTTAGAAGCTCATATGTGTCATGATTATTTGTTTCCTATTTAGCTTAGAGTGTCAATCCCTTAAGTGGTGATGTCTTATGGATGAGACCATCACAATTGAAAGGAGAACCACATCAGACCCTAATTCTGAGGATCACATATTTAGGCTATCCAAGTTGTGGTGGGGGCTTTAGGTCTAGATCCTTAGGCTAGGTTAGGGTAGACTTTATTGCATAGAAATTCATGAGACTAGTTGAATTAGTACCAATACTTAGTATGGGAATCCAGATTGTGTTAATGTCCTTAGTGAGATAGTAAACTTCCGTATCATGTATTTTATTTTATTTCTTGTACTATTGGAATGTTGAAACTATTAATACTGATATTTGTTGAGTATATGACTGACTAAAGTATTATAGCAATTATGGTTTAATGAAAGTTCAATATTTAGGGGAAAAAAACTTACTGCATATTCTAAGTACAACGAAGTGGGTTGCTACATGTGGTATCAGAGCTAGGTTTGAACTCTAGAACCTAATGAGTCCATTAACATTTTCGTATCTTCTCTTTGTCAAAAAGGAAGATTTGGAAAAATTTGTGGTACATTGAGTGGGTACCCTAAGAGCATTTGTAACCCCTTAGATTTATTAAAGGGTGGGTTTATCAAGTGTCTCATTGGTGATGGTTTTATAAGGTGTATGCATAGGGTAGTACATATCTTAGTACTCAAGTTGTGGACAAGAGTTTCCCTACCATTTTTTTGATCTTTTCGTTGAACACCTCAAGTATGGATACATCTTTCTTAGAGAATTGGAACACCTTCACCATTTACATTTATGTTTGACACGTATGGAGTGCTTCTCATTTTAATATATATATGCTTTTGTTATGTATCTTGTTTACATAAAAACTAGGAATGGGAATTTCCCTAGTTGATTGCAAATGATTTGATTATAAACTCCTTTGTGTTAGGAGTTTGTAGATTAGCATCATTATTTTGTTTTTTATTTGAGAAGAAGTGTTATCTCCCTTCATTAGCTTAGAAATTAGTTGTTATTTTCATTCTACTTGTACATCATTTCAAAACTACCAAAAAGGTTCATATTTTCTAGATGTTGATTTAGTGTTTTTTTAAAGTGGAAACTTGTTTCTAAATTTTTTTTTGATCTCATTTCTCTTAAGTTCATGGGATGGTGTTTCCTGCTGCTTATTGAGAAAAGTTGTAGGAATTGGATGAATTGGTGCATCCTTATGGTCAATATATTTCTTTCTAGTTGAGCAAGTAGGTTATGATTCTACTCTTGTAATTTGGTAAGTAATGTGGATTATGGTACTATATTTTACCATGCAAGGATATGTAGGAAGTTTTGTTTTGAGGCGTTATCTCTCTAATTTTTACTTGTAAATTTATAAGAGTTGTTATTTTATCTAAAATGTAAAATTCACCACGAGGAGTGGCTAACAATGGATTTATATTAATTATAGATAATTATAATCAATATGTTATGATCTACCTTTGCTAGATTAATATCATTCTCTTTTTAAAACATGTTGTTTTGAAGAGTAGTATGTGTACCTTTTTATCGGGAGCAAAAAAGGTATTAGATGTACAGAACATCTTGATAAAGGTTAAGATAAACTTTTAAACTTGTGTGCAAGTTGAGCAAGCAAGAGACATGGTCTCACTTATAAGGTTGAAGGGTGATATAATTCTTCGCCTAGGCATGATATGTTAATTGTGAGATTATACATATAATAGGTTAAGTTACGAAATTTATATACTAGTTATGTTTAGCTAGTAGCAGTTTAATACAATCTCGGGATGATTGTATGGTTTTCTTATATGTATGTTAGTACAATGAAAATATTATATAAAATTACTTTTTATGATCTATTAGTACATATTTGTATTTCTTTGAGTCTTGTACATCTTTTTATTTGGAGATCATCAAGTCATAGAGACCCGAGGGAAGAACGAGAATTGGGAATGTGAGTTCTAAGCGATAGGATGGTATCCTACTTAGCCTCACATTGACTTAGATTATTGGTACTGAGTTGGATCTAACAAATGGACTTCTCAAATATGGGATTTGATAGGTGAAACTTGTCAAATTATGTCATATGGCCATACATATGTATATTGGACAAGTGTTCCATGTGGATGATTATTCCATGATTGTATACATTTTTACCAATTCCTACTCATCATCATACTTGTTCGGAGCTCTGATTGAGTTAGGACAATATTGACATGTTATACTTATCCAAAGCTACATGGAGTAGCGATAGTATTAACATATACACATCATTTTTTCTAGGTGCCCTTAATACTTTTCTCTGATTTGAGAAATACACTGTCTAGGTTGGAGAGATGTGTAGAGGGATTGAAAAGTTCTGTGGGACTCTTCTTGGTCAGTTGTTTTGATAATCTCATGTGTATTTGGAAAGTTAGTAAGACTTTTACCAATTTGTTGACCCTAGGGTGGTCATGTTAATCATTAACATGAGTGACATTCGTAAAACTTAATATCAAAATAGAAAATGTCACCAAGCAGGGTCTTATGGGACCGATACTCTATGAATAATAGTAAACAAGTGAACTAAGATGAATTTTTAAGGTAAAATTTGTAGTTATTTACATGCTATGATAATAGATACTATGATTATATGGTGATAAACTCTGATGTCATTCAAAACTTTTGTGTCATCGGGGTGATGACCAGTTTTAGGGGGGGAGGATGTCACATCTTGTTTTCCTCTATTAGGTTTTGGTCCAATGAACTATTGTCCCTCATCAATGATGGTGTATGTATCATTGTGATGCATGGGTTATGATATATGTGTTTACATTTATGTGAAGATTTAGTCTTGATATGCATTTAATTGACATGATTTTCATGAGTGAATTGAAATGGTGGTAATGTTATATTTAATTTGTCAAAATAAAGCTTTATTATAATCTTAAATTGTTTAAATTAGATAATTATTAAATTGAGAGGATCAATTTATTTATCCTAATTAATATATGAATAAATCATAATTAAAACACACTAGATGAACTCATACCTTAAAAAGAGAAGTCAAGCTACTTTCTTGTTAACCTCTTAAGTCAGAGGAGACAAATTGAGAGTTCATCTTATAGTTATGTTGTAACTCCCAGTTAATGATTTGGAACAAATACTTCAACTAGGTATTATTAGCTTGAAAAATGGGGGGGAAATAGTATTAAGTAAAGGGGAGAGAAAAAAAAATGAGGAACACACGGGAAATTCATGGGGAGGAAGGGAAGCGAGAAGTTGGAAGAAGAGAAAGAAGCTTTGGAAACAGAGAAGGGAAAACTTTCCTCAGTAACAAGGGAAAAGGCAGCATGATATGTAGGTACTATAATTACTTTATATAGCATTTATTAATTCAAGAATAGGTTATGTAGAAACTATGGTAGTTTTTGAGAAATAATGTTGGTAATCTCCATAAAAGAAACTAGGGGAACGAAAAACTCATCTGAATAAGCCTAAATTTTATCAAATCAAAATAAGTTTAGGAGATTAAAGATTACCCCTCTAGGTAGCCTTATGTATTATTTTTATTTTACATTTTATAAAAATTGTAATAATAATATGCTCCCTAAACTTGTGGATTTAATTTGTCATACTGGAGTTTGAAAAATTGAATAGTTTATATATGTGAGTGTAATCTAGTAGGTGAGATTTCATTCACAATGATTATGTTAATCTACACTTTTTTGTAATTTGAAACATTTCACCTTTAATATGCTTATGATGTTGACGGCAAAGAATGTGATTTACCCCAATTAGATCACTTTTATATTTGCTCCTAAAAGTTGACCAAAATACCATTTAGCTATCCCTAAATTGGTTTTATAAAAAAATTGGCTATTGATATGCAAGTTAAGATTATTCACTTGACATATTCCTATTATATAAACATGTGAACTACTGCAAAACAAGCATATTCCTCTTTCATGAACATGCATATAACTTTTTAGTTTAATGATGATAATGAAGCTTGAGAAAAGAATATAAACCCAGACCCTACGTATTGAAAAACCAGTATTTCTAAAGTAGTGAACCATGAGAAGGTGTTATTTGAGCCACATGTTTGGTGTTTAAAATGATCCTCCCATGCTTCAAACTTTGAAATAATAATTTGACTCAAGAGAGGATGGTTAGTATGGTGTTAGTTTCAAAATGAAAATAAAATGAAAGAAACACACTAACTAGCATAACATCTCTAGGCCTAGATACTAAAGAGAGCTTAGTTAATAAACATGAATAAAATACACAAAATAAATGCAAAAAAAACCCTCTTTTACCTTCTTTGGCTGCTCCAAAATGCTTGTTGTAGTGGCTTTCTTGATTTATGTTCATGAAGTCTTCATCAAAGGAGGCTTGGCTATCTCCTCTTCTCCTTGGCACCTTGTGGCTTTGGCTTGGCTTAGCTTGGAATTAATTTGGCATGGTAACACTAGTTTAATTAAGCTTTTGGAACCAATCTTGCATTATAATGTTTCACAAAATAAGCTTAGAAATGATGTTCATGGCCTCTCTATTTATAGACTTTTGAGAATGTCTAGAATCAACCTGAACCATCCATCCTGAGATTGAGATGTGTGGTTGAAGATTAATTCAATTTTTGGAATTAACTTTATAATTATCCTCGTCATAACATTGGAATAAGGGGAAATTAAGAGGTATGGAGGGCATTGATGAGGCATGGAGGGCATGAATCTTGATATTTGTGGCATTTATGGCCTAGGGATGTCTTCCCAAGAAATGATGTCACCTATTGATGCAAATGTTCAATATTTATTTCCAAAACAAAGTATTAAAAAAATTTCCATATAATTATTAATTAGGCCTTGATTTGGGTTAATTAGCTCTAAGCATGGTTAAGCACTTTATGCACAAATTACTCAAATTGATCAGAATGCCTTGTTATTGCTCCAAAATTCTTCTGGATTGAAATTGAAAGGCAATGTTAGATGCATTGGATCCATTATCCCATTGAGGATGTTACCAACAACAAATAATGAAGGCACATGTCTTATGCAAGAGATTTGATAGGAAAGATCAATCCTTTACTCGAAATGATCTGATCAACTTAGTTGGCCCATAAATTGCATTTCTCCATTTAATGATACTCTGGCCAAAATCGGCACTTGAATATGTCAGTTTCAAATTATTTAATGTGTTTTAAAAAATTTAACCCAAATTGTGTATTTTAGGTGGAAATTGGTCAAAAGCCTAGTTGGAGGTCATTGGTGGCTAGATTTAGGTGTCTACAGTTTACCCCTGTTTGGGAAGGCATTACAAGCTATAAGCACAATAACATCTCAAAGAATGAAAAAGTCATGTATTCCTATAACTACAATGATGATAAACTAACTGTATGAAGCCCCCTCAAGGGAATGGTTCACACAAGTAGGTTGGCAAACAGTCCCTCAAAAAGAAAGAAGTGAGATGAGGGGACCAAAGAAAGGAAAGATCACGGGGTGAAAACATAATGATATTGAAAAAGTAGTCAAAATCACTAATAATGCAAGTGGAATGGTGTACAATAGTTTGCCCAAAGGCAGTTATAAGCATTGTACCCTGATAGAGGCAACATGGTATGATAACGCAATGATTTTCCCAAAGGTGATTATAATCATTGAGAAGATGGAGCTGACCCTATTAGGATAGACAAAAAAGATAATAACATGCCCCTGTATGGGCAAAAAAATGAAAGTGGTGACAACACAATGATTTACCCAAAGGCGATTATAATCATTGAGAAATGCAGGTGGGATGGTGTGCAATGATTTTCCCATATGTGGTTATAATCATTGGACCCTGATTATGGAAAACATGATAAACTTGGCCAAAGATGTTGATAACTTAACACAGAGGGTAATGATGAATTGGAACAACCTACTAGTAGGGAGATGCTCATCCGAACTAATAAAGGTTGAAATTCTTTCATGGTTAATTACTCTATTTGGGATATGATTGGGAGTGAATCAGGATGTTGGTTTTGAAGAGATGCCACCATTGTTGAATAGACTTCTTGAATCTTAGGTTTGTTGTAGCACATGTCAATAGGCATCATGGTATAACATCATGAGGACTTGGCCAAAATATGCACAAGGACTGACTCCCATAATCCAATACTCAATAGAAAACAATGCACCAATGATAAAAACCATGATGAAAATGTAAACATATGAATATGGATGGATTCAAGTGTAAGTGTGGGCAAGGAATCACCCAATGAACACACATAAACTAAATCAAGGCAACAGTGTTAAAATCAAACAAATAGGTAGATAAACAAACAAAATAAGTAGAAACAAACAAAAAAACAACGTAATAGAAACCATATGAACATTGCCCCTAAAAATAGGTGACAACTAAAAAAAAAAAAATGGGGGAATAGAAGAAAAGGAAGGGGGTGGTTGAGTTGTCTCCATATGCACTAAACAAGTGGACACTGCCTATATAGTTCTATGGATGTAATATCCAATAAACAACTTCAGGCCAAATGTAGTTCTCCCAAAGAATAGAAAGAATGTGATAACTAATGAAAAAAATAGAATGGATGTGATAGAATAATAGGAATGGTATTTCAAATGCTAAGTGCATGAGAAAAAAGGCCAAAAAGGATGGGGAAACTAAGTGATTTGCTTGTAACTTAATAAGGGTTCTCAAAATCCTTAAGGCAAAGAAGTGGTCAATGTTTTTGTTATTTTACAATGATTTTTCAAATGTTTTTGGATTTTTTTGAAGTATCTCAACTCGATAAATAATGATGAGACACTTATATGGTTCAAGCTCACAAAATGGTGAGAGCGTTTAAACTAAGGTTGTTCACAAACTGGTGAGAGCATGGCAATATTGCTCACAAAATGGTGAGACCATGGGGAAAAGGGTGACTGAGATGACCTCAACAAGTATAGATCACAACCTACATAGTCCCAGAGTAGGACCTCAAGTCACTAGAGTTCCACCCTATAGTGGAGGAATTTGACTAGTGTAGTAGTCAATTCAAACAAAATAGGCACAATTGGTAAAAAGGCATAGCACAACATAGGAAGTGGTAAGTTGGTATGTCAAGGCTGAATAAATAAATATTTCCCTTAGTTTTCCCATAGACAGTTATAACTAGGACACATGTATGGATCAATGGTACTAAGTTTCCCAAAGGCGGTTATAATTAGTAACAAGATCAGGGATAAGAAAGGAATAACAAATGAAAGATACAACTATTGAAACTTCTATCACACTACTCCAAAATATGATTTGTATCTAAAGTACATGAACTAACTGATGAAACTGATCAGATGCCTTGATGCTAAAAATGTGCAATGAATGGCAAAAACCAAGGTCAAATGGGCTAGGTTGTAGAACACATTGGGTCAATATAATGGAAATGGAAAGTGGAATGGCTAAGAGGATGGATAATGATGATATTTGTACAAAGAAGAATAGTGATAAAATGACATAACTGAAATAGTCCTTATAGAAAATACACCTTAGTGCTCAATCATAGTACCACTTGAGATGAATAATATTCATTGATCATGAAGTTCATCTCCATCTGGTGTGGCAAGCTTGTATATTTCTGATCCATAATCTATAGTAATGATGAAAGGCCCTATCTAGTTTGGTTTGAATTTTCCTTTAAACTTCTTAGTTGTGGTATTATTTTGGTTTTCTTTAAGAATAAGATCACCAAGTTCATAATTTATATACTTAACACATCAATTATAGTGTCTTTTGAGTCAGTTTTGATATGATTGAAGATTATTGAGCGTAGCTATGCATTTCTCATCAAGTAGGTCTAGCTCTTATAGGCAAACTACTTGATAGTCATGATCATCCAAGACATGCTTGAAAGAGACATGCAGTGAAGGCAATTTGATCTCAATGGGAAGGATGGACTCAGTACCATAAATAAGTATGGAGTGGCTCCTGTGGGGGTATGATGATTGGTACTATATGCCCAAAGGGCAGGGAATATCTGCAAGTGCTAATCATGACTGGAATCATTGACAATCTTTTTAAAAATATTGACAATGGTTTTGTTTGATGCTTCAGCTTGGCCATTACCTTGAGGGTAATATGTTATATAAAAATGTTATGTGATGTTATATTCAGTATATAGCTAGTCTACATCCTTGTTCTTGAATGATCATCCATTATCAGATATAATGTCAGAGAGGATACCATAGCGGCAAATGAGATGGTTGAAGATGAATTTGGAAATTTGCTTTCCAGTCACGTAAGTGAGGGGTATAGCTTCAACCCACTTAGTAAAATACTTGATGGCAGTAAGGATATGTTTATGGTCATCAGATGAAGTGGGGTTGATCTTCCCAATGAGATTAAGTCCCCATATAGAAAATGGCCATGGTGTCAACATCAGTTTTAGAGTGTTTGTTAGAGCATGAATTAGATTAGCATACCATTGACATTTGTCACACTTCTTTACATATGCAATGATATCTACATCCATCGTAGGCTAATAATAACTAGTATATAAGAGATTTTTGGATAGGACTGCCCTGCTAGAATGAGATCCACATACCCTTTCATAAACTAATCTTAATGCTAGTGTAGACTCTGTCAAAGTTAAACAATGAAGTAGAGTTTCATCAAAACTATGATAGTAAAGGGTGGATCTAAGTAGAGTGTAATGAGTGGAATGATGAATGAAGGCTTTGGTTTATTTGTGAGATAGGTCAAGTTTTGGAATTTAGTCATGAAGGTAGTTTTAAAGGTCTGAGTACCATGTAGGATTAGGACCAACCATATCATAAATCATTGCAATGATTGAAGGTTCATGAACTAATGCTAACAAATTCTTAATGAAAAGTTGATATTGTCTAGCTTTATTTGTTTGTCAAATCATAGAGACAATAGTAGCCATGACATCTGTAGTTTTATTACTAGTCCTTGGTATGTACTCAAATTGAATGTTGGTAATTTGTTGCTTAAGAGTGTTGATCATGGCGTTATATGGAACTAGCTTGTCATCTTTAGTCTGAAAATGATGTGTGACATGATTGATGATTAACTAAGAATCATCATAAACTTGGAGATGAGATATGTTCCAATGCACTACATGTCAAAGTCTTGAAATAAGTGCTTCATACTCATACATGTTGTTTATACAAGGAAAGTTGATCCTAAATGATTTAGGGATTAGATCCCCCTGTGGCGTAATAAATAATAGGCTTGCTCTCGATCCATGTGTAGTGAATGAATCATCAAAATATAGCTTCTATGTCTACTCCTCAAGGGGTGGGTCAATGATGCACATTATAGATTCATCAAGAAATAGAAATGTGAGTGGTTATGTGTCTATGATAGGTGCTTTAGCAAGTTGATCTACAAGAACTTATCCCTTGATTGCCTTATGATTGACATACTCTATGTCAAACTCACTGAAAAGCATGATCTATTTAGTAATTCTACCTTGAAAATTTGTTTTAGATAGTAGATACTTGATCAGATCTACTTTTGAAATGACCATGGTCTTATTATTCAACATGTAATGGCATAGTTTTTAAGCTATGAAGATCATCGCTAGATAATATTTTTCAATAGGTGTATAGTTATGTTCATATGTAACCAAGGTATGACTTATGTAGTATACGACATTCTCTTTTCCATTATCATCATGTTGAGCCAAGAGTGCCCCCAGATCATGGTTGGTAGTTGATAGGTATAACAAGAATGGCTTTCCCAGCATAGGAGGTAATAAAATAGACAGATTAACAAGATAGTCTTTGAGTTGATAAAAAGTTGTTTGGCAGTGATCGTCCCAGTGAAATGCAACTCCTTTTTTCAAAAGGTATGTAAATGGATGACACTTCTCTACTAGAATCAGATTGATTAGATCTTCCCCTGTAAACTATAGAGTTGCTTTAAATTGGTTGGTGATGGCATATTAGTTATAGCATGGACTTTAGCGAGATTGACTTCAATACCTCTATGAGACATGATGAAGCCAAGTAATTTGCCTGAGGTTATGCCAAACACACATTTCTTTGGATTGAGTCTGACTTTGTACTCCCATAATCTTTCAAATATCTTACACAACACTATTGGATGGTCAGCCCTAGTTTTGGATTTTCCTGATATGTCATCGACATAGTCTTCAATAATAGCATGCATCATATCATGGAATATGATAGTCATGGCCCTTTGATATGTAGCTCCAGCATTCTTAAGGCCAAATGGCATTACCTGATAACAAAATGTTCCCCATGGAGTGGTGAACATTGTTTTATGTTGGTTTTCTAGTGTTATTCTGATATGGTTATATCCTGAAAAGCCATCCATGATTGAAAGCATTTCATAACCTACCGTAGAGTCAATGATCATGTCAATATTAGGCAATGGAAAATCATCTTTAAGACAAGCTTTGTTGATGCCTCAAAAATCAGTACAAATTCTCATCCCTTCAAGATTTTTACTAACAGGTACCACATTAGAGATCCATTTTGAGTAGTCAATGGATTGGATACATCTTGCTTCTAAGAGTTTTTCTATCTCTTTCTATACTAATACAACAATGCAAGGATGCATCCTACGTATCTTTTGTTTGACTGGTTTGGCATTAGGATTAACCACAAGGTGGTGCAAAACTAAGGTAGAGTCCAAACCCAGGATGTCAAAATAGGCCCATGTAAAGATATCTACAAATTCTCTCAATAGAGTTGTAAAGACTTCATGTTCCTCCTCAGTGAGGGGCATGCCTAATTTTATCCATTTTAGGTCTGATGGAGTCTCGATGTTTACCTATGTTGTATCTTCAACTCGAAGGGTTGAATCATCTTCTAGGATAGTAGGCAACGAGTTGAAATGTTAGACTATGTCAAGGTTTTATGTTAGGAATTGCTCTTCAACTTCTCTTAAGCATGATGAATCTAAGTCCCCTAATGGGAGATATGGCCATGTGAAAAAAATAGTACAAAATTCTTGAAGAATTTGATCAAATACTTGTTGTTTCTCAAAATTGAATTTGGATCCACAGGTAAGTTCATCGTTGATGGTCTTCTATTCTAAATTCAAAGAATAATGAACACCTCCATCTAATGGTGCCTGAAACAAGTTTTCACCACTAGTTTGGCCTTTATATTTACTTTTTCCCTAGTCAAAAAGTACCTCAAAGAGGTTTTCACTTTGGGACCTTAATGTTTTACTTATTTGTTTTTGGCTAAGGGTGTTCACTTGCTCTCCAAAATAGGTTGCAGGATCCAATGTGATTGAGAATCCCAATTTGTGATCTCCCAAAGGAACGTTGTTTCTAAGGCCTAAGAAGTCATAGAATGCCTCATCATTTTGTAACTCATCAATTGGTAGATTGGATTCTTGTTGGTCCCAATCTGTCAATTGGGGATAATATAATGGCAATGGTTTATGATGAATGACCAAGGTAAGGAAATAAATGGCATTTTTATCAAACAAGTTGGTTTCAGCTAGGTCATCAAAGGTGAGGCTAGGATCGGACTCTGCTTCACTATCAACATCATCCACACTAGTCACTGGTGATAGAGTTTGAATAAGATATGTGGGGTCACCCCCAAGTGGTTTAAATCCAATTTAATAAGGTCTTTCATACTTAGTCATAGAAATTGGCTTGATGGTTCCTTGTTGATTCAGTTCAAGGCCTCTTCCTTCATAATTGTGATGTTTCATGATCCTATTAGGAATAAGATACTTTGTACTTTTATAACAATCATCTTGGTTGTCATTGTATAACCATGATTCATCCTATTCAAGAGGGTTGGGTTCTAGGCCAAATGCTAGTACAAATGTGACATGTCCCTTATCTTTGTTCTTTTGTTGTCAATGCATATGTGGAGTGACTTTAGGTCATCCAAAGGTTTTTGGATTTTTAGAAAGATTGGTAATATGAAATTTATCATGGGTCACATACTCTCCTGATCCATTATCTGAAATGGTGAAATGATTATAAGCTTCAAGAGGTGGCATGTGGGAAAGTGAATCCAAGGTATTAAGATCTATGTAATTATCTGGTGAAGGATCAATAAGTATAGCCTTTCCTTTATCCTACTTGGAACTTGGATTCATGTTGTACTGGTAATTATAGCTTTAAAATTTAGACTTAAGATGTTTGTAGTGTTCATATGGGTGTAAATCTCCTAGAATATTCACTTCCATCCCTGAGTGAAAAAACTTGATACATTGGTGCAACATTGATGGGACTGCATGAATCTCATACAACCAAGGCCTACCTAGAAGTATATTGTATGATAACTCAAGATCAAACACATGGTAAATTGTATCATGGGTCAAAGGCCCAATGATAATTTGCAAACTAATGGTGCCTTGTGATTCTCTTTCTTGAATATCATAGGCTTTGATGGTTATCATTTTTAGTTGGAGATCTTCCATTGTGTACCCAAGAAGCTTGATGAGCTTTAGAGACACTATGTTGAGGCCTGATCCATTGTCTATAAGGACACATTTCACTTTATGTCACTTTATATAAACTTTTATGTATAATCGGTTATTATGGAGCAGGCCAAGGTAAGACATATCACTTTGGTTGAATGTGACTTGTTGGGCTGGAGTTAGGTGTCTAACCAAATCTTGAAATTTATTAGGGGATATGTCACTAGCAACAATGGATTAGGTCAAAAACTCATTCAATATGTTTTTTTGGATTATTGACATTCACAAAAAATCTAAAATAGAAATTTGTGCTGGTGTCTTCTGTAATTGTTCCATAATATCAAACTTCTTGTCTTGGTTAGTAGTGAATGATTTATTTTGAGGATAAATAGTTGATTGGATGACAAGAAAAGTGGTGGATGGTTGTGGGCCTAAGATAGTAATCTTTGACTTATGAGTTGTGATTGAAAAATCAAGATTAAATACTAGACCATCATTGCTAACCAATATTGGGAATGGTGTGGGACCAGATAGGACAAGTCTCGATTACTGATGCACTCATATGCGGTCACATGGCAAGGATGAGTTATCGATATAAGGTCTAAAGAGGGAAGTATTAGTTTTTTGGTTTGCTTGTATACACTCCCAGGTCAAAGAAGGATTATCCATGTAATTTGGTTGAATGTTGTTGTTTAGCAATGGTCTAGGCTGATTAGTGCTTGGTTTAGGATTAATAGAGATGGTATTAATGCTACCCCCTTCAATATGACCTACAACCCTATTGTAGTCATGTGCAACTGCATGGTAGGTTTATTGGTTGTTATCATGTTGACCTTGGTTTTGTTCATTTTTATATCATTGTGGATTTTGTTGTTGATTTTATTGATTCTAATAGTTCGGCCTTTAATTTTGATACTATTGATTTTGTTGTTGCACTAGCCATTGTTGTTGTTGTTGATTATTTTGATATTGTTGATTGTTATGTTAGGGAAAGGGGTTTTGATAAATTCCAAGAGTTTGATTGGAAGTGGAAGCACCATTATCTAATTTTACCTCCTCATTCTCCAACATATTCTCAATTAAATACTTGATTTGGACACATCTTCATAGATTATAGCCATTGACCTAATGATAGTCATAGAATTCATTTTCACTGTACCAATCAGGATAAGGAATGCCTTGTGGATAATGCTTTGGTATAGGCCAACCAATCATATTAGCAGCAGTAAGCTTATGAAATGCAAACTCAATAGGTTTTCCTAGGTCACTAAAGACACGACATGCAAACACGGTTCCCTTAGGAGGAGGGGTTTACAATGGTAAAGGTTGTTGTATTTATTGTTTAAGTCTTGGTTGTTGTGCTTGCAACAGTGGTTAGGGAGGTTGCTAGGTAGGAATAAGCTAAAAATGTGGTATAGATGACATTTTCACCATTTGGACATGATGAGATTCAGTTACTCCATTTCCCACAACATTCCTATTGCAGTTGAATTGCTTCGGTCCTTCTTAGTTATTGGCATGTGCCTGTTGTGATGCTTGTGCTTGAATGGGATGTTGATGTTGGCCATTCCCCTAATTGGTACCTTGATTTTGATTAGTTGAATTAAGCTTTATAACTCCTTTATTGATGAGCGTCTACCCAATCAATAAACCTTTATCAATGATCTCTTTGAAAGTATGTGCACATTGTAGTTCCAAATGATAATCTATCTCACTATGTAAATTTTTAGTAAACACAGCAGTTAATTGTTTATCTGGTAAACTGTGGGTGAAATGGATTACAAGGGCTCTCCATCACTGTAGATAACTTGCAAAACTCTAACTAACTTTTTACTTTTCTTATGTTAATCCACCAATGAAATCTCATGCTCCAGATTATAGGAAAAGTACTGCACAAACTTATCAAAAACATCATCAAAATCCATTACTAGATTTTTAGGCAACTTTAATCACTACTCCAAGGCTTATCTAGCCAAGCTCCTTGGAAACAATAGCAAAAGGTATATGTCACTATATGCCACTGGTTGACATGTGACAAAGAATTAAATTAAATGGGCCTTAGGGTCGCCTTTCCCATTGTATTTATTGAATTTTGGTGGTTTGTATCTTAGAGGAAATGGTATCTACAAATACTTCATGTTGAATAGATAGGAACATAAATCATTCAATTTGAACTTTTTAATCAGTTTCCCAACCTAAATGGCTGTAATTGCATCCTTCATCTTTTACAATTCTTGGGATAGGAAACTAGAAGGAACATTGGTTTGAGGGAGAATATTAGTTTGGGTAAATGGTTAGAAAGTCACAATTGGGACACTTTGACCAGGGTATGATGGAGATACTTGTTGGGGTATATTGGTTTGGTTGGAGAATGGACTAAGAATATGCATATGTGGATTAGGATGTACTTGAAATTACACATTTGGTTGTGTGGCATTCTGATTTGGGTTGGCAATAAAGGTTTAACTTGGAGGATTTTATGGTTGGGATGGAGGGATATAACTATATTGTGCCTATTGTGGTTAAAAAGGGACATGATGCCAACTAATCAAACCTTGCTATTGAGTGGGAACTTGTAGACCAAGACCTTGTCTCTAAATTTGTGGCACATTTTGAACCAACGATTGTCTAGTAAGTACTTGAGAAATATGGGAACTTCCTTGTTGCATGAATCCCTATAGGGAAGTGAAAATAGGTTGCAAATTTAGCATCTATTGTTGACAAATATTTACACATTATTGACTAGTCATTGCTTGGTTTTGGATTGGCATATTAGTCTGTGACTAAAAAGGTATGTTTTTCATTACTTGGCGAGGTGGAACTTTAGTTTCCCTTGATTGAGGTGGAAATGTATTTGTCCTCTATTGTGTTGGTACACTATATTGTGCCTTCTATTATGGAATACTACTTATTACTTGTTGAGGAGGAGTATGATTCATCACATTATATCATTGAGGTGTGATATTGGTCGTTATTTGACAACCTAATCTTGTAGGTTGTACACTTGAGGAAGTAGTTGGTTGGGGTTGGGATGTAGAAACTCTTATTCCCTGGTATGATGATCCACTCATGGGATTAACTAAAAGCACATGTTTTTATCTAGTTTTTTGTGTGTTAGTACCACTTTGATCTGGATTGGACATTGTTTGCCCATTGTCCACTATATTTTTCTCATTATTCTACATAGAGTTTGAATACACTTCTTCAATAATGGGCATATGCATCAAGTTATCTACCAAAGAGATTTACATGAATGGGTCAAAACTCAGATTGTCTTGTCCATTTAGCTCTATCAACATTCTTGTTGAAGCAATTAGGTCAATAAGAGGTTTGCTCATCATGTTCATCTGATTAAAATTATGTGTTAGATTCAGGTAGGTTTGATATGTTGTCTACATTTGGTTAAAGTGGTCTTCCATGATATTTTTGCCTCGATTAGATATATTAGGGTCTTAATATGTTGTTTGGATTAGAGCCATAGGATTGCTAAAAGAATCTTGTTGATCATAAATGATATTATGGGGCACTCTTACTACGCTTAGTAAATTTTCATGGGGGAAGTCTACTAGAAACTTGGCCCTAACCTCTATGGCTCTGACCAAAATCTCATCTTTATTCTCTAACAAATATTGCTCAAACAAAAATGGATCATACGTGGAAGCCATATTAGTAGAATATGATTGTTGAAGAACTAGCTCATCCAATGTGGGTATTGTAGCTAGGTATTAAGTAGTTTGTTCTTGGAATTATTTTGAATAGGGTGGTGTGTTAACCAAATAGTTATCCAATGGATCTTAGCTTTGTGTTCCTAATTGAGTATTATAAGATGGATAATAATCCATCTCATAAGGAATATTATCTGTGTAGGGGTCTTGCACCATTTCTTCCTACACAACTAAATTACTAATCCCTGGATTGTACATGAGTCCACTATGAGTGTAGGAATACATGTTGGGATCCATAGTCAATGATTTTTGATAAAAATTCAAAGAGTTATACAAACTCTAAAAAAGACAATATCTAAAATAGATGATGTTCCAACCTGGTCTAGATTCATCAAAAGGATAAAAATGTTTACGCAAAGATTTATGAGGAAACAAGCTAGCATGAAGTATCTAACATTTTACTGCTCATACAAAGATAAAAAAGTAAATGGATCGAAAATTGAAATGCCAAACTCTAAGGTTGAAGTGTTTCAAATTAGTCTAATCTAGAAATTTAAAAGTTGTTAGGTCTTTTGGCCAAATATAGCATCAAAATCTAGGCTCAAACAATGCATGTGCTAAGACTCTTGGCCAAAATGGTGTCAAAATCTAGACTTTGAAAATAGATGAAGTTTTAATCTAATGGATTTGAAACACTTCTAACAAACACTAGGCATTTGATTCTTGGATATGAACTTGATCAACTAGGTATAAGGTATGAAACAAAAAGCACTTCAAAGATAGTTTATTTTCTCATAATGATATAAAACTTAGTTCTTTTTACAAATAAGTTGGACAAAAGTGAAGGATATAACTGTGCTAGACAAAAGATCACAAAAGTACACTTGGATTGGTTTGAAAATGTAGGAACAAATTTGAACTCTATGCAAGAGGGTCTATGAAATAATATTTGAAATGTTTTGGGCAGCGTAAGGATGCTACACTACCCAAAAAGGTGTGACAAAAAAGTTTGTTTCAAAAATTCTCTAAGGCAAAGATGGTTTCCCATAATTTTGTCAGCATAACACTACTTTTCTTGACTCAAATTGTTGTGGTGTATAGACTCAAAGTGAAAGTGTTTAGCACAAAATGGCTTAAGTCTATCAAGTGGTGTTAATGATCTTGAGTCTAAAATGGCCTTCAACCCAAATTAGAAATTGAACCTAAATTCCCTCAAGTTTAGTGCAAATGGTGAACTCACTTAACATATCAACCCTGTAAACTTATAAAGGAGCAATTTTGAATTTATATTATAAGTGAATGACTTAAACAACTTTGGTAAAGGTTTAGACTCAATTGGGCAGCATAACTACGCCAAAGTGGATGATATGACTCTCAAGCTTTTGATGAACTTTGAACAAGGAAAATTGATGATCTCACATGGGTAGCATAATGCCTCTTTGTTCAAAGGAAAATGAGGACCATGTGTTTTGGTTTGAATTTTTTTTTACACCAAGTTTTGACTTCAAACAATACTTTAATCTAGGATAAAACTCAACTGATTAATCGCTCTTAGACTCTAAACTGACAAGGTTGCTTGGTATTTTTGGAATCCATCTATATACATCATTTGAGAGGATTTTAAGTTTTCATCCAAAATTAAATGAACATTATATATTAGGGTTTTTACACCCACCCCTTCTCTCAAATGACAGTACTGCAACATGGACCTTGAGGCACACCTTACACCAATAATACTTCCACAGCAAGTGGGGATTTGTCTAAGATCTAAAAAGTTTCTAAATATTTTAGGGGAATCAATTGCATAATGAGATTCATGCCAAACAATGCAAAAAAAAGCATATATTTTAGGTTTGTATCACTTGGCTTGTTGCAAAAAGGTCTAGTCCTTTTTGTAACCACTACATCCTATTGTTCGCTCAGTATAGTGTGATGTCCAAACTACCAATATGATCCATGTGAAACTCTAATTATGATCCAAATAAAGGCAATGTTAGGAGATGAAACCCTGGGTCAAAGCTTCCCTAAAGAACTCAGGGGAGGTAATGAAGTCCCCCTTGCAAGCTAAGTTTGCATAAAAATAAAGAAAGCATGAAAATAGAAAGACTTTAGGGTGGTTTTCAAGGTCACCCAAACTATGATGAGTTTTTGGGGAGTGATTTAGACTCTTTTCTTTCTAAGCCTTGGACTAGGATACTTGCAATAGAAATGGTGCTTTTGATTCCAAGGGTTCCCTAAAGGGGACAAATGGAAGAGCATACATGCAACATCTCTCTTTTTTCTAAACAAAAATTCAATTTAAACAACTAAGTGAATACAAAAAGCTTGAAAAGGTGAGTTCATTTTTAAGCCTAAATGGAAAATGAGGTGGTCTTCATTTGACCCCTTGGTCTCAGTTTCAAACTTTGAAAACATTCACCATAAACATCTAAATTTTTTGTGAAACACCAAAATAAGGTTCCTAGTTGATTTTTAAGCATGCAAAAGGTTATCTAAAAATATTTTTATCAAATTTCAAGCTTATTCCTATAATAAAAATGTTAGCATGTCTTTTAGGCTTGAAGCTCTTTTAGGTTTGAAACAATGAACTTTAAAAAAAGAGCTCTCAGATCTGTGTTTTAAGAAAAACACATTGACTGACATCAGTTATATAACTGATGATGGTTACACTGGCTAACTGAAGATGGTTATCTAACCGACATCAGTTATACCAATATTTATTGATGACAGTTATCCAAATAATTTTAATTTTACTAACTAACATCGATTATTGTGTAAACCTGTGATAAAGGAAAACAACAAAACAAAGTTAGAAAATCAATTTGCAAGATTTTTAATGATCTAAATGAAGATTTTAAAGATAAAAAATGATCTTATTCATATATGGGATGTGTCTAATCCCATTGGGTATGCCATATGTGAGATAAGAATTTGACTCAAGAGAGGATGGTTAATATGGTGTTAGTTTCAAAATGAAAACAAAATGAAAGAAACACACTAACTAGAATAACATCTCTAGGCCTCGACACTAAGGAGAGCTTAGTTAACAAACATGAACAAAACACAAAACTAAAATGTAAAATAAACCCTCTTTTACCTTCCTTGGATGTTTTAAAATGTTTTTTGTAGTGGCTTGCTCAGTTTGTGCTCATGAAGTCTTCATCAAAGGAGGCTTGGCTATCTCCTCTTCTCCTTAGCACCTTGTGGCTTTGGCTTGGCTTGGCTTAGAATCAATTTGGCATGGTAACACTAGTTTCATGAAGCTTTTAGAACCAATCTTGAATTATAACTTTACACAGATTAAGCTTATAAATGATGTTCATGGCCTCTCTATTTATAGATTTTTGAGAATGTCTAGAATCAACTTGAACCATCCATTGTAAGATTGAGATGTGTGGTTGAGGATTATTTCAATTTTTGGAATTAAGTTTATAATTATCCTCATCATGACATTAGAAGAAGCGGCAATTAAGAGACATAGAGGGCATCATGGAAGGCATTGATGAGGCATGGAGGGCATGAATCATGATATTTGTGGCATTTATGGCCTAGGGATGTCTTCCCAAGAAATAAGGTCACCTGATGATGTAGATATTCAATATTAATTTCAAAAACAAAGTATTCAACAATTTTCCATGTAATTATTAATTAGGCCCTAATTTGGGTTAATTAGTTCTTAGCATGGTTAAGCACTTTATGCACAAATTACTCAAATTGATCAGAATGCCTTGTTATTGGTCCAAATTTTGACTGGATTAGAATTGGAAGGCAATGTCAGATGCGTTGGATCCATTATCCCATTTAGGATGTTACCAATATTAAATAATAAAGGCACATGTCTTGTGCAAGATATTTGATAGGAAAGATCAATCTAGAGCACCTAGGTGTAAAATTGGCATTTTGACTCGAAATGATCCGATCAAAGTTAGCTAGCCCATAAATTACATTGTCCTATTTAATGATACTCTGGCCAAAATTGGCACTTGAATATGTCAGTTTCAACTCATTTAATGTGTTTTAGTGTTTTTAATTGATCAAAATCCTAGTTGGAGGTCATTGGTGGCTAGATTTAGGTGTCTACACAAACAAGTGACCTGTTGCAACCAAACTTTTTTTCTATTGGATGAACATGCTGATAGCTATTGGATTGATGATAATAATATGCCTTAGGATGCCTTCCATATCCATACTGTGATACATACAACATATGTAGATGCAGTCCCCACCATGATTACCATATTTTTCCTATAGTCGCTTCTTCTGTTCCTATAATCTTAGCCTTTCAAGTTGCACCACGCCAAGCCCTATCTATGACTATCTATTTTTGGGCGTGCCATTAACCTTTTCCTTCTTCATTTCCTTGATGCAATCCTTGTTATTACCATGTCCAAGGTTTGAACCTCCTGAAGTAGCCCTTTCGTACAATGGGATTAACGATTATTGCCATATCAAGACCTATTCTTTTATTTCTTTAACCCATCCCAAACACATCCCTCTGATGCCTTTATTTATGGCCTAATCACACATTTCCTTCTGATGCTTCTTAGGGATGTCTCATGGAGTATTTAATATTCTCTTCATTCCCCATGACATCTATGATTGCCTACACTGATATGAATCACATCACTTTGGCATAATAGATCACTCAAGTATAGAAATCCACCAGAGCATATAATTTATTTTTATCAAAATCATTGTCAAAATTATGCTCAAATATTAAGGTTAGTTTTAGTGTCTTATTTAATTTTCCCCTAGATTCCTCTACGATTATCTCTTTAGTAATTGTTCAAAGTAGAAGAATACATTTTAGTAGTAGTTGTAATTTATCCAATGATTTACTTAATGATTTTCAAACCAAAGGTTGTAAAGGTTTTTTTAGTGTTCCCCTCAATGGTTCTTCTTGATAGTATTATGAAAGGATAAAATTTTGATAATATTGTGCTAAGGAGATGCTCATTTACTCGCTTAGATTAAATTAGTTGGATGTTATATTGAAAATAATTTGAGTGAATAGAAGTGTTTTGGATGAAATTATTAATTCCTATTATAATTCTAAATATGGATATGATATCTCTACCTATTGGAAAAAATCCCATTTCAATGATATGAATTTTAAAACCCTTTGCTTCCTTATAGTATGAAAACAATACATGAAAACATAAGTATGTGAGTGATCACCATAGAAATCTATTTTGGGGAAGGCAAGGATTTAATATTAGCATCAACTGAATTGTCATTGAGGATCATCCTGAAGTTTGAACTGTAGCAATGTCATTGCACCAGTCAATAGTTTCCCCTATTTCTCAAGAAGCTCTGAAAACCCACCTTGATCAACACATATCATTTCTTTCTATAATGTATTCCAGATTAGTGATACTCCTATATGCTCAAGTATATATTATCATTTTACGTGTATGCTTTATAAACCTCGATAATGTCATATTGGGATAAAGATGAAGAATTATAGCTTAAGGACTACCAAGTCATATAGTTTCAAGAGCAAAGGCATATTCACTCTATGGATAGAAAACCCAACTATATGTAGATATTATAAGGTTGTAAAGATGGTATTATGATTTTTAATTATTTTAGTGGTGTTCTTGATATAGGTATTGTTCTAGGTGACAAACTATTTGATACCCTTTTTGTATGTGGTTAAAGCCCCACATTATGGCAGTATATGTGGACACAAAAGTGATGATGGACATCACTATTCTTATATTATACACATTTTGATGTGAGTGATATGGTTGTAAATATTATTGAGTGTTCTCTTTGTAATAAAGGAACATATTTATAGCCACCTCTTTATTACGCTCATGTGAGAATGATATTGTGTAAACATTTATACCTTTAGTATTTTATGGTATAACTACATCTAGCCTTGATTCTGTGTATGTAGGTGACATCACAGATATATATGGCAGCTCAGGGAGTGAGCACGAGCATAGGAAACTAATCTTAATGGGCATAAGAAACTAACCTTGATAGGTATTCTTTAATATGATATATCTTATAAATGCTAGTGAAAGCAAATAGCCTTTATGTAGCATTGAACTATTATACAAACTTGCTGACAGGATCAAGTTTGTTGCTTCTTGTAGGATAAAATTTGTATGCAATATATTTCATGAGAAGTTTAATGTGTAAGTGTCTAGTCATTTATATAATAGCATAGTGCTTCATGATGTGTGCCTTGAGATTATATTTTCATTTGATTTTTTGTTGAATGTATACTCAGATAGTATAATTCTGACTTTATTATTATTGAAGTTATACTCAGATAGTATAATTTTAACTTGCTTTATTATTATGGTTGGGTGTAAATTTGTTGTTGGTGTTGAGTTGGATGCTCAAGTACAAAGACCTATGACAGTATGCGATGTCATATAGTTTTACAGTAATAAAATTACCTAGTTGGTGCACATTGTATACATTATATCTTGACCCATACCTAAATAAATATTTATGTTATGGTTATTAATGTTTAGGTAGAGTGATCATGAACTATGATAGTATGGGATATCATAGGATCCTTTAGATTATATGTATATACTCGAGTGATACATATTGTATTTGTGTATATATACTCTTACCTAAATTGATTGTTCTAATGATTTTATGATTATTTCTTGAGTAATATGTTTATATCAGTTAGTTGAATAAATTGTATTCATGCGTACAATCTTGCAAGTATAAATGAATGATAGGTTCGACTGATACGTATTGTATGTCTCACTTTATTTTATATACTTAGCTTACTTCTATGTCTAGCATGTGATTTTATTTGGAACTAGGAATGTGGTTTCCTTCATCATTGCTTATACCTAGGTTTGTCTATGAGACTGCTTGGTAAGCACACAAGCCTAGATTAGTAAGATGTTATGCTAGAGTGAGTCACTTAGCTATGGGATTAGACCAGAGCTTTAGAAGATCATATGTGTCATGATTAGTTGTTCCCTATTTGTCTTAGAGTGCCAAACCCTTAGGTGGTGATGTATCATAGAAGAGACCATCATAATTGAAAGGAGAACTACATCAAAGCCTGATATCAAGGAGTGGATATCTAGGTTGCCCAATTTATGGTGGGGGCATCAAGCTAGATCCTTAGGCTAGGTTAGGGTAGACTTTATTGCATAAAAATCCATGTGATTGGTTGAATTATTACCAATACTTAGTATGGGAATTTCGATTGTGCTAATGTCCTTAGTGAGACAGTAAACTTATGTATCATGCATTTTAATCTATTGCTTACAGTATTGAAATGTTGAAACTATTAATATTGATAGTTATTGAGTATATGACAATAAAGTATTATATCAAATGTGGTTGAATGAAATTTTAATATTTAGAAAAAAAAACTTACTGCATTTTCTAAGTATAACTAAGTGGGTTGCTACAATTGTCCCCAATTGCCTTTGTAATTGGACCTTACCCTAAACCCTATACCTTAAATAGCATGCCCTAAACCTTAAACCCTAAATCAATGAATTTATCCCAAATTAACATCATTTAGAGTAAGAATTAGGTTTACAAGGCTCACTTTAGCCCAAATTGCATTAGTGATTACCCTAATTGATGAATTAGCTCAATCTCTAACGGCATTGGGGATAATTGAGTCTAAAATCATATTTTATAGTCACAATTAGGTTTAAAAAGCTCAAATTCACCCTAATTACCTTCATGATTGGACCTTATACCCTAAAACCTAAACCTTATACCTTATACCCTAAGCATTAAACCCAAAAACCCTAAATCATAAACCTTAAACCCTAAATCAATTGATTTAAAACCAATTAACATCCTTTAGAGTAAGAATTATTTTTATAGGGCTAAATTTAGCCCAAATCACATCACTTATTTTCCCAATTGACTAATTGGCTCAACTTGTGATGACATTGGGGTTAATTATGCCCAAAATCACATTCTAGTAGGTTTAATGAGCTCAAATTAGCCTTGATTTCCTTCATGATTAGACCCTATACCCTAAACCCTAAAACATGTACCTTAAACCCTAATCCCTAAACTCTAAACCCTAAATCATAAATTCTTTAAACCTTAAATTAATCATTTTAGCCCCAATTAACATCTTTTAAACTAAGAATTAGGTTCACAAGGCTCAATCTAGCTAAAATCACATCACTAACTATGCCAATTGAGTCAGAGGCTCAATTTGTGTTGACATGGGGGATAATTGAGCCCAAAATCATATCTTGTAGTCATGAATAGGTTAGATAAGCTTATATTATCCCCAATTACCTTTGAAATTGGACCTTATGCCCTAAACCCTATACCTTAAACCCTAAGCCATAAAACTTAAACCTTAAACCAATTGATTTAACCCAAATTAATATCATTTAGGGTAAAAATTAGGTTCACATGGATTAATTTGGCCCAAATTACATCATTGATTACCCCAATTAACTAATTGGTTCTATCTGTGATGGCATTGTGGTTAATTGAGTCCAAAATCACATTATATAGTCATAAATAGGTTCAACAAGCTCAAATTAGCGCTAATTATCTTTGCGATTAGACCCTATACCCTAAAACCTAAACCTTATATGATATACCCTAAGCCCTAATCCCTAAATCGTTAACCTCAAACCCTAAATCAATCATTTTATCCCTAATTAACATCCTTTAGAATAATAATTATTTTCATAAGGCTTAATTTATCCCAAATCATATCATTTATTTCCCCAACCAACTAATTGGCTTAACTTGTGATGAAATTGGGGATAATTGTACTATAAATCACATTTTGTAGTCACAAGTAGGTTTAACAAACTCCAATTGGCCCCAAATGACTTTGTGATTGGACCCTATACACTATACCTTAAACCATATACCTTAAACCCTAAGCCCTAAGTCCTAAATCATAAACTCTTTAAACCTTATACCAATCATTTTAGCCCTAATTAACATCATTTAGACTAAGAATTAGGTTCTTAAGGCTCAATTTTGCCCAAATCATATCACTAATTTCCCTAATTGACTAATGCTTAAATTTATCAATATATGGCTGAAATATCCACAATCTATAAGATGAAAGAAATGATGCATGTGTTTTCTTTCTGAGATTATTGTTATAAATGTACCCCATAACTAGAAATCATGTTATATGTGTCTTTATGCATCAGATGGTTCTTGTATGGATTAGGGGCTCACTGATGCATTTCTCCCAGAGTGTATGCCTTAAGGGGTGCAAAGGAAATGGGATGAGATTGACTTGTGTCACTTTGTGAGAGATGTTCTCATATTATTCTATCATACCTACATCCCTTCATGTAGTCTTCATACCTCTTATTATGTCTCCTTGAAATCTAAAAACCCTAAAATATGGCTAAGTTTGAAACCCTGGAACCTGACTAAGTCTGAAATATGATAGGATCCTCCAAAACCTATAATTTGCATTATAGCACCTAGAGGTCTAAAACCACTCTCAAACATCCTAAAAGTATATAAATAAAAGTATAAGTTTACATCTAGATAAGAAACTATATGTCCCTATCTAAATATAAACTTATACTCAAATTTTTGTTTTATTTATATACTATGCATGTCAATGTAATATTAAACTATTCCATGTACATGCTTTTATAACAATAATACGGCATAGTTAATTTTAAAGACTAAAACTACGTATGTAATTTTAATAACTTACAGTAAAACATTTCTCATATGTGGTTCTATTGTTTGACATTTGAAACACATGCCTCAAGGCTTAGAAATGGCTTTGATTCTCGATCCTAAGGTATGGACTTGCAAACATAGAGTCGAATGCATGTTTTTGACTAAAAATAAAAAAAATACAACTTTGCCATGCTAAACACTATGAAATTTATCAAAAAAATTATTTAAAATATGTTAAAAACATTGACTACACTCTCTTATTTCTAAATATATATATTTTTTATATTTTTATTACTTTAAAGCTATTATTTGTTTTTATTTCTAAGTGTGTCTTTTTATAGTGCTATATGCCAAAACTATACATTTTCATATTTATTTACATATATTTTTATTTGTTGATTCAAACATATATATATATATATATATATATATATATATATATATATATATATATATATATATATATATATATATATATATATATATATATATATATATATGGTTACAAACTAGACCTAATTTTATACACATTCAAAAAAAAATCTATTTTTTAGTATTTTTTGAGGTAGTTAGGGGGGTGCACAATCGGCTATACATTATTGATCATATTTCAAGGTCTATTGACTTGTGAAATAAGTAAAAAAATAAATATTCATTAATTAATTTTAAAACAATATAGATTCTAAACTAGATGATCTTATCTAATTTTCCACCAAAGGGTTTAAAAAAAAACTAAACGATGCTCAAAAAATGATAGGCCGCATGAAAAGCTATATACTTTGATTTTTTTATAAAAAATAGTACTACCTTTCAAAATTATGATGTTTGACCTACTTATACTTGACCATTTAAAAAAAAAATAGTAGTTTATAAACTAGACTTGAAATGCTACAATTCATGTTCTTATGACATCTTCAAATTTTGAGTTTAAGTGTCTCAAATAATCCATACAAGTTGAGGTAGTTTTTATTTTTTCAGGTACAACATGTCCACTTAAGACCCCCTTTTGGACCCCCAGTTCCATGCACTTAACCTTGTTTGACTTGCCATCTTTAGTGAATGGAGTTTCTCTCTTATATTTTACACACCAATAATGTGTTATCCTTTCAAAGCCATAATAGTCTTTTACAATATAAGTCCATGAGAAACTTGTTTTCCATTTGAACTTAAATGTTCTTTTTTGTATCTTTGATGTTTATTCCTCTTCTCGAATTTCTTATCCATCTGATTCATAGTCTTTTTCATATTGATGAACATAAAAGTCTTTGTTTTGAGAATGACATTGTTGATTAGAATATTGAGGGATACCAAAAGTATCAGCAAGTGATACTTATATTTAATCCTTCTTAGGATGACCAATGGAAGCCATTTTCTCACAATTTATACATATTCAATGAAAAAAATATAAAATTATAAAATAAACAAATACCCAAATTTATTAAAAACATTTTGAAATGCTTAAAAAGTGAGTTGAGCAGTCTTGAGTTAAATAGAAACAAAGTTGTGGAACCTTATTGCAAATTCCACTAGAACCCTATAAAAGCACAAACTTATGAAAATAAGCTTGCTAAAGTTTTTACCTTGATTTCCTCTAAAATTGTAAGGCATTGCAAAAAAATTAAAAGAGGTTTTGTCACTTTACATCTAAAAAAATTGTAAATCCCTAAAATATTTACTTACACACAATTCATAAAAAACCTAAATAATGTTGGTAAAACCCTTCAGAAACTAAAATCTACAGCTAGAAAGTAACCCTAACCATAAAAAGGTTTCAAATTGATTCTAAAATTTTAGTATTTATTCACGTAATTTAAATAAAAATAATCAAAGGCTAACAAAATGTAGCTTAGAAATCATGTAATGCATCTTTAAAACAAAATAAATTCAAAACAAATTTTTTCCCTCTCATATTTAAACTTGGTAGAAAACCTTATAGCTTTTCTTACTAAAATAAATTTGCACAATAATCCACAAACTTAAAAAATAAAATAAAACAAACTAACTTAAAACTTAAAGTGCAACAATTGTCATAATAAGGAAAACAATCTACATTGCCAAATTGTCCATTTGACTAAACAATACATGCTTAAAGAATAGAAACGAGTGACAACAAATACAAAAAAGATTCACCTAGAGGAAAAAGAGCTTCATATTTTTTATTCTATTGAAGCTTCTATGTTGTTTATGCACATTTAGACTTTTAATTAAAAATAAAACATAAAATAAATGGTCATGCAATAGATTATCGAACTTATGGCTTAATGTTTTTTAAGCTTACCTAAATATTATAGTGAGATTTAAGTGACTTTGATCAAGTCTAAAATGATTATGGAGGCAATCTGGAAGGTATCCAATGCATCTACATAAGAAGGAAAAAAAGTATTTTGAGAACAAATTGCCAAATGTCCTTTAGGAATTAGAAGGATTTCTCAATTTGAGGAGTTAATGTTAAATAACTCAATATGCATGTTTATTTGTATTATGTAATAAAGAATATAATAAAAAACTAATCTTGGTTGTCACACTGAAATTAAATAAGGAAATGAACGGATGTCTAATTATGTGGAAACTGTATGCCTAAATTTATGCCACATAATATCAAATCTTTCAAAATTCCAATCATGTCAGTGTTGTCACCATGTTAGGTTTGGCACACTCAGTATTCATGATTTAACAATGCAGTCCATGGATGCCTGACAAGTTGCCAACAACCACAATTATTTGATGGCTATTCAATGAAATAACCCTTCTTTTGTCATTTATTTAAAAATTTAATGCTTCAACTATGACATTTAAATTCTGATTTATTTATTTTTACAAGTGATTTTTGAACTATACTTCTTAGACGGGTTTGAATCCCTTGGATGGGATCTGATAGGTTCAATTTTGATTACTGGAGATAATGGATATGAGGTCTACCCATAAGCGATTATGAAGTTTTTTTTATTAACACCCACTGCACAAACCTATTTATTATAATCACCTATTCCTATTAATTTGTTCTAACTTTCTAAAGTTTTAATAGTAGCTCTCTATAATAAATTGATTTTAGAAAGAAGAAATTTTGGAAAAGTTTATTTTTATACTGAAGGCATCTTATATGATGATGAGCTTCCACATTTCCATCTAAACCAAATTTTAATATTAATTTTGGTTGTTTACATTAAATTAAACATGTTTTAGTCATAACTATTAACAAATGTTGACAATTGTTGTGTTTTTTGTCACTTCTCCATAACTTCGTTTGATATGGCTATCAAATGGGTGTGTCTAAAAAATATTAAAAGGTTTGAAGACAATTGGCAGAGATAAGGGGCATGAATGACACAAGAATTTTGTATAAAGAATTAATTAAATAAACAAAAGGATTATGCGAGGAAAAATTGTTAGGACTCGCAGCATATCTTACTCTTTAGAATTTTGACATAGAATACATATTCTAGAGTTCATGTCCAAGGGAAATTTAGAGAAATTATTGAAATATTATTCAGAGGGTAATGCGACACTTAGCTTCAAGGACATATTGAACATAGCAATAGATGTAATCTATGGACTAGAATGTCTTCATCATGACTATTTTGTGCAAGCTATACACTTTGATACTAAGCCAAGAAAGATACTTCTGGATGAAGATACGATAACCCATGCAACATATTTTGGCATAACCAAAATGATTTGTGGGTTAGTCTCCATTGAATCAAGAAGTACTTCCACTCTATATCTGAAAGGATCTATGGGCTACATTACACCATGTATTTCTTTTGCATATAATTCCCACTTGTTATTTCCCTATTAAGTGTGATATAATACCATATCTCACTTTTTTTGAATGTAAAGTATGGATTTGGTGAGTAGGCATCTACAAAGGGTGATGTTTATAGCTGTGGAATCATGACGTTACAAATGATAACTAGAGAGTCTAACAGATGATAAATTTGGGGGAGAGTTGGACATTCCTAACTTGTTGATCTCAGAATCCCCACTTTCAAATTATCCTCATGATAGCTTCCTTGTCTTATGTTGTGTGTGGGCCATTTCACTTTATAACATATTGTCCATCATGCTCTTAGGTATTGAGAAACTCTAAGCTTGTTTGATGTGCTATAAAATAAGATGAGTATATTCTCTCTTGAAAGCATGTACAAGTAATAAATGGAAATTGATTGCATGTATATTTATCTATTAAGAATATTTTCATTCTATAATGACCCTTGATTTCATTTATAGATGAAAGGGTTTTGAGGTTTTCGATGTAATTGTCTGAAAATATAGATAAATATGAGATTTTGAACTCTGAAACAATGTGCTTAAAAGGTTTAGGGGCTTCTTCATACTTGGTGGATGATGATGGATATCTTCTACTGCCTTGGTTGATAGCACTACTCTTTGTAAATCTTGTGTTTTATTATTAGGAGTACCAAAATATCACCCCATAACTTATTTTAGTCTCCTACATGTTTATATCAAATTATGGATTTAAGCACGTAAACACTTAACATGCTACTTGGAGTTGATTTTACTTATAATTGTTAGTTATTTTTATTTATTTTTAAATAAAATTTTATCATTTTTTGGCATAATGAAGTGGTGGTAAAATTTTATATTTTTTTCTAATTAAATTGATTTATTTATTTTGGCATAATCTATAGCTAGTGATTATTACAATTTACGACACTCATTGTTCACATCAACAATCCACATTTATTGATGGGACTAAAATTGTATTCAAAGTCATCATTGTTGGAGATTTTGAATTGTTAAGTAGATACCTATAGAGGCTCTATGCGCTAAGCAACAAGTGTCATGTGTCTTTGCATATCAGGTACATTTGGATTCACCACACAGTTAAAGGCAAAATGGTTTGATTTGTGATTTTAGAATTTCCTTTTATCTTGCCTCATGTTGAGTCAATTATATTTGATAATGGAGGTCCATTTTATGGGTCGCTGCTATTTATCGCAAATCTTGATATTATGATTCAGTGTTTATGATATTGTAAGAGCAATATATATCATTTATATAAATATATGTATTCACATACCATTTCAGAGGGAATTGATTCATTAAAAAAATATTTCTTATAAATTTTGTAAAAATGAATTACAAAGTGAAGAAATTAAAGTTTAGTGAAATGTCAAAGCAGAAGTCAAATGTTGACGAGTCTGCAGTAAGTACATAAAAATATTTTAGCTTGCACTTGCACTTTTTCAAAATATTTTATGTAATAACTCTTTAACATTCATATAGGGGACTAAAAAATTGGATGTCAAATTTCTCTCAAGTTTTTTCTCGCCTAATTGCTTGTACTCTGATTCAACTTTATCATGCACTCCAACCTTTACACATCATTCATTTACTACATGAATTAAACATATTCTGAAACAAAGATATGTTACATATACTTGTGATTAGCGTTAATATCTCTAAAACATTAATGAGAAATGTCGGGGTGAATAAAGGGATACCCACAAGAGCTACGTACATTGTGACCACTTCAATCTCATCATCCGCTTTGCATTGAAGAGCAACTTACTTTGCTAAATTCTTTGCATGCAAATAGACTTTAAAATGGTAAAAAATGTGAAAAAGATAGAATAAGGGCCAACTCGGAAAAAGGATGGACCTAAGGGATTAGGCAGGTGTAATAAATTAATGAGGTGAGGTCTATAAAAAAGGTGACATATAAATTTTATTTTCACCTAGCCAAAATAAGAAACCAAGAGTCCTACAACTTGATGGCTACCATTAAAGTATAACTTTGGGTGTCATAAGGACTAAGAGAGAAAACAATTATGCAAGGTAGAGAAAGAGTTCCGGCCAGCTGAGGTGCTAAAGAATCAAGAAAGGGATAAGATAGAAGGATCCTATGGTGATCAAGGAATCACAAGTGAAGAACAAATGCGAACGGAGGAGAGGCCACCGATTGAACAAGGCCAAGGTACAAGTCAATAGAGGAAACCCCAAATACAATTATGAGAAAGGGTCATAGGTGGAATAAGGAGGAGTTAGGATGGCATGAGGATATATTGAGGGTATGAGTCTAGAGCCATCAACATCATGTAATAAGAGACTCTCGACTTCCTTATAAATTAATTCTTGAAGAACATAAGAATTGAGCTTTATATTCCCATGAGATTGATTATCAAGCTAAAGTATGCATTGTGGGAGGAACTTTGGTAGAAATGAGATAGACTATTCACATGGCACCTCAGGGTCTCAGATGGGAAAATTGCAACCATGCATAATGGGAATGTAATGGAATGCAAACAATGCTTGGTGAGATATAATATATATGAAGCTTTCAAGTTGTAACTATCAAAGAGTGTGAGATTTCATTTGTATCTATCTCTATGAGGTTTATTATTGAGCCAGAGATACTCGTGTCGGGAGGAGACTTGGTATAATTGGTCTGAGACAAGCTTCATGTGTCAAATAAGGATCTCTCGAATGGGATTATTACAACCATGCATAATGGGAGTGCAATGAAATGAAAATGAAACTTGATGGGCTATAATTGATGGAAGAGATAAAAGTGAAGAACTTGAAAGTTCTGGAAACTGAACAAGGTGATAATTGAGATGTTGATAACCATTTAAAAGCAGAGGCTCAAAATTGTAGATAATGGAGGAATTAGCAAGTTGATGCTTGAGTAGAAGGCATAAAATATAGTTCACAGCCTCAACGAAGCACCTCATATGGGCCCAAATATTGAGGAGTTGGCCATCTATCAAAAAATCAAGAAGTTGGGCACCAAAGAAAAGGAATTGGCAAAATTTGTTGAAATGGCAATCATGATTCATGATCATTGAAATAGCTTATAATTTATTGTTGGACACTATAATGATAATCTCCATAAATACAATTGAAGGAGACAATAAGGTATTTGAGGATGTTAACATAAATGTGATTGAGAAGAATTTCTATGCATAAATTGTGCTATATTGTGTTGTAAGAAAGTGAGGCCTCCCTCTTATAAAATGACACATTCTTGAGGAAACTAAGGATTATGTGCAACACTAGGACAAATATTTCATCAACCAAGTATATAGCATGAAGGCCAATGCTAGAGGGATCAAAGATGACTTGGAGAGGAGGAATTAAATGAATAAGGAAAGAAAATCTATTGGTTGATGTGAAGAGTGAAACACAAGTATGGGAGGAGTTCTTGACAAGTGAGCTTTAGTTTTCCATGCTCGAATTCCCTGAGGGTGCATAAGAAGTTCAACTTTGGAGGAATGCTAGTAGTCTTTCTATGTATAAAATGCAAAAGTATAGAGCTTTGAACTCTAATAACACTGAACTATGTATCAAGATAGCGCTGATGATTACCGATGAGACAAGTGGGGATATTGAAGAGGTTTTATGTAAATACAAGGTAGAGTGCCAAAGGAGGTATAATGCGACACTAAATAGTTAAAGAAAGAGAGCATTGAGAGCGAATTCCAACAATGATGAGCTAAGTGTCAAAGGATGGAAAAAATACAAGGTGAACGAATAATAAGGCAAGGGTTTTATGAAGAAGCTGTTCCTATTTTCTTGGCTGGAAAGAATAATCTTTGCTTGGCTGAGTGTTAGCACTAAAACCTAAAAGGGTGGCCATTGCTCTTATGGAGAGACCTTATCCAAATCATCTCTCTGATGGGTTGCATATTTGTTTGCCAGCAAGAAATCTTCAACTTATATTTAAAAGAATTAGTTTATCACGATTTTAGTGATGAAAACTTTTTAAAAGAAAAAAAGAAAAGAGAACCAAAATAATTGGGGTCCCAAAGCTTTTCCCACAAACCCTAGCTAGTTTATCTAATCCAAGATACTGTTATATAGAACAATACACGATACAGATGTAACCCAAAATGAAACCAAAACATAGAAGACTCTGAGGTGACTAAATAAGATGAGAGAGACCATACAGATCCTTGCGCTGCCACCAAGCATTTTAAGCATTATGTGGTTTTGATGTACCATCAATAAATTGCCTTTGTGAGTTCAACCGGTCCAGTTTGAAAGAGAGGCTCTTAGGAGTCCCACTCAGATTAAAGAAGCTACGTAGACCCAAGATTTTTTCATCCACCTCAAATTCAACCCTCCCAGGCTCTGCTTGCAATATATTTGCCATTAACGCCAACAAGCAATCAGATATCTCCTGCCATGGATGGCAGACATTCTAAGAGTGTATAAGCGTGTGGCAGAATACTTTAGCAGCAGGCTCTGTACTGATTTTAAAAAGTTAACCTAACTTCTGCTTGCAGCTGGAATAAAAATAAATATTCTAAAATAAATAAATAAAACAATCAAAGAAAGGGGGTTCTCGGTTATTATTCTAAGTTTTATTGTTTTCGGTGGCTCTAATTCTCTCTCTTCAAATATGAATAATAAACCCTTGATTTCACACCTTCAAACTTTCAGGAGCTCCGAGCATTACTGTACCAGGGTCCACATATAATTATGCGATATTTCAAATTCTATCCAAATCTTGCAGAAACTGTTCAAAGAAATCATTCCCTATGACTGGCACCCAGTATGAGAGTTTGGAAAAGTTATATAGAATTATCATATAAATTTAAAGAGCTGTTGTATGATAACACCCAGACCCACAAATAAAAACAATGTGATCTACATGTTTGCAATTACATAACCAGTTGTCAAGATGGGAGATTTTGTACCCATTTTCCATGATCAAACTGAACCATACATTCTGCCATGATTTGCATAACAGGACATTAACAACTAAATTTGCAAGGGATGCCTTCTCACATGAACCCAAATCATACATGGCTTTGCATTGAACAGATTTTGTATTTAATTTCACAGCCACCTTAACACACTGCAACAAAGATTTAGACGCTACGAGCCCTCTTTGAGCGGCCCTCCACCACCTCCATGTAATATTCCCTCCTCTTTGGCCATATTTCACATAAGGTCTTCACCAGGCAAGCCTTCATAGCTAATTCCACCAAGGGTTTTTGATAAGCCGGATAATGTTCCAATCTCTCTTTATCATTTGGGCATAATTCCATGCTGTCAAATACTGATAATTTATCTCTTAACTTTTTGACGGCAGCTCTCCTCCATAAAGATTCGCCTCTCATGGCCCTGTGATTGTCCACATATAATAGCTCCTCTTTGATTGCTTCAATCCTTGGGCTCAGCCCTTCATTTTCGACTACCAAACAACAGGAAATGATATCTGCACGATATATGTGGTCATTATAAAGAGCCTCTTTCATCTCCTTCGTCATTTCTGAATAGACCGAGCTTCCTGTAAAAAATAGGGAAAAAGAAGAAGGAAAGTGAGAATGAAGACTGCAAGAAAAGTGATGCACCAACAAGGAGGGAAAATATCAAAAACAAAAATCCAGGTAATCTTTTCAGTGTTTGCACAATGCAGGTATTGCTTTGAACGTGGAAAATAAAAATGGCAAGAATCCTCGTCCCTACCCAATCAAGAAAACTGAGAAAGTAGCTCACAATAATAGCTAAATATGAATCCCAAATCACCTGTCACAAGTGAACAAAACAAGAAAAATAGACAATACTTTTGCATTACAAGATTATAGATTATCCATAAGAATAAATGGATTGCAGGGTCGGCGGACCCACGAACTGGTAGAGGCACTTCCCATGGCCCTCCCGTTGATTACATTATTGGTTAGTTTTCCCAGATTGAAAATAATTAGAAAGTACATAAATATTTAAATTATATATATATATATATATATATATATATATTTTTGAATATTCAAAAAATTAAAAATTAGGGTTTGAGCATGACATGAATGTTAGTTTCTATTTTTTAGATATGTTATTTACCATTTTTTACATATGTTATTTACCACATTTAAGTGTTATTCAAGACACTTATTACATAAAGACATGTAAATATTAGTTTGATCTCTATTCAATGGTCATGTTGATACTAGGGATATTTTGTTCCATATATTTTAGTGTAATACGTTATATCTTTATATTACTTTTGTATCATGTTGAGCCACTTACATTATGTATATATGCATTGTTAATTACTCACTTTTTACATATTAATACAAGATATGTTATTTTACTCAAATGTGACACTAATACATATGGATAGTGTAGACTAGTTCCTTGTTCTATGTTCTATTATTGTTATTACTTGTTTAATGATAGATTATTGTGTGTGACTATTTTGTATGTCCCTTAGCTTTGTTTGATGCAATATCTTTAATGTCCCTTGTTTACGACGTTTCTATGTCCTCATGTATGTAGGTCTTGGCCTTGTTTATTGTAGCATTTTATGTCCCTTGTATGTGACCCTTGGCCTTACGTGTGACACTAATAGCTACATTTGTTGAGCTTGTTGACATTGAGGGGTGTCATGATTTATATCTTGCACTATTTCTATGTAGTCTTATTCAATAACACTTTTATTGTGTGCTTCATTAATACATTTGTCTAGACATGATACTTACATGCCTTACATTCCATACGTCACATACATGTATTGATTGTTACATACATTACTATGATGACATATTTTATACATGATCAAATGATAATACATGATATGATCTTTACAAATATGATATGATACAGTTCATTCTTCTTTTGAGATGTGTGACTTACATGATGCAGCCCCCATCTCAAGAGGGAGGCATTATAGTAGGCATGTCATAGAGACATAAGCGTCCATGAGAAAAAAAACATAACAAAGTACATATTTCACATAATTCATAGATTCAAAATAATTCAAATATAATATTGATTTAGACACATAATAGAGATTGGCACAACAATACAAAATACAAGGACATATGCCATGCATATGCATTCACTTTACAGGGATTTGAGTATAGATTCATATACATTTAGGTGCATATGCATGGGCATAGACACAACCATTTAGAAGAAAAAAATTACAAGTTTCATATACACATACATTTGAGATAAATGTTCTCAAATTCAACATATAGATGCATAACATTCTATATCAGTGGTACAAATTTAAGAGGTATGACACTAGCTCATGCATATATAGACAACAACATAGTTGCAGTTGAATGAGAATTGGTTGTCATTCCACTTCACACTTATCAAAACTTGCATACATGATGGGGGCATGATCATTGTTCATTCATTTGCGATCATGTTTTCTTGTTTTTACATGGATCAAACTTGATTAAACTAGAGCAAAACATTTCATTTGAATTTATAAGCCATTTGCAGTGGTTGATTCATTTTAAACGAACCTTACCTAATTAGTTCTCTCATTTACTTGTGTAATAATCTCTTTGAGTTGAACCTAGTTGCATGGTTCTCTCTATCTTTTTATTTCATACTTATTTGGGTTAGTACATTATGTACTTTCTCCATATTCATGAAGGTTTGGGCATATTGCCTTTTCAACTCAAGTTCCTACATAGTTACACAAGTTTGGGGCATGGTCACCCTAACTTTTCAATGCTTCCATGAGAAAGTACCATCTCCAACAAGTTGTGAAAGCAACATGGTTTACACCAGCACACAGATGTACTCTAACTTTGCTCTTTCAATTTTCAAATTTCAAATTTCACATATAGACATTGACTACACATTCATTACAGGTTTGCACAAAGCAAAGTTTAACATTGGATCCCTCTCTTAGAAGGAAAAATGTGTTGTACACACTCAGATACATTTTATCCTTTTACTCTATCAATTCCATTACTAGAATAAAAAGGGAGCATTTCAAGATACTAAAATAAATAAAGATAGAGAAAATATTTTGGTTGATGTGAAGAGTGCAACACAGGTATCGGAGGAGTTCTTGGCAATTGAGCTTTAGTTTTTCAAGCCCAAATTACCCAAGGGTGGGTAAGAGGTTTAACTTTGGAGGAATGTTGGTAGTTTTTCTACATATAAAACACAAAAGTATAGGGATTTGAAGTATAACAACAAACTATGTATTGAGATAGCAATGATGAATAACAATGAGATAGCAATGATGAATAGCAATGAGACAAGTAGGTATATTGAAGAGGTTTTGCATAAGTACAAGATAAAGCACTAAAGGAGGGATAATTCAGCACAAAATAGGTAAGGAAAGAGAGCATCGATAGATAATTAATAAATTATGAGCTAAGTGTCAAAGGATGGAAAAAACACAACGAAAATAATAACAAGGAATGCAATCTCAAAAAGGGATGGAAGAGACTATATTGCCCACATATTCCTGTTGAATTCATCAATCAATAGTTAAAAACATTGCATGTTTAATACTTTTGCATGTGGATGAATGCTAAACTATGGAGGGTCAACAAGAATATTCGACAACATGTTGGTTATTTAGTCAATTCAGGAAGGGACAGTCTGGAGGATGACCATTAGCAATTGATCATGCAAGAGCAAGATGAAAAGATACCACTTGGCACTTGTATGAAACATGTCAAGTTCTGCATGGAAAAACATGGTGAATTGTTTGTACCATTTGACAACATTTCTAATCTATTCTCTTTCTTTATAAGGTTGTGTTTGCTTCATAGGAAAAGGTTGTTGTTGGGGGTTTGTTCATTTGTTTTTTTGGTTGCTAGTGAGTGGTAGTTGTTTTTTTATTTTGTTGGGTTAAGAAGTATGTGTATTCACCTTTATTAATTAGGGGAATGTAGATAAGGTTATGGGGAATCTGTGTTGTGAGGTAGTTATAGGGCGTACTCATCCACTTATTTTTAGTATTAAGTTATTGTGAAGAATATATGGATATGAAATGTTAGAATTTTGTATATATTGTCTGCTTAGTTACATGGTTGAGTTGTTTACTTTATGATGTGGTTGTTACTTTAATATGTGTGTTTGTGTGTGTGTGCGCGCACTCATGTGCACAATATGTAGTTTGCTTATTAAGTATTTTAGCATGAATAGATATACGACTACTTGAGAGTAGGATAAAAAGCAATGTGTCATCATATAACACCACTAATTTCAAATCTAAATAGGGACTCAAATATTTTAAGTATTTCAGGTGATATGTCAATCTATAAAGGATGGTGTCTTCCTAGAAAAGTAGGTTTCCAATGCTCTTGAGGATCCAATAATCCATGGATGTTTGGTTAAGGACATCAGGGTAGCGTAAGAATACCCAACAAAGATATCATCAAAAAATGGTCAAAATGCATTTGAACTTAACATCCCACCTTCCCATTGTTAATCAAACATTGGTGACTAATTGTAAAGCGTAGAGTTGAACTTCGACTACGGGATATTACTGATACTAATAAGATCATTGGTGTAGTTGTCAAAGAAATGACGCATTAACAAATCTTGCTCTATTGGGTGGTTAAAGTAGGGCAATCGACTCAACAATGTAAATAATTTACCATGAACTAAATTTAGCCAAACAAAATTCTAATTGATTATAAAACTAGAAGAATGGGGTCATTATTTTTATAGGAAAAGAAATGATCTAAATAATATTTTGGGGAAAATTGTAATAAGTGTTTGAAAATTAATTATATTATTATTATTTAAATGTATTTTGTATTTTTCATTTTTGAACCCTTTAAAGCACAATTTAGGTTTGAAATTTTAGCTAGATGCCCTTAAAAAATGCAAAGCTTCCTTGAGAAGCATTACAACTAATGCAAAGTTTCCATTAGGTGCCATTGATCTTCTAGATAAGGTCAGAGATACCATATGCAGATCCTTGCTCTGCGACCAAACATTTAAAGCATTTTGTGCTGTTGATGTACTATCAATAAATTGTCTTAGTGAGTACAACTGGTCCAGTTTGAAAGAGAGACATTTAGCAGTCCAACTATAGAGAACAATTCAGGTAACAATAAAACACTTAGATAAAAAACACAAATTTCATTATTACTCTTAAAAAATTATACTAATATAAGTTTGGTATATACGAGTTGAATTAGTACTCTGAAGCATTTATTTCCTCTCTCTAAAAATGTCTACCAAAGCTCTGCATCAGTATAATGTGGTGAGGACACCTTTCTTATAAGATAAATCAAACTAAGCATACAGATTGTCTCCGAGAGAAAGATCTTTCTATTTGCATCATTATCAAAAAGTGGCACAACTGGAAGTCCTTAATATAAACAAACATATTTTTGTTTATTTATTTAGATGCTGTTGGGAGGTCCTTGACTAGTGGATTTGGAATGTGCATGCTGAACCAGGAATTCTCTAATGGCTCCAACTAACCCAGTTACAATGTATATTTAGAGGCAAAGATGGTTGTGAGCTTATCTACAAAGATAGTTTTTTGCATTGCAAAATTGCAGATGTGATTAGCTTTGAAGAGTACCTGATGGCACCTTAAATGCTCATGACCCTGCCCTGAAAGAGTTCGAAATCCCTATAAAACTAGTTGAACTCATCGACAAAGCAGAATCTGGAATATGTTTTCAAACTCCTATGAATAACAAAATGCTTCAGATACTTGTAAGATCATTGGACTCCTGGATTACATTGGATATCTTATGAAGGCATTTTTGCTCACTCAGTTTAAAGAAGCTAGGTAGATCCAAGATTTCCTCATCCACCTCAAATTCAACCCTCCCAGGCTCTGCATACATTACCGTATCAGATATAATTGTACGATATTTCAAGATCTATCCAAATCTTTATCTCAAAGAAATCATTTCCTGTGACTGAAACCATTTCCTGTGACTGGCACCCAGAATGAGACTTTCGAAAAACCTCTATAGAATTACTATGTAAACATGAACATATAATTTAAAAATTATCATATAAATCTAAAGAGCCGCCGTATGTTAACACCCAGATCCACAAATAAAAACAATATGATCTACATGTTTACAATTACATAACCACTTGGCAATGTCAGACTCATTTTGTGGGGGCTCACTTCTGAGATTTGTATCCATTTTCCATGACCATACTGTACCATACTTTCTGCCAAGATTTGCATAACAGGACACTAACAACTATATTTTGCAAGAGATGCCTTCTCACATGATCCCAAATCATACATGGCTTTGCATTGAACAGACTTTGTATTTAATTTCACAGCCACCTTAACACACTGCAACAAAGATTTAGACGCTACGAGCTCTCTTTGAGCTGCTCCTCTCCACCTCCATGCGACATTCCCTCCTCCTCTTTGGCCATATTTCACATGAGGTCTTCACCAGGCAAGCCTTCATAGCTAATTCCACCAAGGGTTTTTGATAAGCCGGATAGTGTTCCAATCTCTCTTTATCATTTGGGCATAATTCCATGCTGTCAAATACTGATAATTTCTCTCTTAACTTTTTGATGGCTGCTCTCCTCCATAAAGATTCGCCTCTGACAACCCTAAGATTGTCCAAATATAATAGCTCCTCTTTGATTGCTTCAATCCTTTCTCTCAGCCCTTCGTTTTCAATTTGCAAGCAAACGGAAATGTTATCTGCCCGATTCATGTAGTCATTAAAAAGAGCCCTTTTCATCTCCTCCGCCATTATTAGCCGAAGTTCCTGTAGAAAAACAGGAAAACAAAAAACAGAAAAAGGAAAGTGAGAATGAAGACTACAAGAAAAGTGATGCACCAACAAGTAGGGAAAATATAAAAATTTCCACATACCGTCTGAATAAGCGATAGAAATCCGAGGATTCCGAGTCTTGAAGGCAACAAAAACCCAAGTAATCTTTTCCCTGTTTGAAGAATGCAGGTATTGCCTTGAATGTGGAAAATAGAAATGGTAAGAAACCTCGTCCCCACCCTATCAAGAAAACTCAGAAAGGAGCTCACAGTAACAGCTAAACATGAATCCCAACAACACAGACGAGTAGAACAAAACCAAACAAAAAAAAAATAGATAATACTTTTGCAATACAAACATTTACCAATAATAAGAAAGAACGTTACAGGTTAATTATTCGATTGCAGGGTCGGTGACCCCGAATCTACAAATAATAGTAAAATAAATCACCTAAACCTAACCAGTGGCATTGCATATTTTTTAAACCACGTTTCTTTTTTTAGGGGAGGAGAGGGAATTTATAAAATCTTCTCAATTAAAATGATTTCATAATTTTTTGAATTTCTGAAGAACTATATATGAGTTGGTCTTTCAGAATGGAGATTCTCAAACGTAGAGCGTTTGATCACTGTTTAATCCTTCTTTCTTCTATTCTTTCTTCTATTTAATCCTTCTAGAAAGAAAGGAAGGTAACAATTTTCAACCGAAGTGTTTTCGTTTCGAAAACTATCGGGTTGAACAACAAGATCTAAAAGAAAATATCTCATTGTGGAGGAAGGAGGGGCGTCTTTTTCATGGAAGGGCAATGTATGTTGTTTTCAAATAATTTCATCATGTCAAAATTCAGCTCAAGTTATGGAAAAGAAACAACTCTGATTTTTAGAGCAAATGGGCTCCTCTATTAGCAAAAATGGAGATAGTAAACAAATTTAGAACCGAAGTTATCACATACGAGCTAAGTATGCTGAGGAATTACACGAACGAAATTAGAGGATATAGATCATCAAGAAGAAATTTAATGGAAACAAAGAGCAAGAACAGAGTGGTTGTTGGAAGGAGATCGAAATACAAATTTCTTTCATAGAACAACGTCAGCAACAAAACAAAGTAACACTTTGATTGCATTATAAGATTCAGATGGGTAGGTGAAGGATATTATTCCTAGGATGCAACAAATAGCAAAAAAATTCTTTCAAACTTTGTTTACTACTCAGAGTTCCCCTAATTTGATAGCACAACAAGAGATACTAGAAAGCATCCCTAAATTATTTCATAAGAACAAGACCGGACCCTTTTCTCTCAAATGGATAAGGAGGAAGTGAGAAAAATCGTATTTAGTATGAAATCTGGTGAATCTCCAAGCCCCGATGGTTTTCCAATTGAATTTTATAAAGCTTTTTGGGAGGTTATAGGAGAGGATTTAACTAAGGCGGTGGAATAATATCACTCAAATAGAACTATGTGTAGAGCTTTAAATCACACTTTTCTGGCATTGATTCCTAAGAAGGGACAAGTCTCCACTCTTGGAGATTATCGCCCAATTGCTATTTGCAATGTGATCTATTGTAACAGCTTGCCTAGTTGTTCTTAGAAAAAGCAGTAATTTTTTTTTAAACCAAATATTGAACATTCAACCTTCCACAGTTGCTATAATACTTTAGTCAGTCATAATCCGCAACTAAAAGTAGTAATAGTTCCAACATTCCAATACTAAATATCAGTACTAATTCAACCAGTCGCATGGATTGCCAACAATCAAGTCTACCCTAACCTAGCCTAAGGATCTAGACCCGATGCCCCCACCACAACTTGGGCAACCTACATATCCGCTCCTCAGAATCAGGGTCTGATGTAGTTCTCCTTTCAATTGTGATGGTCTCCTCCACAAGACGTCACCACTGAAGGGATTGGCACTCTAAGCCAACAAGGAAAAACTAATCATGACACATATGAGCTTTTGAAGCTTTGGTCTAATCCCACAGCTAAGTGACTCACTCTAGCATAACATCTTGCTAATCCAAACTTATGTGCTTACCCAAGCACTCTCACATGCAAACCTAGATATAAGCCATGATGAAGGAAACCACATTCCTAGATCCATAAAAAATCACAAGCTAGACACAGCTAAGTATATAAAACAAAGTGAGACATAAAGTACATAACAGTCAAACCTATCATTTATTTATACTCGCAAGATTGTATGCACGCATACAATTTATCTAACTAATTAATATAAACATATTGCTCAAGCAATAATAGTAAAATCATAAGAACAATCGGTTTAGGTAAGAGTCTATATATACAGCTAAAATATGTACCACCTGGGTATATACATCTAAGTTGAAGGATCCTATGATATCCCATACTATCATAGTTCATGATCACTCTACCCAAACGTTAACAACCATAACTTATACATTTATTTAGGTATGGGTTAAGATATAACGAATACATTATGTACCAACCGAGTACTTTTCATACTGTAAAACTCTATGACATCCCATACTGTCATAGGTCTTTGTGCTTGAGCATTCGACTCAACACCAACAACAATCTTACACCCAACCATAATAATAAAGCATGTCAGAATTATACTATCTAAGTATACCTGCAATAACAATCTGAAGAGAACATAATCTATAGGCACACCTCACGAAGCACTTTATTATTCTAGAAATGACTAGACACATGCACATTAAAATTTCTTATGAAATATATCGCATACAAGTTTTCATTCTTATAGATGCAACAAACTTGATCCTACCGACAAGTTTACACAACAGTGCTATACTACATAAAGGCTATTTGCTTTCACGAGCATTCTAAGCAAAACTAAAATAAAATCACACTAAGGAACACCTATAGAGTTAGCTTGCTATGCCCTCTAGGATTAGTTTCCTATGCCCACACTCACTCCCTGAGCTGCCATACATCTCTGTGATGTCACCTACATACACAGAATCAGGGCTAGATGTAGTTCTACAAAACTACTAAAGGTATATTTTTTTACCCAAAAGTTCCTCACATGAACGCATACAAGGAAAAGGTATAAATACATTCCTTAATTACGGAGAGAAGACTCAAGGGTCCTTACAACTCTATCACTTACCACAAATAGGAATAAGCTAGAACTATTGATATCTAACATCATTCACATGTCCTCCTATACTGTCACGCTATGAGTTTTAACTCTCATGCAAAAAGGGTATCAATAAGTTATATACCGCTATTCAATTCCAAATCATAATATTATTTTCACCAGTGTAATATCTACATATAGATGGGTTATTTATCCATGGAGCAAACATGCTTTCGCTCTTGCAACCATGGTACTTAAGAGTCCTTTCATAATCATACTGTTCGGGTATGTGAATCCAAGGATTTTAACATCATATATCCATTATCAATAAGTATTGCTTGACGAAATCACACCAACCGAGTATGATAACAAACAGTGTATAATCACTTATTTATTTAATAAGTGAGTATAGGATTACTTTGCACAATAAACATGTAATACTAGATGATAGCTATATGGGTTGCATAATGACAATTACCCACATACCTATCAATTGCTATAAATTGACACATAAAGATCATGTCTCATATTAGTTTTTACAACATAAAAACATGACAGAGTTGCAGCATACAACTATAAAGCAAATCGAGCAACAAATCATTACTAACCTCAAACAAGAATACATAACAGATACATATGCTCAGATGTTGCAGATGTTTATACACCCATCTCTATGAATATAATTTGCTAAAGTATCACAATTTCATGTTTATTCATAAAAATTCTCGCACAAAAAAACTAGTAATAATACTCCACAAAAAAACTAGTAATAATGCTTATATCATACTCTTATGTGATCAACTAAATAAATAAACCATAAACCCTTATTTATCTTATAACTATCCCCTAAGTTCCTTGATATTGCAAAATACATAGATACATTGAATTATGACACAAAATGCCTAATCAGAGCATTGGGTCAATTAATCCCACAAGTGCTGTGCCTATTTATGTATAATTATGTATAAAAGGGGTGTTGGCCCCACTACTTAATAAGGCCATTATTATCGGCATCAACGAAAAAAGTTCCCAACAGAATCACTTTATTAAAATAATCTTTAATGCTTTTCTCACACATTTGTTTTACAGGAATTTCCAAATAACAAGAAAAAACCTTTTACTCACCTCCAAGTTACCACTGATAGGAGATGCATGCAAATGACTATGTAACCATTTACGAGTCCTCATGTGTTGCAAAGGAATGATTGTCCCACTCTGGATCGCATCACCTTGCTTGGCAGAAGTATCAGGTATTGGATTTACAATCCAATATCTGTTGTCATCATCCACATTAGGAAAACCGGTAACAGACTGTTGCCCACTCCCAGAACCGTATGGAACATCGTGTGAATGTAAACGGAACTTGGTCCGATCATGCATCAACTTCAAAGCAGACCCATACATAATATCGATTTGTTCTGATGATGCAGCCGATACAGACGATGTAGACGACTCCTTCCAGGGTAGATCTAGCAAAAGAAGCAGCGCAATCCCCAGCAAAGGAATACCCATCACAAATAATGTGATCAAGAACCAATTCTGCTGCCAGAAGGGTAATTTTGAAGATGTGGAAACTGTGTAAATAATCCTTGTTGGTGTATTTCCTAACCTTGAAGAAGAAGAATTGATATTAGTATTTGGGCGCCTGTGATGAAGTGAAGGAGCTCCAGCAGGGCCTCCTTTGGGAGCCACCTTGACCAAGATCAATCCAAGAATGCTATAAAGCATAACATTGGCTGAGATTGTAGGAGCAGAAGAAGCGACTGCAGAAAGATACGGTAATGGCAGCGGCCGCTGCATCTATGAATTATCGTATGGCATATGTATCGTCGTATGGATACGGAAGGCACTCTGGGACATATTCTTTTCTCAGGCAGCAGCATCATCATCAATCTAAATAGTTGTCTGCATGTTCATCCAATAGAAATATGGTTGGTTTGCAGCAGGTCACTTGTTCGAATCACGGGAGAAGCATTTTAAGCACCGAACCTGTGGCTCAATTAGCACCTTCTTATGATTCGCTAAATCAGAAATTTTGGTTTTGCAACACGGAGTATCGTCCATAACAGTTGTCTCAAATCCTCGACCTAGTTTCATTCCACAGATCTCACATTTCCATACATCCATTGCCAAAATTTGCACACATAAACTGCAAGGTTTAGTGAATAGAGATTTATATGTGTGTAACCAGCGCAAAAGAAGCTCCAGAGATGATTGCGGTCGAACACAACTAAATATTGCAAAACCTTGTCATCATACTTCGAAATTTGTTGGTAAACATTATGATTTGATACTCCCCTTGCATGGATATAGCTTCCCACCTCATCTGGTGAGAAGAAAGCTACAGCATCAGGAATGGTGGAACCTGCAGGTGTCATGACACAACGGCTCTGAAAACTGAAGGAACCAACACATCCAAAACTGAAACCTGATCTGAAGGAAACTAACCTGAGGTTGATTGCCCTCCTATTTGTGCTTAAGGTTTGTCATTGTTGAAAACTATGAAAGCTGTTACAAAGCTTTTAAACAGTGTGGAGCGAGATCCGAATCCCAGATGATCTTGCAGGGTTAGTAGCAACGAGAACCTGGAAAACCATTACTTGAACACACCACCACTGTATATATAATACTTATATTTTTAAGTCAAAACATAGCGCAAATCATGAGGCCCGACTTCCTAGTACACAGTTCAGAGTACCAATTACAAGTCATCCTTCCAAATCAGTCTCGAGTTCGAGCTATATAACAGAATGTTGAACTAATACTCTAGTTGAGTCTTGAGTTGGAAGAAATAATTATCTCAAGATAATCTCGGGCATGATTATTAAGTTTTGATATTAAAATAATATCTTTCATTAAATATTAAATAGGATTTTGAAAATAAAAGATTATCACAATGATAATTATAACTGTGGAGAATAAAATTTTCCTAATCATATTATTAACATCTTTGAGATCAAACCTCTTTAGTTAAGAATAGGTAATTTAACACTTTTTTTTTTATAAGTATGAGTTCATCTAGTGTGTTTAATTGTGATTCATTTTTTTATTAATTAGCATAAATAGTTGATTTCCTTAATTTAATATTTGTCTAATTTAAATAATTTAAAATTATAATAAATCTTTAATTTGACAAATTAACTATAGCATTATTACTATTTTTATTAATTTATCCATAAAATCAAATATCTAGTTTTCTTGATTTGCATATCAAGACCAAATCTTCACACACATGTAAGCATATGTACTATAGCCATCGTGTTATAATGTCACGTATGCTGAAGGGACAATAGTTCATTGGACTAAAACCTAGTGGAGGAAAACAGGATGTGACATCTATAACATCATAATTAAAATCATGGCTGAAAGGTTAAAGAAGGTTATGAACAACATAATTTCCCTTGATCGAGGAGGATTTGTGCAGGGACATCAAATTGTTGATAGCATTGTTCTTGCCCAAGAAGCTATACACTCAATGCACCATTTGGGGGAAAAAATGAATGTTTATTAAATTAGACATGTCCAAGGCCTATGATCAAGTTCCTTGGTATTTTTTGGATCAAATTCTTGTACAATTTGGATTCTCTCATGAGTGGAGAGAGTGGGTTATGAGTTGTGTTTCGACAGTGTTCTCTATTCTTATCAATGGTTCTCCTTCAACTCCTTTTATGGCTTCTAGGGGCATCCGTCAAGGAGATTCTATTTCTTCATTTCTTTTTATTATTTTAGTTGAAGGTCTTGGAAGCCTTTTCCAGAGGCAAAGGCAACATGATCTTTTAAAAGGCATCCAAATATGCATAGAGAGGCTAACCCAGCTTCAAATTATGGATGACACAAGGTTGTTTGGAGAATCTACTATTTTTTAGGTGAGAATGATCAAATTAACTTTAACCACCTACATGGAGGCTACTGGGTAGTAGATCAATGAGGCCAAATCCCTTGTGGTTATTCAACACTGATAAAAACACCCAAGAGCATATTCTATCCACCTTGGGCTTCAATCAAGGTAATCTTCCAATTAATTACCTAGACATTCCCCTTCACATTAAAAATTAGGAGTGTTTGATTGGAAGGTTTTAATTGATCAGATATTTGCTAAAGTGAATCATTGGACTCGTCGTTGGCTTACTTTTAGGCGAAGAATGACTCTTATCCAATCAATAATTCAAGCTCTTCCTATTTATAGATTCTCTATATTAGTTGCCCCTAAGAGAATCCTTAAACAGTTTGACTCAATTATGAGAATATTTTTATGGGACAATCCAAGGATGGGTAATAAGTGGCCCCTTATTAGTTGGGATTAAATATGTCAAGATAAAGCACAAGGGGGTCTTAGTTTTTGTAAAGTCATTTGCAATAATCAAGCTCTAGCAGCGAAGCTCTATTGGAGAAGGATATCCAATAAGGAGAGTCTCTTTAGTAGAATCATTACTAGTAAGTATCTAGAATCTACTCCTTATCAAGAAGTGGCTCATATTTTGTTGAAGGTCCATGGCTCAATTATTTGGAAGACCCTAAACACTGGTGAAAATTTGGTAAAATCTAGACTTTTTTGGAAGATAGGGATTGGAGATCAAGCAAATTTTTGAATAGATTCTTGGGATTAACATCCTCTGTTAATCTCAGAGTTTCTATAGTTGCTACCTTTGAAACAAAGCCTCAAATATATAGGATGGATAAAGGTGGCTTCATACACAAAATCTAAGACTATTAGAAATTTCACTTTCTTGCAATGGAAGGGATTGGAAGAGTGGCTGGTAAATGTCGCTCATCAACAAAAACTTCTTATTAATCATATTTTCCAATAGAGATTTCTTTCAAGAAAATCTAAGGATAATAGGATAGCTTGGGGCCTTGGAAGTCTAGGTGAGTATATAGTTCAATAAGGGTATAATGCTTTGATCTATCCTACGATAATCAGACAAAATGTCCCATGGGATAAAGTATGGGTTGCTAAATGATGGCCTAAGATAAATTTGTTTGCTTGGGAAGTTATGCATAGAAGCCGCCTCACCTATGATAACCTTATAAAGAGAGGTTTTTATCGTCCCTCCAAATGTATTATGTGCAATTATCATGAGAAAATGCTTGATCACTTATTGTTTCAATGTGAATTTGCTAGTGAGTTGTGGAATAGATGGTTAATTGTCTTTAAGGTTCAATTAGCTTTTTGATTGAACCTTGCCAACATATAGGAAACTTGGAAATGCATAAAATTCAAGCATACCCCTATTCAGATGGGTTGGTCTTTAGATCTGAGTTTCATTTGGTGGCACAATTGGTTGGAAAGAAACACTTGAATTTTTCAAGAAGAATTCCACTCATCAGAGTTGGTATGGAACAAAATTGTAAGCAAGGTCTTAGTTTCTATTATAACTTGTCATATGTCTAAGAAACTCCAATATAAAGAGAGGGCTCCCCAGGATCAAAATTTTAGAACATGCAGACCCCCTCCCCAAGGATGGGAAAAGTTGAATGCAGATGGGGCTACTAAGGATAATCTAGGACCTACAAGGAACAATTTTATTAGAATATATTGCACAAGGAAAATCCTACATTGGGAGTTGGAGGATCTCGAAAGGGATACTAATATTGAAGTAGAAGGGTTGGCTATTAGGCAAGGCTCTCTCGATGCTTGGGAGCAGGGGGTACGTAAGATTCTAATGGGGTCAGATTCTCAAATTATGGTAGGATTTTTGGATCTCATTGATAATTTTTTATCACAGGCTTGGCAAATAGGCAATATTGTCACTCAAATCAAATCCATATGGGCAGTTTGAGGACATCATCCCGGTTTATGCACCTAGATAAAATAATGTTGTGGCTGATTTTATGGCTATACAAGGTAGTGAAAAACTAGTTGGATATGCATTGGCTTATAATCAAGATAGGAACACTTTAAAATGGTTGGAGGTGAATCAAAAAGTCCATCATTTAGCTAGTATAGATTTATGTGAAGGGAAAACTAAGGCTAGGATCCACTAATTCTTGAGGATTTCTGAAATTCAACTTAGTTAATACTTTTTTTCCCTCGTGTTTATCTATTTTTTAGGCCTACCCAAAGTGGTAACTCTATGTTTGTACTTTAATTCTTTTAATAAATATTTTTACCCTTTCAAAAAAAAATTGAACTTCCTAATTAAAATGTCTTCGTAATTTATAGACTCTTTATAGATTAAAAATTTGAAAAATTGAATACATATAAAAGTAGTCCTTGTGTATTTATTAGTCATAAAGTTATATTATTTTAGGGTATTTGTGTGTTTGTCAATTATTGGTTAATATTGAATTTTATTGATTGTTTTGCCATATGTTTCTAGTTTTTTCATATCATGTCCATCACTCTTTATCCCTCCTCTATTCTCTCTCCTTTCCCCTTGTTTCCCTATTGTTTTGGTGATTTTCTTATAAACATACATTGTATATTTCTAGATCCCAAAAAATGTACAATATACATTTTATGGGGTGGGCCCTTTTGACCCAATTTTGGGTCCCTCATGGTCATGGGTCCTAATTTGTCAATCCTTTTTACACATTGTGTATAAACTTGCATGCCAATAGGGTCTTACTTTTTATTTGAAAATTCTTTAAATATGCAATTACATTTGTACAATTAAGACATACATTGAATAAGTATAATATACCGATTCAAGCTTTTAGAGAAGGCATTTAAGAATCTAAAAAGACCTAAAGAGTGTATAATTTTTTTTATTGTATCTCAGAAGAATAAAATAATTTATTATAGCTCTAAAATTCATGATAGATAGGTGTTGTAACACACTTGATTCCCTTCTTGATTGCTTCGCTAAATTTCATTATACTTGGAATATTTTTTTTAATTGTAGATACTAAAATTTGGTATTATATACTTGAGAATGTTAGTTTTGACCTACCGTCATTCTACATGATTTATGGAAACATATATTACTCTTATTCACCATTTTCTCACACCCACATGCCTTCCATGGATTTGATCCTCCCTAGTTCCTATCAAACCTACAATAATTTCCACACTATGTGCCAAACCAGTCAATTATCATACTCATACATCTCATGATCATCAAATCAATATTCATGTCACCTGGATAGAGATGTTAAACTAGGATGGTACTAAAATTATGGTACCATCCAAATCTGATGGTTTAGTTCCACGCTAAGCAACGGTCACATTTTAAATTATAATAATTCATATGGGTTGGCCCATACATTTTTCATGTTAGTGACATGAGAAAGTACCCAAAGAGTCCCATATAAATATAAAATATATCTAAGCCTATTACCCATCTACTAAACATCTATTAAGCATACTCAAACACTTTCACATTCAAAGGTTCGTCCTATTATTTCTAATTATGCCATCAGTAATAAGGAGCAAGTCCTAGGCAAGTCTAAAGCATCTTAAGCACAAGTGAAAGTTATTACTTTTCAAGTATTAAAATCTAAAGTATATGTTGCATAAATTCAAGGAGCATTATTGCACACACTCACCTAGCGGAGAGAACTACATGTGGTTTGACCTCCCTCTTCAAAGTATTGGATATGTAGGTAACACTTTGCCATTCAATAGGGAGTGGTTTGGTTATCTCAACCCATCTTTTCCCTTATTTTACATGACTAAACCTAATGTTAACAATTGACTTACGGTTTCAAGAGGAGATAATTTTTTTGGCAATGCATGTACAATTAGACCTTGGGATCGCATACACAGATATAAGGAAAGCAGTTACAATGGATTGTACCAAAATAAGGGAGTAATATTTACACATATGAAACCATTAAGTTTAGAACATAGTGTTTGATGAAAATGACCAAAGTCTGACATTAATGTCAATGTGATTCTATAACTTTGGTTCCTAATCTAAGTGACTCATACTCTACTTTCTTACATTTTTTGCCACATGCCTTCACTATTTGATTTGTACATTACATAAAATTGTTAAGTATCTTATCTCTTTTGGTAATTTCCATATTTAGTAAGTGTCAAATCAATTTGTTCCTTTTGCATTCAATTTTGTGATTAATTGTAACATATTATACAATCTGAATTAATAAATTAGCTTTTATCTTATTAAGGTTCATAAGTAAAATATGGTAAAACATAAATAGTATACATTCACAAGGGACCTGAGAAGTGGTCAGCACTCAAAACCCTTGTTAACCTTATGCGCATGACTCAAATTAAATATTTTTCTGATCCTTTATATGTTTAGATTCCTTATTAAGGTTTTGAAGAATAATAATTTCCAAAGGATCTACATGAAATTTGAGAAAGGTAAGCAAGATGTTCAAAGCCTCAAACTTTACAAATAGAGTCTTCAAAAATATTGTACATCTGTTTTATGTTAGTACAACTCTAGTGAGTGTACAAGTCACTATGAGTTTCCTAGGTTCTCTCTATCTTACCTTAAAAATATTGAACTTTTTTTTTCCGAATTGTGACAAATATTTCTAGATTTACACAAAAATTAGATATTTCTATAAACCCTCCTCTTTTCAATTTTTATGCTAGAATTAAAACAAAAATTATGTATTATTTTAATGTTTTACATTTAATTAAGCTTAATTTTCTATTTATGAATAACATAAAAATTGCACCTTGATCCAATTATTCATAAAACATGTTGGGTCCCTCATGGTCATGGGTCATGGGTCATGGGTCTTCATTAGTTATAAATCTAATTATTTGTTGACCCGAGTTTTGGATAGGTGTCAAAGTTTGTGCATGGGTTTACGCAATATAATAAATAGTTTGCACAAAAGCGTATCTATGCGAGATCCATGGATAGTGTACCAAAAATATTGATGCATACTAAGAAGATATCCACATTAATAAATGCGGAAAAACAAAATAAATACCACGTGCAATCATGATTCATATGAGTGAGTATCTAATGTAAGATCAATGGAATCTTACAAATCATAGCAATCTCTACGGGGGACTTACATGCAAAAATTCATGCTTTGGCAACGGGGAAGCACTTTATTATTACAAATAGTTTTTTAAATATAAATTCAAACAATCATATAATTATTACGGCTAGAATTTGCAACTTTAGTTACACGTGGAGAGTTTTTTTAGGTTTACATATTATATTTATAAAACATTTTTATTATAATTTAATATAAACAATTATACATAAATTTATCACCCGTACAATATTTTAATTTGTCTATATAAATTTATAAAAAATATTCTCGGTAAGGATTTTTGTAATATAATTGAAATCTCTATAATATATTATTATTTTTATCAAATTCTAAAATAACAAAATAATTATTAATTTATTAAAACAATATTTTTTAATAGAAAAATTAATTTAATTTTATAAGATTATTTAATAGATTTGGAGATTTCAGCCACAACATCATTCAAAATATATATGAGCAACTATGGTGTATTTAATTGTAGCTTGTAGGCATGTACCTTTTGCAATATCCTTGCAATTAATTACAAATTTATATATAAACTTAAGCAAAAGCAAAAACAACTATTAACATAAAAGCAAGGACTAACTCCTAAGCGACTCTTGTTGTATTTAATTTTTAGAGAGTTATATTTTATATATAAATTTTGATTTAATTGATACACTATGTTTTCCATAGAGTTTATGTAATTTTTTTTGTATAACACTTTGGCAATGTATGGGAGTATATATGTGCAAAAGTATTTGAATGCACAAAACAATTATATACAAATATATATTACTTTAAATGGAAAAGAATGAAGGTTAGGTTAAGTTAGTGAAGTATATGTATTCTATTTTGACCCAAAAAAAAATGGTTTTGTTTTCAAGTCCCTCTTTGACTAGTTTATGTAGATCAGAGTTATGTATGGCCTACGACATCACATAGGAGTATATGGAAGCATGGTTTAATAAAAGAACGTAAAAAGAATTGAAGGGATAATAATGTGGATTAGAAACCACATATGTGGTTGCATAGGTAGGTTTCATGTTTCAGTAATTTTAAAACTCTTTTATGCATGGATAGTTTTGTATGATGCGGGGCATAGTATGAATCTTAAGAATAATATTAGTGTGGTCAAAAGAGTGAGTTAAAAAGATATGATTAATATATGAGGTGTGGAAACACATTGTGGATGTGTGGTGGAAAGGAGCTTTGAGCATTTGCATTTTAGATTTTTTGTGTCTAACTATAACTTATAAAAGGAGGTAGAATATTAGTTCTTAATAAATCTTAGAGGGTCTTACATTTGGCTTATTCCAATCTAGATGAATATGTTACAAGTTAATTTGTGAATTGATCATATAAACATGGATGACTAAGTCACTTTGTGCATGGGCGAAGCAATGATGAGATAGAGGAGAGTGGAAGGTTACACATGAGATTATTGATGGAAATAATCTCTCTAAAAGAATAGAAGTCTATAGTGAAATAGAAAATGGGGGAAAATATAATAAAGGTAGAGAAAAAAAAAGTTATCAAAGACTTTAGGAGAAAAGGGGACCAAGTCTAATGTATGTCATAAAGACTCATATATTATGTGAAGGTTACTTGGTTAGTTCACATAAAGGTGAGATGCACTTTAGTGAAATAGTATATCTGTATAGTTAGGAGTCTTTTATTGAGTAAAATATAGGAGAGGGAGATGAATGAGTTCTAATTGATGAACTGGAATATGTTGAACCTTTGGAAAACTCAAGCTTGAATTTAGTTGAATCTGATATTAGTGTGCATATTGATCATTTAGAGGAATTATTTAGAGATATTATGAAGATAGAAAGAATCCATAGATTTATTAGATAATAAATTAAATATTTTGAGTTGCGTTTTACCATTATTTAGATTAGTGGGTGAGATTAATCTAATTAAAATAGAATTTGAAATGTAATTCAAAATCAATAGATATTACATCAAAAATACATCTGAATGTAAAAGACTGAGATTGATTCTTCTAATTGGACAATGACATATGAAAAATATAGAAAGTACTAAAGAAATCATCATACTTAGATTTTCTAAGTGACAATTTGATTGTAATTATATTTTTTAAGTAAAAATTAGAGATAAGTAGGGTTATAGTTCGTCGAGTTCTAGAACTAATTCATTACCTACTTCAAGTTAGTATCGTTGATCGATATTAACCTATTGGTGGGTATTGATCTACACAAAATTAGGACACATTGACTATATGGTCACCTGAAATCGACTGTTTGCTCTATTTTTACGATCCCAAACCCTAATGATGCTTGTTGCTCCATAAATTGATCTCATTTGCTTTGAAACCCTAGATTTGCTTTGATTGTATGGTTACCTAAAATTGGCTTTGCTTGCTTTGTGTTTATAAGAGCTATAAACCTATAAAATAGGGGAAAGTATAATGGGTTGAGCTAACCCTAATCACCTCCATTCGATGATTGACCATTGCCTACATATCCAATACTAAGAGGAGAAAATTTTAACCAAATATAGTTCTCCCACCTAGTGTGATTGTTTAATTGTGCTCCTTCACTATATTTATTCAACTAATAATGTGAATGATTTGGTAATTTAAAATGTTTGCTTTGACTTGTATTTTGAGTGCTTCAAACTTGATTTATGAATACTTCTAGTGATAGGTTTGTGAATAGGGAAGATTTACTTAGTGTATATAGTTATGTCAGATAAGTACCAAGTCCATTTTGAATGAGTTTAATACCCTTTTTAAGTTCTACAATGTTTTCTCAATGACATGTCATCATGTGGATGACTAGTGTGTCAAGTTTGTCGTTGAACTCGACATGTGAGAGATGTATTGTGACTAGTGGTTAGTCTTGTTTTGGTTACCTTGTTGTGTTGGCTTGGAATCAGGGTCATTATGACTCATGTAGGACTGCCTTGGGCTGTGTGCATTTACCATTTATAACAATTCATATTATCATGTATTGTGTCACTTATGCTTCTAGGGGTTTCCATGTTGATGTGTTACTTTTGATAGGTTTATCTTGTTAAGACCAGATTTGTGTTTATTCTAACAGCTTGCTCGAACCCATCGTGTGGCCATGTTATGTTAAATTGGTCCTAAATAATTGACTTGTATCCTTCTTGGTGCTCGACAACAATATCTACCTTAAGATGGAAAAAATAACGTTGTTATGATTGTGACCAAGCCCAGGTAATATTTAATAATGGGTGTAAATAAGATTTTTATATAAATACAAAGTTATATAAATATATATACATTAAAATAGTATTTTGTAGATAAGTGGACTAAATAAATAAATGTGCATAATTATTCATAATCTGTAACAAATAAATAGTTTGTTTCAAATATTGTTATTTTTGTATTTATATGTATATGTGCGTATTAATATACGTAATTGTATGATCATATTTATACATTGATATATTGATATAACTTAAAATAATATCTTTGATTTTGTAATAAACTCAATATATTCAATTACTTGATGTTCTTAATGTATTAATTAATTTAATCAATTAAAGACAAAAATTATTACTAACCCATTAATAAATTAATGAATGAAAAAAAAAAAAAAAAAAAAAGAAAAGAGTGAAATCTCAATCATAGAAAAATAAAATAAAATAATACAAGCATCTTCTTCATTTAAAAGTTAACCTAAAAGGGGAGAGGACCCATTTGGAAGATGGGCCAAGGGAGAAGACCAAGGAGAAAGAAAAAGAAAAAGGAAGATGAAAGAGGAAGGAGAGCTTGGGAGAAGAATGAATATTCAATAGATAAAATAAGGAACTTCTTTAAATAGGCAAGGGTTTCTTCTCCTTTCTAAATTTAAAAAAAAAATCAAACTAATGAACAGGTTTGATATTAAATGGGAACAATGATTGTGTTCTTAAAAGTAGAATTTTTTTGTTTTGATATGTATATACACACACACATACACACTTAAACCTTAGTTCTCTTAAAACCTTCATGATTTATTTATTTTTTGCCCTTTAAATTGAGAATAATAAATTCTTTATTTTTTTTAAGAAAAATATATATATCAAACCCTAGTTCTCTTAAAACCCTCATGATTTATTTATTTTTTCCCTTTAAATTAAGAATAATAAATTCTTAATTTTTTTAAAGAAAAATATGTGTATAAAAAATATATATTAAAAAAAAAATTTATATATATATATATATATATATATACATTCTCAAAAATATGTTACATGAATTCATATTTAATTTTATTGATTTTTTTATTTTTAAAAAGAAAAAAAGAATTATGTATATATGTGTGTGTGTGTGTGTGTGTGTGTGTGTGTGTTAGTATTTATTTTTATTTTTAAATAAAAATAAAAATAAAATAATTAATTTTATTTGGGAGGGTGGAAGTTGTGCCTCCCAATCCTCTTTCATAATAAGGAGGGGAGGGGAAAAGAGTAGTTAATTGAATCTCAACCTTAGGCCTAACTTGGTCAACAGCCAGGGCCACGGTCCCAATCGTTGGCCATGAGTCGTCGACCACTAGCCCAAGCCCTAAATGAGGTTGTAAATTATTTATTTATATATATATATATATATATATATATATATATATATCCTTTTATTAATAATAATATATACTTGATTTTAAGTATTATTAAGTTATTAAATTATGAATTTACATCTATGAATAAATGAAATAGTATTTGATATTATTTTAGAGGATTTTATATTTATTATTGAAAAAAGAGGGGGTTTATATTTATTTATATTGTTATATTTTTTTATGATCCATATTATATTTATATATATATATATAAGTGGTATTTTTATTTTTATCGAATATTTTGAATATTATATTTATATATGGATATATATAAAAGATGGTAGAACTTTTGGAGATCAATTGTATTTTATATATCTTTAAATTTCAATTAACAATTGTATGTCGTTTTGATTTATTATGTGTGTGTGTGTTTATGCTTATATATAAATGTGAGTAGAGGGAAATTTTTATTCGTCATTCTTGGATAGATATTTAGATTTATCAAATGTAATCAGTAAGTATATGTGTGTGTGTGTGTGTGTGTGTGTGTGTGTGTGTGTGTGTGTGTATGTGTGTGTGTGTAATAGACGTGAAGTTAAGATTTTAATTGTCATATCGTAGATGTGTGCTCTCAGTAAGGGCATCAAAACTAGGTCTCACCTTAATAATCACATTAATAATTTAATATTATATTTTACAATCTAAGAAAATTTTCAAATGAAAATTGGCTAGATAATCTTAGTATTATTTCTATTGATATCATCCTTGATGGGAGTTTAGAAAGCAACTAGTAAATACAATGTATAGGATTGGCAATTTTGTTTGCTTTGACCTGATGTGTTTATATAATAATATGTATTGGTAAGTTATTATCAGTGAAATAATAATTACAATTATTAGATGTGTGGAGTAGATTTTGGATGCTATTAAGCTTTGTGTCATGTTGATGTCAATCGTAATATCTATTTTTCTCTTTGGATTTCTTATAAAATTGTCATATGTATGTTCTTACAAGTTGTTAAATTCAATATTTAAAATTATTTATCAATTTGTAAAAATGAAATGTTTATGGGGTAGAAATCTCTTGCTCATTGTAAGCTAACATCTTTTATTTAACTATTTCCATAGTACATGTTGGTGAGTTACTAGTGGCAAAAAAAGTATAGAGATATAATATTTTTATGTTGAAATTAGTAGTGTCTTGTATGTCGTTCGATTTAAGTTTTGAATAGATGATGATTATACGTTTATTGTTCAAATGAGATATATGTAAAGTTATATTCTTAGAGATTGTCACCACCCTAAGTTGACTTACCTTTGAAAGATCCATGTTGGAGCTTATGTACTTGATAGCTATAATGGTGGTTGTATTATTTAAAGCTATCAATGTATAATAATATTTCTTAATCTAAATTGTCAACAATTCATATGTAACTCTTAATGCATTGACAATAGATGTAAACTAGTGCTTGACTAATAGAGTTACTTCAAGTAGTGAATTGAAAACTATTTTATCTATAAGTCAAGAACTTTTTTTAAGCAGGATAGTTAAATATTATTTAGGTGAAAAGTTATAATAATTTGGATAAATAAATGTTGTAATATCTAAGGTTCATATTTGGATGATAGCGTTAGTGTTGAGAACTCACAATTTGAACAGTAAGGCCTTGTGGTAGCAAGTGAAGGTATTAAATAAATTTTGTAATAATTGTGTATCACACTCCTATTGTGCATTGAAAGAATCACAATAGTTAAACATTAAGCAAACGTAGTGAATAAATAAATAATATTGAAATAACATAACCAAAAGAAATTACATGGGTTTTGGGACAAAATTTTTGGGCATAGCAAGGGCTATGAGGAATGGGGAACAAGTGGGAACGTAGGATTCTTTTACTTTCCATGCATGTATCCTTCATGAGATAATTTGTATACTTCACCAGTTAGCCTAAGCTCATGTTTGTTGGGTTAGGTCCTCTATGACCCTTGATATTGAAAACTCTTAGTTTTGCCAAACTAATTAGGGTGTCTTGTTACCAATAAATAATTAATTTCTGCCTTGGTGGCACCCTCTTTACCCTCCTCTCCATTTTTTCCCCTTGAGAAAAATATTTGTTTCCAAATCTCTCCCATTATATTTATCTCTTATTCTCTATCTCTTTTAGACATGTTAGCATTATCGTGTTGGTGTTTAGAGGTTCCCCTTTGAACTTGGCAAGTTTGAATAAAATATGTATCTTTAAATTGTGTAAAATGCACTCTTCGTCAATGCTTTATTTTCTTGGATTTCTCTTAATTAGGTTTGGGACCTTGAGCTTATACTCTCCTTTTTGTGAGTCGTCAACACCTAATCTAACCCTTCTTTTATGGATATCTAGTTCCTTTTATCTCATTTATCTCTTTCATTGTGTCTTTAGGACATAATATATCCCTCACATAATGGATTTCTATATTTCCGTCATTTTTTCCATCATTTATTAGTGTCTCGTAAACTTTTGTTTTAGACTCCCCTGCGTAGGCCCACATTGCTTTTATCCATTTTTAGCCTTGTATCTTTAGGGTTTCCAAATGTAGTTTTGTGTCCAGTACACTCAAGACAATAGATGGCATTCAATATTATTATCAGAAAGGTAAGTTGAGGTATGTATGTGCTACTTTCAGTTTAGTTTTTCACTTGTCATTATCCATTTGACAATTTTTGTTTTATATTTTTTGTTGTTATATTTATTGTCAAATCACCTTCCTACATTACACTATTGTGACACATGATGAGATTTGGGTGGGGCATATGTATACGCTTATATTTTTATTCACTAACAGTTTTTTTCACAAGACTCTTTAGTGCATCTTTCTCCTTCAATGCACATCCTAAGGAAAGCATTAGGATTAGAGTTAGGTCAACTCATGGTACTTTATAGAAAAAATTGTCATGTGATTTTTATTGTACTTATTAATATTAATTATCTTGTTATCGTGTCATTCTAGCCTTCTCTATTGTTTTCCTATTCTACCTAGTTTCAACATGCTTTCTCCTAACTAACTCAATCCTCATGTTTATAACTGTATCAGCCATGGCTGATGTATTTCATTTTTATTCCTACGTCCCTTTCCAACTATGTTAGCCTCACTTGATAGAGTTTTTTTCCTTTCTCTACTATATTGGCATGGCCGACATAGTAATGATTTATGTCCAAAATTTATATTGTATTGATGAATCAATTCATCAACATATTTGATAGGTCACTATTAAGAGTTGGATCCATATATGTAGGGCTCCCATATCTCATTATTATAAAGAAAAACTCATTATTATGCTTTGCTTGCATATAGAAACTTGTTTTTAGTATAAAAATAGGAATGAAAATATAGGAGCTTATTCTTATGGAGGTCTCATCTTGATTAAGATCTTTGAAGTTCAATATAAGAAAGCTAAAATAGAAAGGTGCACCTTAGTCTTTGAAATCCCCAATTGAGGATACTTAGGTCTTCATCCTTGCCATTTAAGTCGTCATCTACAACATCACTCATAAAGTGCCACTTGAGCTAAGGGGAAGATTGATGTGTCAACAATTCAACCCAATGTAAGTATCCCTATCTCTAATATCTTTCCTTTATTAGGTTTATATGCATATACCAAAGTAGTATTTTTTGTCTTCTTCTCCATGCTAAGCTTAACTTATATTATCTTTGTAATCTAATATATCCTTAGTTAAATACTTCTTGGTTACAACCTTTCATGCAAATACCTCTTGGTTATTGTCTAATGGCATTTCTCTATCCTTAGTTACCTCCTTTACATTATGGATCTAGGTTGTCTTTATTCGTCACTTCCTTACATAGGCTTCTTAACTATATACTTGATCCCCTTTTTACAAATATCTTTTTCTTTTAGCCTCTACCCCGCTTTGTGGCTTAACTAATTGTATGTATTTTGAATGTAGTATGGTCTTCTCCCTTTTCCTATCTTAGATGATATTTATTATGTTGACTATATTTTCTTATCATACACTACCTTCCAAATATCTAGTATGGTTGGATCATCTACTTCAGTGCATCTTCCATCACCACATGCAGATTTAAGTGTTGGTCTTCACTCCTATTTTCTTATGGAGCTCTTATGATGCATCTGATTCGTGTGGCCACCATCTACTTCAAAGTTTTTCTTTGAACAATGCTCACATCTTATTGTGTCTCACCCAATTCAACATTATGGGGGATGTATGTGAACATGTATGTTATTTTACTACTTCTTGGTAGTGAAGTTGTTGTACAATTATGCATTCTCTCTAGTCACTATTTCATATTGTTATGTTGTTTGTACTTATGGTATATAGGGTACCTAATATGGCCTATTTTTTGTTACCCATATGTGATGTTTTGCCTTGCTTAATTTCACTAAGTTTATTTTAATGGGGGGTGTTGGTGCACACATCACCTTTCTTATTTTAATCTTACTTAGATTAGTGTAGCTCACTCCGTCATCACATTTACAAATTACATCTTAAGGGGAAATGTTAGCGTATATTAGGACATACAATTTTGTATAGTCTAAGATGCACTTTTAATAGTATTCTTTATGGATAAACTCAAATGTGTGTGCACATCATCATCCATAACTTATTTATTATTATTTTTCTATAAGTTAACATAAATAAAAATATATCTTTAGTGGTTATCCTCAAAATAGAGTTTGTTTATTTTGAGTTAATATCCGTAAAAAATGTAGAACTCTTCCTATCATAAACCTTGTCACTTATCTTTATAAGAAGATGTAGGGTATGCATAAATATAGATCTTCAGGCTTATTTTATATTTTATTCTTCATGTGAGGAGGGCCTTTGGTCATCCTACACATCTAAGTTTAATATAGTGGTAGGCTTTCTACCTTGATCATATATGTATCTATATTGATTTAATGTTCCACATGTATGCACATCCAATCGTGGGTGGTAGTCTTGAGATTTATTATTCAAATATCGTGGAACATGTACCAAATCAACATATCATGGGTCCTTTCATGAATTTATTATGCGCCAAAGAAGACACCTCTTCAAACAAGTTTGAATCATCTAAGATAGGTAAATGGTGCGACAAACACAAAACCATCCACTCTAACTTAATGTGTTATGCACAAAAAAACTTGTTTGCATGCATAGAAGCATAGGGCTCAAAATTTTAGTTATTTATAAAAGCAAAGGAAACAAACCCAAAAGCTACCTATATCAACACAACAACCATAACAACAATGCCAGATGTTGAAGTAGAAAGATTATTCCATTCATAGATGTGGATGCATGGGCAACCACTATAGTTTTTTTTTATAAATGCTAGTAATAAGATGAATATCATCTCTAAAATAACCAACAACCAATTAAATCTACCAACCATGCCTCTTTTGTATCCCTACCATTTTGTATGGATCAATCCCTATGACACCAAAGGTATACATATCACTCACCAATGTGATTTCTCATATTTTATCCACCCTTTCAAAGAGGAGTTAGTATGTGATGTATCACCAATTGATGTTTATGATATAATCCTTGGCATGCATACATACATAGCCTCCATGGTGTGTACATCATCAATCCTCAGTGTATCATGATTTTGGTGGGTAGTAAGAGGTATCGGATACCAGAAAGGATTCCACACTTTAACCATGTCACACAAACTCCTGAGAAGATTGTGTCAAACTCACCACCTACAATAGCACAACCTCAACTAATAGAAACATATCAAATTGTGGAAACCATGTCCACCTATGATTCCTATGATCTGGTATATAGTGTTGTCAAGATAGGTCAAAACAATCCTAAGGATAATGGTTCATCCGATGTCAACTAGAAGCCAAGATGCCACACTTTCTTCCTAAACATAACTCAATTGGGATGATGGCTTCTCAAGAAAGGGCGAATGATCCATTTGCATCCATGCAAACCCATGTTATTAACTTATGTCCTTGGTTACTTATTCAGCGTCGCACAACTACACACTTCGAGCACCTTTGTACAACTCCAAGCATCATGTGCCTTCATTGTAGTGACATGAAACATGTTGCACTACTCAAAATAGCACATAACACACTTCACTTGACATGGGTGGAGCACATAAGTTTTTATAGCTTTGCCCTTGTAGGTTTGATGGGTTGTGCATTGCTCTACACCAAAAAATTAAATGAACAATTATTTTTTCATTTTGCATAGCTCAGCATTGCACACAACATGACATTAGTACACCCTACAAGGATTGCACAACATTGCATCCAACACATGATGCAAAAACTCGCAACACCTCACAAAGCTCAAATCTATGCACAACACTTAGAACACATAAATGACCATGTGGAGATCTTGGGCCACACTGCTTCATGAAAAATGGCACTCCTAAAGCTCGTTCCGTGACAAAACACATGTCAACATCCCATGCATCTAGAGGTCAAGTTATGTAACCGTTAGAAGGTGAAGAGTCACATGTGAAAGCTCAAATGGTTTGACTCCCATAATGATGTTTAGCCTTCATGACTTTGTAATTTATGTGTACATATTTGTAACATCAGATGACACGCATATAGTATAAGATAGACAATTGTATATCTTTCTCAAGAGTATGCATTGTACAGAATGCATATATTAATATAGTTTTATGTTCAAGTTCCATTACTTTCTCTATTCACCTTTTTATTTGATATTGCTTATGCATACACATATAACACATTTAAACCCTCATTTGGAGTGTTGTCCCCAACCTCTTGGGATCTAAATTATTATAGGGAATGTCTAGTGCCTTTTATACGATACCTTGTGTAATGTATTTAATTATAACCTCATTAAATAAGGATATCAATTGTAGTTAATATAATATCACATTTTTGATTGAAACAATTTTTCAAGTATTGTGTTTCAATTACATTTTTTTATAAATTCAAAGCTTGTTTAATGGTATTGTTAATGTTTAGTACGCAGTGAGTTACAATGATGAGGTATTAGAGGATGGAGATGATGATGATGATGAGCACAATGTCGATGATGACAAGTAGGACCATTAAAACATTATAATTACTTTGATAGAATTTGATTATTCCATATTATTTTATGATGATGATGGGATTTTATAACACTTTATTGGTGTTGATTTTTATTTTTATTACATTGTTCTATCAAAAGGCAAAACAAACACATATTTTTTATTGAAAATATTTGCTATGCACTTTGCTTTTAAGTCTTGCTTGATTAAAAAATGTGTTTCTAAGTTTTATTCTTCTTTTAAATATGTTTTGTATCAACATTGTAGTAAAAAAAAATCAACGTCAACACTGCACACTAACCACTTGTAAATGGCAACTGCATTAATAACGTAACTAATTAACTAAATTCTAATAAAAATTAATAAAAGTTTAACTATGACATAAAATACAACAAACACTCCCTGCGTTAAAAAATGCACCAACTTATTCTAAAAAATGTATAAAATTCAAATTATCAGTTTTTAAAAACACTAATGCAACTTTTGACACAAAATTCCCACCCAAAATGTAAAATTAAAAAAAGTGTGTGCGCATGTGTGTAATTTCCTTCAAAATATATATATATATATATTTTTTTTTTTTTTTTTTTGGTCTCTAACACAATTTGCATCTCCAACAAAAAAACAAAAAAAAAAAAATAATAAAATAAAATAAAATAAAATCCCACCAAAAAACTAACGTGAAAAAGTCTCTTAAAAGTGCGATGAACACACATTATGTTATACCGTGGCCATGCATTCTGAGAAAAAAATGTTTTGTTTTCAATCTATTTTTCTCTCAATACTCATGCAAAATCTTAAGTTCCTTTTTTTTTTTTTTTTTTTTTTTTTTTTTTTGGGGGTGGGAGTAGTAACTTTACACTTTATGTAAACTCCATAATATGATACCTAATAATTTTCGTTTTGATGTAATTTCTCTAGTAGGATTGATATTGTGTTAACTTCATGTCAATACAATCCCACCAGTTTCCTTTTTAATTTAGTTTCTCTAGTAAAAATAGGAGTATGCGATACGTACCATTTTCTTTTCTTTTTTTTTTTAGATAACAGCTTTTTAATCTGGAGCTTTAACCGGTTCTGGGACACAACAAGAGTCCTAGTCTCCAAAGGCTAAGAAACCATAGATCTGAGTTAAACCTTCATAATCCAAGGCAACCATAACAAAGTAAAAAACAACCCCAAAACTAAACTACTAAGAACCACTATAAAAGCAAAAGAACTAAACAGTTAAGATTATAACAAAATAGACCAAACCACAAACCCTTTCAAAACTTTATCAAATTCTACCTGAACAAAGGATCATCCTCTAGCTGCTAGCATGCACCTACCCCTGTTTGACAACAATGACTCAATTGTCCACTGGGGGACTCCATCAATGGAATTCATTGCATCAATTTGTAACTCTATGCTTTTGTTTTCCTTTCTCTCTTCCCTTTCTTGCCACAATTTGGAGTCTTCAACCCAAAAGGATGTTGTGCAATAGACAAAACTGCTCTGAAAGCCAACTCCTCTTCTTCCTCCTCAAAGCCTTCGCCAACCTCTTCACATTGGGCTCTTTAGTTGGGGAACCTGATCCAAGGCACTTAGCGACCACTTCTTCAGCTGATTCAAAACACTGACCTACACACACACCTTGAGATGCTTCGGTATTCTCAACCTTCTGAGCGTTGTCCTGAACATCTTGAGAAACAACCAAAGGCGAAGAGACCTCCACAAAAGCGGATTTTAAGCTAAAATGCAAATTGTGAACCAAATCTCGATTGGGGTAGCCAATATTTCTGACCCACTTCTTTAGAATGGTTGCATAAGCACCTTCAAAACATTTCTCTGGACATGATACAATTTTGTGATCACTTTGATTGCAATTAAAGCATCTAAAAGGTAAATCTTGAAAGTTAATAAATTGATTCCACACTCCATGGGAAGTTGAAATCTAGATGGAACGATGCAACTGTTTGGAGAAATCTAAAAGAACACACACCCTGATAAAACTCTGTTGGACCTCTAAGGCTTCATTAATCTTAACAAAAACACCTATCTTCTCAACCAGATGCTTAAAAAGCCCACGGTCACAAAGTGCCAGGGGAAGATTATAAAACCTTACCCAAACCAGACCCTGTGAAATGATAGCAGAAGTTATTTCAAATAAAGGGCCCAAGGACATAGAAACACCCACTGCTTGCTGAAAAACCAAGGCCCATTATGCGAAACAAAATCCCTGTCACCAGTCGAATGAAACAGGGGCATAAAGAAACCATTGGATAACATTGTTAAGGATGGAGCATTAATAGAAGACCAGGTGGCTTTGGTCCACTTTGAAATCTCTTCCCCTGATGGCCACTTCCCCATACATCTATTGATCAAACACTTACTGCCTCTCTCCAAACTGATGACAGAAAGCTCGTCATCAGAAATCTATAGAACAAGAGGATTGCCAGAGAAAATCGACAGGACATCTCCAAAACAGGTCGTTCCTAATTTATCCTTCTCTTGTGAAGCCGAATCAGCGCTCACCTCAAGTCTATCCACCACCCGCGCAATCTCCACAAAGGGTTCTGTTGTAGGAATCTGACTTCTCAATATCAAGCGGGGATTAGAACCCGGATGAGACTTGAGAATAAATTTTTTACAAAAATTCCTGCAGGAATGAAAAGGATTTTAAAAATACCTGCATTTCTCATAGACCATCGATCCCTTGGAAGCCCTAGTTGCGCCCTTCTCAACATCAGCAACCCTCTCAGACTGGCAATGTTGACCTTCCAACGCTACAGTGAAGCTTCCCTGGGCTCTTTTGCCCATGCCACAATCGCCACCACTCCTGCCATCAGTGCAAGAAGGCCTTAAATCAAAACCAGCCTCCAAATGGGTAATAACACCTCCACAGGCGTACCCATGGATCGTCAGCCACACCTGCACTTTCTTTTTCTCCGTCGTCGGTTGTTCTTCCTCCGTTGTCACCTGCTCCTACCCGTCGGCACCTGTTGCTTTACCATCGCGATGAAACCGATCTTTTTACATATCCCGCCAATTTCTTTTTAAATATAGTTTCTCTAGTAGAAATAGGATTATGTGATACCTACCAAATTACTTATTTTGTCTAGTTTCCTAGTCCAAGTATAATTATGCGTCATATCAAAGGTAGGAACATCTTTATACTAGAATGATTTATGGATCATATCAACCATTTTCGATGCTCCATTAAATTTGAAACAATGGAGCATCGTGAGGGATTCCTACAAATGCAATTGAGAGAATGCAATTTATTACATGAAGCATGCATAAATGTATATGGTACAACCCAACAATAGATGAATTTTCGTTCCACAATGTGAGGAGCAACAGTGAACAGAGTTATCACTATCTAATGTGAGTAGAAAAAACAATTGGTAAACATAATTCCCAACAAAAAGATTCTAGATATAACGGATTGAATTGTGAGAATAACGTATTGAAGAATATGAAAAGAAAAAAATATTGATGTATCTATCAATGTTAGTAGATTCATCCTTCCATTTCTTCCCCGTCTCAAATTAACTGGACCTTGCAATTGTGGGGACATGAAATGCCCCCCTCCTCTACTTTCGTAAACCAAAAAAGGGGAACATCCCTTGAATTTGCAAATTTCAATAACAACATCCCAACATCTTGGAGATGGAACAAGCGACATTGATGTATCTATTAATGTTAGTATACGCATCCCTCCATTCTCTTACCCATTTCAAATTTCTTGGACTTTGCACGTGTTGGGACACAAAATGCCCTCCTCCTCCACATTCGTAAACCGAAAAAGCGGAACATCCCTTGAATTTTCAAATATCACTAATAACATCCCAACATCTTGGAGATGGAACAAGCAACGTCGATGTATCTATGAGTGTTAATAGATGCATCCCTCCATTTTCTTCCCTATCTCACATTCCCTGGACTTTGCAAATGTCAGGGCATGAAATGCCCCCCTCCTCTACTTTCGTAAACCAAAAAAGGGGAACATCCCTTGAATTTTCAAATGTCACTAACAACATCCCAACATCTTGGAGATGGACCAAGCAACATCTTGCCATCCCTGAGCATCCTAAGTGTTGCACAAATGTGGGGACATGGAGGAAACATCCCCACTCTCGTCCCCTCACAAATTGAAAATCATGTCATCCTTTGACTTTTCAAATATCGTCGAGAATGTCCTATCATCCCAGAGACGAAACAAGGGACGTCCTACCAAAGTCATGGCATGGGTGTTGCATAGATGTGGGGGCATGGAGGAAACATCCTAGTCTCATCCCCTTTCACAAACCAAAAAAAGGACATCCCCTAACTTTTCAAATGTCCTCAAGAATGTCTCACCATTCCTTAGATGAAACAAGGGGCGACTTGTTATCCCCAAAAAGTCGCATAGATGGTAAGATGTCCAGAGATCCCAAAGCATTAACATACCAAACAAATTATTTAAATTTTTTTTTAAAAAGTATTAGCCTAAACCTAAAATTCATTCTTTCTATGCTCATTGTTTAGTTTGTAATTTCATAATTGAAATTGAACTATTGATAATGAATTGTCATTATAACTTTCATCGAATTAGCACCTTGTAATCAATTTTAATTATTAATGACTCGTAAGTACTGTGATGATATCAATTAATGTTGGACCATGGGTGCATCATGTTATTTCAATTTAATTTTACATTCTTTCAATTTGTTTATAATGTTATTTTATATTATTTAATTTTCAGATTTTATTTTTATATATATTTTTAGTAGCTATCCTCAAAATCCGGAAAACATTTTGCCATGTTATTCTCTATGATTCAATTTTCTGATTTTGTTTTTATATATATTTTTAGTAGCCATCATCAAAATCAGGAAAAAGTTTTGCCGGGTTATCTAGCATATATATTGATTATATTGATTATTGGACACATACATTTCAAAGTTAGAAATAGTAACGCATACATGCAAACCCCCTGTATATTGAACCATTGAAGTTGATTATCACTTCCACGATATCAATTCAGAACCAAAAATGCCCAAACAATTCATTAAGAATCTGTAAAAAAATGGCTGCCTGCATCCCAAGGAATAGACGAATACTTTACATCTACAGATTTTATGAATGACATTATGAAAGTTGACAGCCTAGAAAACATTTTCAACTTTTCCTTACATAAATGAAACAATTACTGTGAATCTGTTTAGAAATTTATGCAAAGAAAGTGGAAAAGAGATATCTACTCTATAAACAGGTAGCATCTATTTGCATTCAATCGCGTGTACAAAATAAGAGTTTCCTCTGTACTCGAGCATGCTTTCTTGTGCACCAAGAGCCCAAATGTGTCCCTCTAATTTCAGATTTTTTCTTGCTTCTGTAGTTTCACATATAAATCTAACCAATCCTAAAGCCTTGTCTAAGTGCTTAACAGCTATCCATAGCATTTTACTGTCAGCTGAAGTTATTATCTCGCCCATGCATATATAAGGGTTTTTTTGTGTTGCACCATATAGTCCCCCAGCCATATCCACTGTAATGCTCCTGATGCTCTGAAATAGGTAAAAGACCAGAAGGCTGAAGAGACACTTGGATGTATGTCCCAAATTATAAACAAGCTTATGCTCTACATGGGACTTTCGATGATGCATCTTTTGGAAACCAATCTCATTGTCTAGCTGGATGTCCTTAATATGACCGAGGCCCTCCTTCATACCCTCTATCGTTGTAACATATAATTTTAGACTCTCTACATCACTCAACATATCAGAGATTACCTCAAATGATTCTAAAACATCGCCCCATTTGGATATTGGGGAATACAAGTTCTTAAGAGAATTGCGTCTAGCCCATGAAGGAGATCCTGTTAGAGATGAACTCTTGCTTAATAGTTGGATGCATATTGCACTCGCCTCCTTTGCAGCTTGCACTTTATTTGATGGTTTATCAATTGCCCCCAGATCTGTATCCAAATCTCTTACTAGCTCTTCCAGGGCTTGCCGCAACATGTCATATTGAATAATTTGAGGAGAAATGATTTTTCTAGCTGATCTTCTTTGTGGGACAGAGAGCCGCAAATATTGACAAACCATCTTCAACGAATCAAAGGTTTGGGACTCTCTTTCACTTGGCTCAGCAAAAGGTATGTGCAGACTGCCAGAACTTGTTAATTTCCATGGATCATGCATACACAACCTACAACCAATAAATTTTTGTGCAAGGTGTTTAAATTCTTGCATTTCTTGCTTGGTGCGAATATCAAAAACAAATGAATTGTCATCTATTTTGGCCAGCCTTCCATCTATCAGATTTACATTTTTTAGCCTTTTCCCCAAGGTGACTAGCGTTGAATGAAGGGACTCTGTTTGTTCAGAAAGTTGCGGATCATCTTCCCTCCTTTTCTGATGATAGCCATTACCATAGTGCAATGCAGAACAATTGCGATATGCCCTTGCTTGCATTTCATGGAAAGTTCTAGAGCCCATATGGCAAGTGCGGAAAGCATGGGCACAAGGACCTATTATTGTCATATATGTAATCCATAACCCGGAGTAAGCCCAAGTACATGCAAGGGACATCCTCTAAATTATCTGTGACCATAAACAAATGGAAATATAGAAGCCACAAATTATCATCCAAACAAAACAAGAAGGGCCACCGCAGGATGCATCAACCATAACAAATCAAAATGAGGAATATCAAATGAAAACAGATCATACTTATAAAACATCATATGCAGTGCATTTCGTACATTGTCTCTCTCTATTTTTGACTAAATGCAAAATTAAAGAAAAATCAATAGTCACTATTACTTTGTATAATTTTTCTTTAATGAACATACAAAAAGCAGAATGCCAACCTCCATTTTACAGATTTAAACATCTATCATAGTTACGATACTCTTTACTAATTGGCGAATACCCCAAATTAGACTTGGCTCTTTGGTAAAACAAGCATTGTCAACTCTTTCTTGACTTATTGCCAAATTTCAAATTATTATTGAAATTAAAAGACACCATTATTTATCATATAAAGGTAGATCAGTAAGCCATGAACAAATAGTTGACATTCCTCTGTGCACCCGGCAGAGTTAGTCTACACTTTCAACACATCAGACATCATGAAACCCAAGCAGGGATAAGCCACTCATTGGTCATTATTCCATAAATAGCATTAATTCTACTTGATTTCAAATAGTGAACCCAAATCCCATATATTCGTACAGACATATACATCCTCAAATAAACTGTTCTGATTTAAAAAAAATCTAATAAGAAAATCATGTAGCCAAAATAGTGGATATATATTTAATACTCGCTTGAAAATGCTCTAAACAAGGGGAAAAATTGAACCAAAACAAAAAACAGGCGACTCAAAAACAGATGGAAGCTGACCCCTCAGGTTATATCTAGAGATGAGATACAAAATTAAGAACCCACCAGAACCATCTGCCAAAGCCTCCTAATGGAACTATTTAGCAACATGCATGTATTCATTCAATATAATTTAACTAAAAAAGACAATGGCCTGAAAGCAAGAGCTCAAAAAACAGCATAATGACGCTATCAAAACAAAGTTCTTACACAAGTAAGAAAAATGATGAGAAATATCAAAAGAGACATTTTAGTTGAGGATTCCTTTAGAAGCATTACTGCACGAAGGTCTCTATTTTGGTAAGTTGTAGAGGATTTTTCCAGGTTTAGAGGATTGATGATGTAATTAGGATTTTTATTCCGTATAAGCCACATAACCTTGTTAATTCCTCACTTTACTGAAGCTGACTAAATTGCCTTTCTTTCAAAATTTGTATGTTTGGGGAGATCCTGGGATTAATGGTGAATACAATATCTTTACTGAGTCTTCTGCTAAGATCCTTGGGATTTTCAAAGTAGCCTTTTATGATTTCATTTCAGCTTCCCTGCAGAAACAACTATTTGCAAGTAACTTTAAGTTCCTTTCATGTGGCCGGTAGTTTCAGCCTGTACAGTGGGTATTTCTGTAGACCCTTTAGTTTTCAGTGGCTGGAAAAGGCATGAAATTTGAATCATGATGATGTTCTGTGGAATGTGTGTTACAATTTTTTGTGGATCTGCATACATTGACCTTTCATCTTCTGCTCAGACCTCTTACAGAGATTCCTTAGCTTGTTATTGTTCTTGGTTAAAGAGTTACTCCAGAATCCAGAGTACTGTCCTAAAGAAAAGTCCTTGTGATAATCACTTAAAGGTCTGGAACATGGTTTTTAAGCACTTCCAGTGATGGTTTGAAGCATATGGTTATAGCTTTAGTTGGTAGTTGACTTATAGGGTTTTATGATAGTGTTTCAGAGCTTCTTGAAAAAAGTCGTTATATAATAGACAGGCTGTTAAAAACAGAAAAACACTGCAGCCATACAATATTTTCACAACAGCATAGACCTGACTAAAAAACTATAAATCTAAGCCAGGTGCTTGAAGCCAAAAGTGGAGCCGTAAAAACCAAACAAACTAATGAAAACTGGAAGATATACTAAGATAAAAATGAAGGCCAGATTGGAAGAAGTAAATTTATGATTCCATTGTAGCCCCTTATTCCTTTGGCTGTGAGAGTTGAAAGAGATCGCAGTGGGTACTGGGATGAGTATGCTTTACTCTGAGAAGCATGTGAGGATTCAGGGGCATCCTTTTCTTCCATGTCTTGGTTGCTAAAAACAGCTTCCATGTTGATTGTGATGGATGGGTGAAACAGAAGACAAGTACGCATGTACTGATTGTCCAATACAACTAGCAGAAGTTGTTTCTTTGAGGTGTTTGCGTTCAAGCTTCCTGTGTGAGCATGCAATGCCCTACCCTATTGCTGATGGTGCTGGATGGGTGAAGCAGAGGAATGTTTGTATTGTTGTCCAATGCAACTTGGAAGAGTTGTTGATTATGCAAGGCGTTTGCATTCAAGGCTCTTGATGCTGGTGCAACTCTTGGGAGAAACACTTGACTGCCTGGGTGTGTGGCATCTTAATTGGCGCAACAGAAAAATTAACAATGGAATGGCCTTGTGTTGTTAGCTCCACTGTGACCCTAGCCCAGCATGGATGTTCATGGGGTAGATGTTAGGTCTGCAAGTGGGCTATGAGAGTCGCATCATCAGCTGATGGGCTGGGGCATTTTTCACCTTTCCTCACCCAAGCTTGGGTGTAAATTCACTTAGCTTTCTCTTCTACACAAGAGGCCGAGCTTGTGGCGCTCACTTCCACCAGAGTAGTAGGAGATTCAGAGGAGGCATCCATTTCTACTTGATGTATCTCTTTGGCTCCTGCATTACTGCCTTGACACTTAGAGATTGTCATTCATTGCAGAGTCGGGGTTTGCTCAGATTGTAGCTTGTTCAGTTCCTCCATCGGGGCTTGCTGCATCTGCATCTAAGATTCTAGCTTGTGCAAGGTGATCAATTCAGATTATTGAGCTGCTTTGGGCTAGTTAATAGTAAGTAGACCCTTCAAATCAAATAAATGGATAGTTCAATTTGGCACCACCTTGTTCCTTGAAGAGATCATTGTGCCACCCGAATCATTTTCCCGCATATGAAAGCCCATCTGGAAATGGCCTTTATTTTGGGTAATGTATGCCCTAATGTGATGATTACATTCTGCTTTCTACAGGACCCACTACTTGATACCTCGGACTATTGCTCAACCTTTTTTCTTTCCGACAAGCTGTCAGGGCACGAGACTCTTCACCTTTGTGGGCCCCTCATCGATGTCAACATTGAGCAAGGCAAAAATTGACTTCAGGATCTCAGCCTCGCTTGATACTTGACTTGGAATTTTAAAGAGCCCAAGGTTTTGAATTCTGAAGCTGCTTTTCATTCTGGGAAGGATATCTGGGTGTTGAAAGATCAGGAAGGTTAAAACACAAGGAAATATCAAGGGTGCAAGGTCAAAATGAAAATAGACTCAGACTATGCTTCTAAGGACTTTAGGCTTGAGACAAATTTTGAATAGGTAACAATTATAGAACAATGGAATTGAGCTAAACTCAGTAAATGTTCATTTAGCCCCAGGGTAATATCTGGTTTTTCATAGCAGCTCTTGTTCAGGGACAACTCCCCTTGTGGGGTGTCAAGAACACCAAAAACATTGGTACTAACACTTGCAATTGGAAAAAAATTATTGACACGCCTACTCTAGGAAAGCGGGAAAATTGACATTACTATTTACATGCGAAAGCACCATGCACCTTACTAAAAGAAGTGTTGTGAGTGTTGGATGTTAAGGGGGAAACACGAGGTTTCACCATCAAGGTCGACTAGCTGAACAACATTTTTACCAAGCACTTTATTAATCCTCTATGGGCTAATCAAAAGGTTATCAGACTTCCCATGGTCCATTGGCTTCTCATGTCTTTTATCCCATGAGGATAATGTCTCTATAGAATTCTCATGGCGGAAAACCTCCTTCACAATTAATTGATATTTCTCAAAGTGCTCTGTGGTGTTCCATTTTGGTCCAATTGTGTAAGTTGCATGATCTGGGATTGGATGGCACTATCAGGCTCTTCAACGGTCTCTTATATGAACCGGTTGACTAGCAATTCCATGTGGATACGAAGCATCAGATATTTCACACAAACTGGTCAGTACGGTGGCATGTTTGTCCTTTGCTTCCGAGTAATACAATCACCCCACAAAGCGTGGTTGAGCTGATTGTGCCAATATCACTTGTTGTACTGCAGCAAATTCTTGACAACTTTGCTTGAATTGGCTAGGCCATTACCTTGGGGTAGTAATTTGCTAACTTGGACAATATGATGCCATAATTCTGACTAAACTTGGTCGTCTCCAAAGAACTCAAAGTCGTGTAATTATAGGTCACAATTTTTCTTAGTGTACCATATCTCAAGAGAATATGATTCTCTAAGAATATGAGACAATATCTGTAGAAACCCCTGTTTCCCCTGAATTCTGGTACTGAATATATTTTTGACTGTTTTTGTGTATTTTGATTTTTTTGGTGTTTTTGTATGAAATAAAGAAGAATGCGATTTTTGCAAGAAATTTATATAAATTTAAATAAAATAAATATTGAAGCAGTAAACCCTTTTCTGGCTAAGCTATATTCTTATTATTCTTCTCAGATGATTACAATATAAAATCTCTGTCATGCATACAAAATTAATATAAAATATTTTCAAAAACCCTGATTTTTCTGCAAACCCTAGATCTGGTACGGCTGGTATGGCTGCAATAAAAACACTTTTCTCCCTCCATCTGAAGATCTCGAATGATACTAGATGAATAGGCGCTCCACTGGGTATCGGCAGACTGGTCAAACAGCAAGCGATTTGCTCCAAAGGAAAAATACGCCCCTTTGCTGGAACTGTACGGCCTGGTACAGAACCATACGGATTCTGTACAGCAGCAGTTAAAACTGTATGGCCTGATTTTTTGAGTGCCAGATCTTGATAAAATAAGCGTCAATATCGATGTTCTCCTTCTGGATAATTTCCGGATCAAACCCTGATGAAATAAATCCCTGTGAATGTTTGTAATAACTTCTGTGTGAGTTCTCTCTGCCTGGCAATAGATTAGCTGATATCTCACAACCTCTGAATTGCACACACTGAAGATTGCACGTTCTCCAATGCAAATCGAATACTGGAAACCCTTGGCTTAGTCTTCTCAGAAAATACTTAGCAAAAATTTTGTCTTCCACATCAATGGCACGCTCCCCAATGAGAAACCCTTATATCCTTGAAAAAGTGTGATTTCCCTAATTAGGGTTTCATAAATAAAAATTCGGATTTTCTTTTAATTTTTCTATAGTTCAAAAATCACAATTTTATTTATTAAAAATGGCCCCCTTCATAATGAGCGCCCCCTAGTCAAAACCCTTAAGTTATAATATTAAATATTATAACTTTATGATATAGCTCTGAATAATTAATATTTAATTAAACCAATTAAATATTAATATCTCCCTCAATACATATCTGATTCTCGAACCCTCTGAAGTTGGTGAACAAGGGAGTGATTCCACACATGACCAGACCATAACAGGGGTGTTCCGCTGAGTGCCAAAAATCCCTAAAAAATAGCAACTCAGATAAACAATGTCCGAAAGAGCGAACGAAAGCCAACTGAAAAAATTCTGATAGTCGAAGCCAAGCCAAGCTCCATCAAGACCCTCTATCCATCCTATCAGCCTACGAGGGTCGCATAATAGGCTAATCATCAGCTCTGAGAGATGTCAACTAGAAGGGGGCATGACAGCAGTAGCTCTAACCCACCAGATGTCGCAAGCAACAAAAGCACCAGGTTAGCGTGCAAGCAGAGGAATGAGTGAAAAGTAATCAACATGTAGGATTTAACTGACATGGCAAAGTAATAGCATACATAGTTCGACGTTAAGTATAAGACTGCCACGTAGGCCTACAACTAGCCATCTAGGCTTAAGTGAGATACACAGAGGACTCGAAGGTTCCAAGATGGTAGTAGATGAAATCGAATTCAAATTATAACCAACTGACAGGTAGTTGGAAACCATCAAAACCAAACTGCCAAGATTTCAAATTCAAATTTAAAATCGAGATCTAAAGCCAACATTAATGGATGTTGTTGGACCAACGTTCAATCTAGCAGAGCTGAAAGAAGAAGCATCTAGAGGACCCAAAAGCTATATAAGGAGATGCAAAGTCAAAGTTCAAAAAAAAAGGAACAACCCAAGGCGATAAGAGAATTCTGTTAGAGTGCAAATGTGTGGCCAAGAACTAAGGAGATTCTGTCGAAGTGCAGAAAAAGTGAGAAATAGAGTGAGTGAGCTTGCGAGCTAGAAAGAAGGCCCGTCGCCTTGAGAGAGTGCATGGAGATCTAAGAGACTCCATAGTTCTAGTGAGAGATCTACATATCTGCAGCTTGTAACCCAACTTGCATGGCTTATGCTCTAGGAGAAAATCTATAGATATGTAATCATGGCCTCATATTATTATAAATCAGAAATTTTTATGTCCAATTTGTGTTACAGGTGTGATTGTTCGTCTAGCTACGTGGCCTAAGGCATCCCTTCATTGGGACCCCTAACTACGACTGCACCAGTTTGGTATCAGAGCTTAGGCAACTCTGGGAGACAAAAGATAAAGTAACTCAGCAAACGAGGAAGTTACAAAGGATCATGAATTGAGATTTTGCAACACTAATTTCATAGTGGCAAAATCAAGCATGGTGGAAGAGTTAAGTAGAAATGCCTAGAGAAAGGACATGGGAAGCACCGATAGGAGGTAGTCAGAGCACAGAGGAGAAAAGTGGTGGAGCATCAAAAGATCACCGACAAGAGGCAATCCAAGGGCAGAAGAAAAGAGTGGTGAAGCATTGACGGATCACTGATAGGTGGCATTCAATGTGCAAAAGAGAGAAGAGGGAGAAGCATCAACAAATTGTTGATCATGAGGTCGTTAGTACCTGGAGAAAAACACATCTTCCAACCAAAGCGCTTTGGGTGGAAGGTGTGAAGAAGACGACTCAGTAGAAGACCAGAGCAAGATGTGACTAGGAGTAGTAGATCTCTAGAATAATCAAGGAGATGTCCAGAGTGCACATGCTATGGAGAAGGGCAACGAAGGAGCAAAAGAGGCCCATGAAATCAAAGAAGATGGAGCTTAAGGAGGATGAGAAACTAGTAGAAGTCGAGGTGCTGAAGAAAGAGCTAATGGCTATACAAGTGAGTTTAGTCATCACAAGGAAAGCTATGCGACAGAGCAAGGAGAAGGAATGAAGAAAGAAGTCATGGATCACTTCACGCATGCTAAAATGAAGAGGAAGGAGGAGGTCCAAATAAGCAAAGGGACCTTGGAGCTAATTGAGGAGACCCTCGTAAAAGAATACGAGGATATGACAATCATTGAGCTAGGAGGGGCTCTAGAATACTTATGACCTAAGAAGATTTCCCTAGAGGAAGCATAGCCGAAGCAAGCAAAGAGATGTGTTGCAGGAAGGGAAGAGTTGCGTTGTGCGCAACAGAAGAATGGAGATAGTGTTGCACCAAAGGAAAGAGAAGACAACGAGAAGAGTGTTGCATAGGAGAAATGTCTAAGCCACAACAATGGGGAGTAAAAGTGCCCTTTGGAAGGCACTAAGCTCATGGAAACACAAGAGCATGCAACTTTGTTCGCACAAGGCATGTGTCAAATGCCTAAGGAAAGGAGAATGAAGAGAAGTCAGTCTATAGCCAAAGAGTTGTCCTGGAGACAACAATATATTGCGCCAAATGGAGGATATGTGCGAGGAAGAAGGAAATGGAGAGGAGCTAAAGGAGATCAGTCAAATCCTGCAAAGATGAGACTTGTGTTGGAGAAAGGACATGCACATAAAGAAAGTTGTGTAGGTGCAGGCAATTATAATTGCACATGGTTACGCAAGGAATTTTGCAATGGAGTGCATGGAGGCCAAAAGGATGATGCACAAACAAGAAGGGGCAGTATGTGGAGGGGTGTGGTCCTCACATGAGAGGACAAGAGAAGAATAGATGAAGAGAAGAGGAAGATGGGAGCTCTTAGTTCCCATAGAACTGAAGATAGTTCTGCAAGACCAATAGTATAGCAGAAGTGGGAATGGAAACCCACAAGTTGCAGCCTATCGTGGGCAAACGAAGGAATGTTGGACTAGGAGAACCACTTGCCCTAAAGGTAGAGTGTGAGGAAAGGTGTGTGGATGCAACGCCACTTGTATGTGTAAGGGCGGTCTACACCAACGCAAAGGAAATGGAGAGCGCAAATGTCATTGCCCACAGCATGAGAGATATGCTAAAGAGTGGAGGAAAAGCGAGAAGAAATCGGCCCGAAGCTTATAAGGAAAGTGAAATCATCATTGCGCACAACATAAGGAAGTCATCAAAGGAAGGTAGAGGAGCTGACCGCAATCGCCCTGAAGTTATGAAAGGAGAATAAGCAAGAGGTTGGGAGAGGAGCAGCGACCAATGTTAATAACAGTCCAGGTGCGCAAAGTTAAGTACACACAACAGCAAAAGAGTGGAATGAAGTGAAGAAGAGCGAGCATAGCAAGAGTACCGCACAGAATCACCTAGAAAGAGGCATGAAGGAGATAAAGGAGGTTAGCAATATAGCTGAAAAAATATGTCTTGAGAAAGATATAAGGAGAGATAGACTGCAAGTATATCTTCTTGCCCCAAGTGAAGTGAATGAGGAAAGGATAAGGAAGATGGTGCACAAGATAGGCGAACGGTGGTTTGGAAGCAAAAGGTATTAGACACCTTTGGTGGAGGCAGATGGACAAAGGTGGGAACCAACCCACAGAGGAGAGAATAAGAAGGAATAAATGGGAGGAGTGCACAAGAATTGAGTTGTGGGGTGCACACGAGTACATGAAGAAAGGAATTGGATTAGACACTTGGCAAAGGTGGACGGATAGAGATAGGTATAGACCCACAAAAGAAAAGAGGAAAAGGATCAGAATTAGGAAAAGGTGGACGGATTATGACCAAGTCAAGCGCAATTCAAGAGTGAGTGAAGGTATGGGAATCAGATAGAGGACGGTTTATGGCTGAGCAAGGAACCGAAAGAGAAAGACGATGAAAACAAGTCTACTACTCATACCATGGGCTTGGCAGCCAGCCAAGAGGGTGGTTCTACCACTCATACCCTACTTGTAAGCAAGAGCTCACAAGTTTTGATTACCTAGGGAGTCTGATGCAAGATCATCGTAGGGGAAGACCAATCATGCACAATTTTGCAAAGATTTGTGAATGCATAAGGCACAAAAATTAGAGAGTTTTGTTTTAGCACAAGTTGCATGGCGCAATAGTTTAAGTGCCCCAAGATTGCGACAAGTCTAGTTGCGTAGTAGAATCTATGCAGATGTGTGAGAATAAGGGGTTACCTAGAATTTTGGCCAAGGCATGGAGTGCACAACAAAGAAGATAGCGTGGAAGTCATGGAACAACAAATGACAAGCATGTCTGGGTAGGATGGACTAGCAAAAAGGAACTGTGTGCAGGAGTTATGTTGCCAGAAGAAATCTTAAGGGAATGCAGTGTAGAGATAAGTGCTAGACTCATAAGAGTGTGCGGATGTAGCCACAACATGACATTTTTGTCAAAAATTTGGATTGTGCACAATTGTGCAAGGATGACCGTGCACAGTTGCACAATGTTGCACGCCGCAAGGCATAACAAGGTAGTAGCTCTCACACAGCTGAGGTCACACAAAACAAAAGCTCTAGGTTAGCATGCAAGCAAAGGAATGTGTGCAAAATAATCGACTTGCACAGATTAACCGACATGGCAGAGTAACAACGTACATAGTTGGGCATTAAGTATAAGAGCACCACGTAGACCTAAAACTAGCCATCTAGGCTCAAGTGAGATATGTGGAAGACTGGAAGGTTCCAAGGCGGAAGTAGATGGTGGAGACTGTCAAAACCAAACCACCAATATTTCAAATTTAAATTTTAAAACAAGCAAGATTTAAAGCTGACATTAATGGAGGCCATTGGACCAGTGTACAATCTGGAAGAGCCGAAATAAGTCGCATCTAGAGCACCCAAAATGTATATAAGGAGACGCAAGGTTGAGATTCCAAAAAAAGGGGGAAACGACCCAAGATGATAAGGAAATTCTGCTGGAGTGCAAATATGTGGCCAAGAACTTGAGGAGATTCTGCAGAAGTGCAGATAGAGCAAGAAATAGAGTGAGCGAGCTTGAGAGCTAGAAAGAAGGCCCGTAGCCTTGAGAGAGTGCATGTAGATATGAGAGACTCCATAGTTCTAGTGAGATGACTATATATTTGCAGCTTGTAACCCAGCTTAGCCTGTAGCTTACATGCTGAGAGTTAATATATATATGTAATCATGGCCTCACATTTATATAAATCAGAAATTTTGTGTCCAGTTTGTGTTTGGTCGTGATTGTTCATCTAGCTGTGTCGTCCAAGGCATCCCCTCACTGGGACCCCTAACCACGACTGCACCAGTTCTATTGTCCACAATACTTTAAGTGGCAGTATCATCAATATGAATTCAAGTTTAATTCTTGGTGTGCAACAGAAGGTTTCAAACAGGGGAATCATCATGCCTGATCTCAAGACCGGATTGCACTTCAAGGTTGAGAACTTTATCATTTAGTTTAAAGCTTCACAAGGACCTACGTGACTGAATGTGGATACCAAGACTCATCAAAGATAGAGCATACCACTAGACATTATTAACCCTGTCAACCAGTTTTCCATTAGGTTTAAGTACTTGCTTAAATCATTCAATTCTTTTTATATTGCAGGTAGCAAAGCCTTTTACTATTTACCCCTATTGGTTGCATTTGGTGATATCGCACCAAGCCAGACACGTCTCTTTTAGAAGCTGCAAACGTCTGTCATTTTGTCAAACAATTGACGAATATCCATCAAACTTATATTTATTACCATGCGGGAAGACATTTCATCCAGTCATTTAGTCAAACACTTCTCAAGCATCCAATAAAATTGCTGCTCTTTGAGTGTGGTAAACTTATTTTCTTTCTCATTGGCGTGGCAGTGGACTTGGTTGCCTCTACAAGGCGTTATAAGAAGAAGAGCTTATGAGGCAGGCAGCCAAGTGAAAAAATCTGAATCTCCATGAAAGGCGATGGCCCGTGGGGCAACTTTGGCACTAGCATCTACATCGGCATTGGCATGGGCGTGAGTAAAAGAAAGCAATGAAAAGAACTACCATTGCTATTTAATCTAGTTCTACCACGGCTGTTAAATTTCTATCAGCAAAGAAACATGAATTGAGAGAGAATGCAGACCTTAACAGAGGCCTTTTGGCACCAAAGTCGCACCACTTCAGAGTAGGAAGAGACGAATTAACTAACTTGTAGAGAAAAACAGTTTCCTTATTTTCTCCAACATTCTTCCCCGAATGAAAACTACTACTAATTTTTCAATGCCTCTCCCTCTTCCAATTCGTTACCTGTTGCGATTGATTTTCGCAACCGCCTTTAGTCCAAATCCAACAATGACTCCATATTTCCTCTTAAATTACATTTTTGGGATTCTTTCAACTTTAAACGAAGTCTAGCTCTCGTTCAAGCTATACAAAGTCCTATCGTTGTCATCCTTTGTCGACGAGCTCTTGTGTCCCCGGGGATACGCAGCGAGGGAAAGTTGTTCTACTGTTTCATCACAGCTAATTAAATAAAACAGTTAGGGCTAATAATATTTAATTAAATAAATTAGTAGATTAGGCTTAATTTGTTATAAAGAATATTTTGCAATCCCTTAATTTGTTATGAATGACAAGGGAGGATTAAAAAAATCTCTTAATTTGTAGTGCATCAAACAAACAAAGCCTAAAAACTCGGGATGAATAGAGATAATTTTTTTAAATGGGGGCCAAAAATAGGATCTAATATCTTTCTCCACAATTCTAATAATTCATCCTAAACCAATAAAAATAGGGGTTTGATTAGGGGACGTGTTATCCCTCCATTTTTATTAAGGTTTTAGGTTAGAATAAATTTGGAAAATAACACTCAATGTAATTAACTTGGTAATATATGAATATAGGGTTTAGACATCTATAATTTTTTGTACTAAAATGAATATGTGGTAAAGGGAATAAAAACTTTGATTATGTTTTAAATGTTTGAATTTTTCTATTAAATTTTCAAAATAAATCTTTTGAACATAGAATTTGTGTCTTGCTCAATCATTCAATTATCATATGTGTCTTACATGCATTAATGCACATGTGTATTTATAGTCTTCTTGAATTCAAATTAGGATCATATTGGAATGCATGTCAACACATGATGGGGGAAAGGTTGAAAAAATAGAAACATAAAGCGAGGGAGACCCAAAATAATGGTCACAAGCGTCTATGCCAGGACCATACACTATATGGTCATGGTGCCCCATAATCGTACATTGTATGGTTCCAGGAAACATGCCCAAACCCCAAGAAAATAGGGCAAGAAGGAGAGAGAAAAGAAAACAATTAGAACATAACATAACATGGTCATAACATGGAAAAATGTGTTGATAAAAGCCTCATATGAATTGACAATCAACAAACATACAAACACCCTAGAACAATGCAATTCTACAACTAAAAATTATCCCTATACCAAAATTTGGTGTCTACAAAATGCCCACTTTGATGTGTTTGTGCATACATATCAAAGTAAAAACAAACAATGTACTTGGAGAGAAGTTGCCCCTATCATCAGAATCATATAAGTGTTATGGTAGTTAGCATTAGAATCATTCAAAGCTTTTGCCTAACAGGCTTGACATCGAGGTTTGTGACGATGTTATGGATGACTATGGAGGGGCCGATTCCTGGCATATCATTATACGACCAAGCAAATGCTATACTATAGTCTCGAAGAAAGGAAGAAAAATCCTGACGCTCTGAGGAATATATCTAAGGATTCGTTGATTTTGACTATGCGAGGGTAATCTTGAGTGCCCAAGTTACCGTCGACAATAGCTTCGTTCAACATGGTCGATATCTCAAGAGGTAGGGATTTGTGAAGGGAGGAATCTTCAACACCAAGATAGGTAAGAAGGGAGTCATCACCCTGACATTGGATAGTATTAATGGTAGGAGAATCATCTTTTACCATCTCAAGATGAGTAAGGGGAATGGTTCTAGTTTCCCTGTCCTTTTGATAAGTCAGGGGTCCCAAACTAATCATATTGATAAAAAAAATTAGGGCGAATGGAATCGAGACCCTCAAATTTCAAATGAGAAGGGGTTGGTGAGGATGGGATTTCTTCCTCAATGATGGCGATGGAAGGTGGGTTGGTTGGCTTTTTCTGGTGGGATGAATCCAAGGCCATATCATTCATGAGGCTTATGAGTTTTGCATGGTAGTAGCTCGTGTGGTCCATGTTCATAATGGCCTAAATCGAATCCCTTCTAAGCACACCAATGGAGGCATGTCTTGGCAAACTCTAGTTTATCCAAGAAAGAGAAATCAAAGGTGAACGATTTAACAGAAGAGGAGGCATTGGAAGCAAAAAGTGGTTGATCAAGTCCCCTATAGATAAGATTGGTTTAGCAATTGGGAGGACCGAAAGGAATGATGGCTCCAAGGTTAGAATCATAGCTAAGATGTTGATCAAGATTTCTATACTCTTGGGGAGTAAGAAGAAGGGCATCTAAGGTCAATAGGTGATACTTCTCAAGCAAGAGATGTTGGAATGTGGATTCCAAGGAGTCTTTCATAGGGATTTTGGATGAAGGTATGGACAAGCTTGTGGAAGCTTGGTTGATGGAGGATGAGGGGGATGCATCCTTTAATGGGATGAGAACATCAATGGGTTGGTAAGTCATATTGCATGACTTGAAAGGACTAGGGTTGACTGGAATGACATGGACTTGACCCTCATACTCAAACTTGATGCATCAATGTAAAGTTGATGGCACACAACCCATGGAATAGACTCAAGGGCATCCAAGCAATACATTATATTGAAACTCTCCTACCATGTAGAAGAGCTCAGGAAGAGTGTGAGGGCCCAAACATATATGAAGAATGATTGTCCCTAAGGTTGTTACCATGGTATCGTTAAAAGATCAGAGTATGATGGTAGTTTCTGATATGATGTTCTCTAGGAGTTTAAGTTGATTGTATGCATGGGAGAAAATGATATTAATACAACCCCCCCATCAATCATAACCCTCTTGATCTAGGTTTGGTTGATGTGGGTGGTAATAAAGAGGGGAGGATCTGGATCATCTAGATGAATAGGGGGTATCTCTGAATCTTGGAAGGTGATGAGGGTGGATAATTGAAGGGCTCCATCATAGTTTGATGGTGGTGGGGTGAGGTTTGGATTAACTCATATAATGTCATCTTCACCAGTGTTTGATGAAGTTGTTTTAGAACTGACCTATGTATTAGTCCGGAAGGGTTGGATTGGGGTGTACCAAAAATAGTAATCTTGGGCTTGGGTGAAGGTGTTTGGGGTGCTTTGGTGGAAGAAGGGTATGTCCATGGGATGGACACCTTGGATTTCCCTTTATTATTTTGGGCTTGCTCGAGTGACTACATGAATGGTGTGGATTTGGAGGGTATGTGGACTAGTAGATTGCTTCGATTCCTCCGCACTCTTAGATGAGAGTTTGGGGATAGTTGACATGGGGTGGTAGCCTTTGGTTTTTGGCTTGGAGGTGAGCTCATGGGAGGTTCCTCTATTAATAAATCCTCTACATCACATAGTTTTTGGATTATGTCTTGGAGAGCTTTGCAGTTTTGCATGTCATGTCTAGGTGTCCTATGGTATGCACAAATCAAATTGTTATTGAACCAAGCTAGATTTGGACTAAGAGGATCAAATGGCTTGATGGGAGGTAAGACCAAGTAGGAAGCTTGTAACAACCTTTACAAGATGGTAGAATAGGATTCTAGCAAGGGTGGCAAGGAGGTGGAAGTTTTGGTTTTGACAGTTGGGGCAGATACCTTTTTAGGGGTAGGCTTAACGAATGGAGCTTTGGGTGGTGGAATGCTTTGGGTAGATGGTTTTGAGGTGGATGGTTTTGAGGTTGAGGGTTTTGAGGTTGAGGAAAATACAGATATAACAATGAAGGTATACATGAAACACCTCTATCATCAGGAAATATAAAAAAAACTTCAAAAAAGTAGTAGACCATCAACAAAACAAGCTCCTTCCTCACAAATGGCTATGTCCATCAATCTAATTACCAATCCAATTATTCAGTAATATATGAATATGGATATTGCTAGCTCTTTATTTAGTGCTTCTAGTAACTCTATCACTTGTCTAAGCCATTCTCTTATAATCTAATTTTTTGTGTCACTAAATTCTATTCATCCTCTTTATCTTCCCCGTCATGAATGGATTCTCTCATAAAATTACATAAACACACAAAACCTTATATATATATATATATATATATATATATATATATATATATATATATATATATATATATATATATTTGATTAAGATCTATTTATCTATATTATACTATCCACTACAATACTTTATAACTAAAGAAGCCCTATTAAATTTAAATTTAACAAACTATTTAAAAATTATTAGTTAAATTAATTTTTATTTAACATGTCTGAATAAATATGGGATTATTAAAAATGATGTCTATTAGATATAATACAAGGTCTTTTTTATGTCAATAATATAATGACATTAGGCACTGAAAGGTTGCAATGGTGTAAGTGCATTCAATTTTAACTAATTAAAAATTAACATGATAAAAAATAAAATAAAATAAAATTATAACAATATTATTTTTTTAAAATATTATACTAATATTATTTTAAAAAATAAAACTTATAAATACAAATAAAATACATCAAATCAAACCAAAAAAAACTGAGGAGCACAATGAGGATAGGGAGGATACTAAGTAAAATAAAAAACACCAAATTACAAAAGATGCCTGCAACTGTAAAAAATTAAATGTTTGAGTTTACGCAATCAATATATTTTTGAAGCCATTAAATTATAAGATTTTTACCACACTAAATCAATATTTTACTATGATAAATCAAAATAAAAAAAATTAATTTCCCACTTAATATTGTGCCATTATATATTTATTTAACCCATGAATTTCACATGACTTTTTCAATTGAAAAATTTAAAAGCTAATTTCTCAAATTTGATGAAGGCATTCTTCACTTTTTATTTTTACGAATAATTTCATTTTTATGAATATTTATGTTATATTATTATTTTTAATTATTTTAGATAATTATAAAATTTAAAGAGAAAATATCTTCTTCAGATTTTAATATTAATATGAAATTATGAAATTATTATAAATTATTTATAATTAATATGTATAAGATAAATTTATGTAAAATGTGTTGAGAGATATCATTTTCGAGACATTGATATCATATTGAATTTTTGACATAAGTAAAATAAACTCTTCTAAAACAATATCTCCAACATGTTGTGCATATATATATATATATATATATATATATATATATATATATAAACCATGATAATAAATATTATAAATACAACCACAAAGGTGAAGGGGAGTTTAAACAATATCAAAGATATATAAAGGACTTTTAAAATAAAAACATGACATAATATATAACATTTTGGTGTCAAATAATGTTATTAATGAATATGTGGAAAAAAGTGTAAATGGACGCCATAATTTCTTGCAAAGTAAGCTCGCTATAGAGTGATGATGAATATGTGACAAAATCTATGGCTATGTAGGTGGAGGTGGAGTAACACAAAAATAAAAAAGTTAGAGATTGGTAAGGTTTTGTATGTTTTTATTATTTTAGATTCTTTTTTTTATCGATACTGAGGAATTACTGGGTCCTTGGCCCTATCAAAAAAAAAGATCAAAAAGAACTATTATGGTCTGGCTTAACATTTATCCATGTTAAGGCATAGGACCACCTTGATTTACAAAACAAATTTTTGACAAAGCCATTAAAGGAAGTGAACAATACCTCAATTTTTCAACTTTTGACAAGCAAAATAGCACCAAAAAACAAAACAGGCTAACACGTCTTACTCCAAGATTATTAATTCAATCATTCTGCCATTATTGTGTACCATGTTGCTTGATTATGCCATCTACCCAGATCCATGCCCACTAACAGCCAAGACTTCCTATTTGTTCCATTCTAGCGCATTACTAGTCTTCGCTATCTCCCTGCCAACCGACTCAGCTACAGGCTGCTTTACTGAAGAGAAAATCAAGCATTTCTGGACCCGCCCAGGATCCTGCCTTAGCTGTAGCTACTTTTCCTTCCACTAAGGCAGTGATTTAAATGAACCATGCATGATACCTTTCCCCAGCCATTTAATGGCCTTCACCCTTTCTAGAGATCACCTAAGTGCCCTCCACTCCTCAAGCCCAAGAATGGGATTCAACAAATCTTCAATAAATGGCATGTTGACCCCATGCTTCTTTGAAATTTACATTTGGACTGAGTAAGCGGCCTCCGCATCTTTAGCAAAGTCTACGAAAGCCATAAAATGGGACTCCATCTCTCGAAACATCGACAAAGGGATAAAACCCAAATAATCTCTTTCAAAAAATGGGAGTGTTGGAAAAGGTCCGAGAGGCAAGGCATCCAATTCTGACAACAACTCCAACTAATACTTTACCCACACAAAAAACTCAACCATTGCTCAAACTTGATCCCTATCTGTCATGACCAGACATAGATTTGAAGCAAAGAGTGAAGCCAAGTCCGAGTTCACCCTAACTCACCTACTATTTGCTAAGATATCCACACCCAACACCTTTTCAATTGCCTCTACCACCTCTGAAGATGGGATCCAAAAAATGTTGAATAGGCACATTTTGGAGACCGACCCGAAGAAGCCCATTTCCCTATTTTTAGCATGTCCAAAAACTAGCGGCCAACCTACCGATTCAACACTAAAACGATCCATCTTTCCTCTATGTCAAACACAAAAAACTCCACACTCATTTAAAATCCAAGAAAACCACTCTATTAAAATAACTCACATAGGAACATCCTTATCAATAAATGCCCACATTGAAGAATTGAGAAAAACCATCATGAAACTAAAAAGCCCATCCTATTGCTCAAATCTCAGGAGTCCAGCATTGTCAAAAACCCATCTACATGCTCCACCCTACGTCATCCACTCCACCTTAAGGATAAAATGGCCAAATGAACTATATGTCCTTGTAAATCTAATATCTAGATTTTATTATTTATAAGAAAATCAAAATGTCTTTATTATAATTTTTTTTTTTTTTAGAAAAAACATTTTAAAATATCAACCACTAAAAAATTTAATATTTTTGAAAAATATTAAAAATTTCAATTAAAGACATTCTCTTTAGCTAGGACTTAACAGACCATGTAGCCTTTGAAAAAACACCCAAAAATTTGCAGAAAGCTTTTTAAAATTCAATCTACTAAAAATTCATGCCATCTGCCCATCTATTATTGATATTATCCATCCTTTCTACCTCTCTTTGATCAATTGCCACATTCACAAAAAAATCCACAATTTTATTACTTTCATAGAAACAATGAGAATAATTCCAACCTTCATAAACTTCTAGCTTTGGCCAAATGACATCTAGAATATTTACAATCTTTCAGGATTTAGTCCTCAGATTGGTCAAAACTTGAATCACCACCTGCGAATCCCCTTCAATTTCTAAGAAGGAGATTCTGCATTCTAGACCCAGATTAACTCCTACTGCTAAGGCTTGGGATTCAACTTCGTTATTTGTGACATCAAAAAGTTTGAGGGATAAGACTCTAATTAATGAACCACTGCAATCTTTTATTACACAACTTGCCCCTCAAGCTCTAGGATTGCCTCTACAAGCCCCATCAAACTTCAGTTTGAACCACCCATGTTTAGGTGGACTACAAACTGTATCTTTTATTTTTTTTCTTATCTATCATTGTTCCTTTAATGGGAGGGATTTTAATATATTTACATTCAACACATGTTTGCATATCCCATTGTGAAAGCATATCTTTCTTTCTATAAAAATGTGAAGACACCACTTCAGATATGGATATTTCTATTTCTCTTAGAATCATATGCAGTGGGCACTCTTTTTCTTCGAAGATATGAGTGTTTCTCTCCTTCCAAATCATCTAGATAAGAATATCTAGACTACATATCCATAGGCTATAAAGAGAATTCTTTACATCACCTATTGATCAAGACGCAAAAACTTGAAAAAGAGTTTCTAGCCATGCCCAAAGCCAATTGAACCTATTACACAACTAAACCCAACACCTGTTGAGTTGTGGAGCTAAAAGCTTCACTGATGAGCTAGATTGAGGTTGTTGAGTTTACACAGTAACCGACATCAATTACACAGTCGATTGACATCGGCAGTATCACTGACATCGGTCAAGAATAGACACAGGACCGATCGACATCGGTCAGGGGTCAGCCAACATCGATCACCTGTAGACCGACACTGACAACTGTGCATTTGCATGCGTTTCTAGAATTAGATTTGTTCTAATTTTAAGAGAACATTTGGTTTGCATGTAAAGACTAATTTTAGTCTTGAGTCTGTTTTTCTAATTATTGTTTGCCTTGGATCCTATTTAAGAGACCCATGGGGCAGTATTGTAATTAAGAAGAAAGAAAAGAGGGAATAACAACTCGGTTATTGAGTTGATTGTAATTGATTGAGAAAGAGAGAGAACTCTTGAGAGAGAAATACTGTACACCCAAGAGGTGTGGGAAGAGTGAGATTTTTTCATTGTATTCTGGAAGAGTTTAATGCAAGATTGGTTGTTTCTTGTCTCTCCTATATTTGTTGTTTCTGATTTCTAGTTACTTATTACTTCTGGGTTAATTCCATGTTTAGTTGCTTATACAAAAGTAATCAATTATACTCCAAGTTCCTAACAAGTGGTATCAGAGCGTGTTAGTGTTTGTTGATTACAGAATTCACTCACAGGGGATTCTGATTGAGTGGAAGTAAAACAATAGCAGAAGAAAGTAAACTAAGAATGGATAAATTCAATGGCAAGAATTATCAATTATGGAGGATGCAGATAGAAGATTATTTGTATCAAAAAGATCTGTACTTACCATTGGGTGGGGTTGCAAGCAAGCCCACATATATGGAAGATGAAGAATGGAATGTTCTTGATAGAAAGGCTCTTGGAGCTATAACGCTGAGCCTGGCAGTTTCTGTGTTTTCAAACTTATCACAGGCAAAGACAACGGTAGAGCTAATGGATACTTTGGCAAATTTATATAAAAAACCCTCAGCTTCGAATAAGGTATATCTTATGAAGCAATTATTTAATTTGCAAATGCAAGAAGGAGGATCTGTATCTAGTCATCTTAATGATTTCCATGGAATTGTAAATCAATTAAATTTAGTCAAAATAGTTTTTGATAATGAAATTAAGGCTCTCTTATTATTATGCTCTTTACTTGAAAGTTGGGATAGCTTGGTAATGGCAGTTAGTAATACTGCGTCTGCTTCAAATATCTTGAAAGTTGATGATGTTGTTAGTGTAATTTTGAATGAAAAAATTTGCAGGAAAAGCACAGGGGAAACATTAGATAATGCTTTAAGTTTTGAAAGCAGGGAAAGGCAAAGAGAGAAGGGCAAGCAAGGGAAATCAAGGTCAAAGATGGGAAGAAGATCCAAATCCAAAAATGGAAGAATAACCTGCTGGAATTGTGGAAAGAAAGGGCATGAAAAGAAAGATTGTTGGTTGAAGGATAACAAAGAAAATCAGCATGAAGGTGATAAAGAAGTAAAAGTTGCAGGTATTGTTGCACAAGATGCTCTTATATTTTCTTTGGATAATAAAATAGAATCTTGGGTTTTAGATTCTAGTGCCTCTTTCCATGCAACCCCAAATAGAGAATTTATCAATGATTATGTCCATGGAGATTTTGAAAAAATTTATTTAGGGGATGATGAGCCTTGTCAAATTGTTGGCAAAGGAAAAGTGCAGCTGAAATTGTAGAATGGCAACACCTGGGTGTTGAAGGATGTCATGCATGTACCCATCCTAAAGAGGAATCTGATTTCTGTAAGAAAGTTGAGTGATGAGGGTTGAACAGTAACTCTCACAGCTAAATCTTGGAAAGTTTCCAAGGGTGCACTTGTATTAGCTAGAGGTAAGAGAGTAGGTACACTTTATCTATCTACTTGTATTACTGATTATTCTCCTTCTATTTTATCTACTTCAGATGTAGATGCAAAGTTGTGGCACTACAGGCTTGGTCACATGAGTGAGAAGGGAATTGATATTCTTAAGTCAAAAGGTAAGCTTTTAGATTTGAAAAGCATAGATCTAGATTTCTGTGAGCATTATATTTTTGGGAAACAGAAGAAAGTGAGGTTTCTCAAAACTAGGTCAACAAAGAAGAAGCACAAGTTGGAGCTTGTTCACAAAGACATGTGGGGACCAACTGAAGTAGCTTCTATTGGAGGATCATGGTATTATGTTTCTTTCATTGATGATGCTATAATAAAGGTATGGGTTTATTGCATAAAGATAAAATCTGATGTTTTTGACACATTTAAGAAATGGAAAGCTTTGGTTGAGAATGAAACAAGTTTGAGATTGAAGTGCCTTAGATCTAACAATGGTGGTGAGTACTGCAACAATAAATTCAACAGTTATTATTCTATGAATGGAATACACAGGGAAATGATGGTTCTAAGGACACCTCAGCAAAATAGAGTTGCTGAAAGGATGAATAGAACAATAATGGAGCATGGATGGAGTATGAGGTTGCATGTTGGTTTGCCCTTACAGTTTTGGATAGAAGTTGTAGATACTACGATTTACTTGATTAACAGAGGACCTTCTATTGCACTGGATGGTGAAATTTTAGAAGAGATGTGGACAGGTAAAAAAGTAGATCTTTCATTTCTCAGAGTTTTTGGTTCTGAAGCCTTTGTGCACATTGATAAAGAAAATAGAAAGAAGTTGGATGCTAAATCTATGCGGTGCACTTTGATTGGTTATGGTTTTGGAGATTTTGGATTTCGTGTTAGGTTGTGGAGCTAAAAGCTTCAACTATGTAGACATGGAGGAGGTTGCTGAAGTTTCAGAGACATCGACGTCAGCAGTATAACCGACGTCGATCAACACTAGGCAGACAGGGATCGACGTCGGTTGCCTGTGTGTTTCAGAACTGTTCGTTGCATGAACAATTAGTTTGTTGAACTGATTGTTTGCATGTAAAGGCTATTTCTAGTCTTGAGCTACGTGTCTATTATTAGTAAATTAAGAGTCTAAGTTATTGTTTAAGTCTGGGATCTATTTATAGACCCATTGGCATGTATTGTAATGATGAACTAAAAAAGGAAGGCAAGGAAGATCCTTCCATTGTAAGATCATTGAGTTGCAAGTTGTTGCAAGCTCATAGGAGATCTACATGTGTAAGTAAGGTCTGTTGAATTGCAGGTTACTGGTTCATGGGAGATCTACTTGAAGTACTTTAGAGTGCTTGGTACTGGCAGGGTTATTACTGACTGGTTGGAAAGGTGAACACCAATTCTGTGTGTGAGTTGTGTGTTGGGACCATTTTTGGTAGGAGAGTGAACTCTTGATTGAGAATTACTGGGAGCCCTTGAGGTGTGGGAAGCCTCTGAGAGGTGGAAGAAGAAGTGGCATCTTTTTTATTGTATTTTCTTTCTGAATGAGTATTAATACAAGATAGTGTATTGTCTCTCATATTTTGTGTCATTTGTGAATTTTAGTTACTTGTTACTTCTGGTTAATTCTGCATGTTTAATTGCTTGTATTTGGTAATCATATTGTGCTCTTTCTGAGGAGCAAGATCCTAACAAGTGGGATCAAAATAGGTGTGTTGTTCTGGATTCCCCAACATCTGGTATCAGAGTTTTTGGTTGGGATACTAACATGGTGGTTCAGATCTGGTTAGTGTGTGTTGATTACAAGTTACTCACAGGGGTTTCTGTTTGAGTGGGAGTAGAGCAATGGTAGAAGAAAGTAAGCTACGAATGGAGAAGTTTAATGGCAAGAACTATCAATTATGGAGGATGCAGATTGAAGATTATCTGTATCAAAAATATTTGTACTTACCGTTGGGTGGGGTTGATTGCAAGCCTCGGGATATGAAGGATGGAGAATGGGAGGTTCTTGATCGGAAGGCTCTGGGATCTATAAGGTTGAGTCTTGCCTCATCTATGATTTCCAACTTATCACACGCTAAGACAATGATAGAGTTGATGGAATCTTTGGCAAATTTATATGAAAAACCCTCAGCTTCTAATAAGGTATTTCTTATGAAGCAATTATTTAATTTGCAAATGTTGGATGGTGGATCTGCACATAGTCATCTTAGTGATTTCCATGGTTTAGTAAACCAGTTAAATTCAGTCAATATTGTTTTTGATGATGAAATTAAGGCTTTCTTAATCTTATGCTCATTACCTAAAAGTTGAGAGAGTTTGGTAATGGCAGTTAGTAATACTGCGTCTGCTTCTAAAATCTTAAAAGTGGATGATGTTGTGAGTGTAATCTTGAATAAAGAGATTTGCAGGAAAAGCACAGGTGAATCATCAGGAAATGCTTTGAGTGTGGAAATCAAGGGAAGGCAAAGAGAGAAGATCAAGCGTGGGAGATCAAGGTCAAAGATAGGCAAGAGATCCAAGTCCAGGTATGGTAGAATAACCTGCTGGAAATGTGGAAAACAAGGGCACTTAAAGAGAGATTGTTGGTTGGGTAAAGATCAGCATGAAGGACATGAAGAAGAAGCAGATGTTGTAGATTATGTTGCACAAGATGCTCTGGTATGTTCCTTAGTTAAAGTAGAATCTTGGGTTTTAGATTCTGGTGCCTATTTTCATGCATCCCCAAATAGGGAATTTTTTCATAAGTATGTCCAAGGAGACTTTGGAGAAATTTGTTTAGGGGATGGTAAGTCTTGTTAGATGGTTGGTAAAGAGAAAGTGAAGCTGAAATTACAGACATGTAACACATGGGTGTTGAAGGAGGTCATGCATGTCCCAGTTCTGGAGTAAAATTTGATTTCTATAAGAAGTTTGGGTGATGAGGGTTGCACAGTAACTCTCACAGCGGACTCTTGGAAGGTTACCAAGGGTGCACTTGTTGTAGCAAGAGGTAAGAAAGTAGGTACGCTTTATCTATCTACTTGTATTACTGATTCTCTTTCTGGGTTATCTACTTCAGCTGTAGATTCAAAGATGTGGCTTAATAGGCTTGGTCACATGAATAAGAAGGAGATGCATGTTCTTGAGTTAAAGGGTATGCTTTCTGATTTGAAAAGCATGAATCGAGATTTTTGTATGCAGAAGAAGAAGGTAACGTTTCTTGAGGAATCCGATGTTAGTGACAAGAACAGGAAAGCCTTGGTTTTCAAGGAGAAGGTGACGAACAAAGATCAGTCAAAGGGGCTGAAGAATTCTGAGCAAAGCAAGGGTGATTTGGACAAGGGTTTGATCCAAAAGGAGCTCGCGGGTAGAAGTCATTTCTCACAAGAAAAACATAGAGACCAACGTCGGTTAGAAAATTGGCGTCGGCATCCAGACAGGGACTGATGTCGGCTATGTACAGCCCGACATCGGTGACTCGGGGACAGATAAACATCGGCGTCGGTCAGGGGGAACTGACGTCGGTGATGAGGCAGTCGCATGGAACTGACATCGATCGGGTGCAGACTGAGATGTGACCGGTATCAGTCACTGAGACAGATTTAGGTGGACAACAAGCTGTCAAAGAGTCTCAAGCACCCATATGGAGGACTTAAAGGGTATGTAAGCCTCAAATTCGTCATTTCCCTTCTTTACACTACTTGTTGCTCACTTATGGTAAAGAACCAGGAAGTTGTTAAAGAAGCAGAGCATGTAGATCCAGGAAACAGTGGGAGCTTGGCATGGATGAAGGATGTGATTCCTTGGAGGAGAACCAAATAGGAGTTTTTGGGTGGAGTTGCCAGCTGGAAGAAAGCACTGAGAGACGAATGGATGTTCAAGATGAAGAAGAGCAAAAATGGACATGTGAGACAGAAGGCCAAGGTATATGGTCTTGAATAAGCTGTAGGACAATGGAGGTTTGATCATTGTGTTTCTCTTTACCAGGTTGGATAATATTAGCTACATTATCCTATTATTGTATGATGTGTTTGTTGCAGGGTTACATATACAGGGAGTTGCTGAACTAAAGGTAAAGTTAGTTCAGAGGGATGTCATGAAAAATCTGGGAGCAGTAAGATTCTTTGGCATGAGTGTGTTCTAGGGACATGGAAGGTCACAGGTTGACTTTGTTTCAGGATGATTGTGTGAGACCAGTTAGCACGCCGATGGTTGGATAGTTCACATAACAGTGTCTTGATTCACATAATGAGGTTAAGTGCATGGTATGTACTAAACCTAAGTTTTCCCAAGTAGTGGGAGTTGTCAGAAAGTTAGGAGCCAATCCGAGAAAGAAGCATTGGAGGGCAGTTCAGTGGATTCTCTGGTTTTTGAGAGGGACCAACAGTAGGTGCACATGCTATGCAGGGTCAAGTTCTTTTCTACATGGGTTTGTAGATGCGGATGTAGTACGTGATTTGGGTGATAGCAGGTGCACCACAAGATTTGTGGTGGTTGGTCTTCAAGAGTGATCTTGAAGAGGGATACAAAGCCAAGGGAACAAACTAGATGATGTACAAGTACAAGTACAGTTACAGCTATTTATCTCCAAGTGGGAGATTATTAGGTTGTGGAGCTAAAAGCTTCAACTATGTAGACATGGAGGAGGTTGTTGAAGTTCCAGAGACACCGGCATCGACAGTATAACCGACGTCGATCATGATGAATGCAGAAGGCAACCAGCATCCACAGGGAGTCGACCGACGTCGGTCAGCACTAGGCAGACAGGGACCGACGTCGGTCGCCTGTGTGTTCTAGAACTGTTCATTGCATGAACAGTTAGTTTTTTGAACTGATTGTTTGCATGTAAAGGCTATTTCGAGTCTTGAGCTGCGTGTCTATTATTAGTAAATTAAGAGTCTAAGTTATTGTTTAAGTTTGGGATCTATTTATAGACCCATTGGCATGTATTGTATTGATGAGCTAAAAAAGGAAGGTAAGGAAGATCCTTCCATTGTAAGATCATTGAGTTGCAGGTTGTTGCAAGCTCATAGGAGATCTACATGTGTAAGTAAGGTCTGTTGAATTGCAGGTTGTAGGTTCATGGGAGATCTACTTGAAGTGCTTTAGAGCGGTTGGTACTGACAGGGTTATTACTGACTGGTTGGAGAGGTGAACACCAATTCTGTGTGTGAGTTGTGTGTTGGGACCATTTTTGGTAGGAGAGTGAACTCTTGATTGAGAATTATTGGGAGCCCTTGAGGTGTGGGAAGCCTCTGAGAGGTGGAAGAAGTGGCATCTTCTTTATTGTATTTTCTTTCTGAATGAGTATTAATACAAGATAGTGTATTGTCTCTCATAGTCTGTGTCATTTGTGAATTCTAGTTACTTGTTACTTCTGGTTAATTCTGCATGTTTAATTACTTGTATTTGGTAATCATATTGTGCTCTTTCTGAGGAGCAAGATCCTAACAAGTGGGATCAGAACAGGTGTGTTGTTCTGGATTCCCCAACATTTTGGTTGTGGAATTTAGAAACAAACAAAATTATTAGAAGCTGGGATGTAGTTTTTAATGAGAAGGTGATGTACAGTGATCAGCTCAAGAGGCTAAATAATTCTGAGCAGGGCAATCTTGATTTGGAAAAGGTTATGATCCAAAATGAGCTCGTGGGTAAAAATCATCACTCATAGGAAAACATAGAGACCGACGCCGGTCAGGAAACTGACGTCGGTGACCAAGAGAAATCGACGTTAGTTAGGTGCAGACCGACATCAGCTAGAGATGACTGAGATTGGTCATTGACAGAAAGAAATTTGGGCGGACAGCAAGTTGTCAATGAATCTCAAATGCCCATAAGGAGGTCTGAAAGGGTAAGTAAATCTCCAATTCGTTATTCCCCTTCTTTATACTATGTGTTGCTCACTGATGGTGGAGAACCAGAAAGTTTAGATGAGGCAATACATGTAGAATCCAGGAGATAGTGGGAGCATGGCATGAATGAGGAAATTGATTCCTTGGAAAAGAACCATACGTGGGATTTGGTTGAGTTGCCAGTCAGAAAGAAAACACTGAAAAATAGATGGGTTTATAGGTTAAAGGAAGGAGAGAATAGACAAATGAGACATAAGGCCAGGTTGGTAGTAAAGGGATTTGCACAGAAACTAGGTATTGATTTTGGTGAAATTTTTTCTCCTGTAGTAAAGATGACTTCTATTCGGACTATATTGTCTTTAGTTGGTATTGAGGATTTGCATCTTGAGCAGCTTGATGTTAAAACAACGTTTCTTCATGGAGATTTGGATGAAGAGATATATATATATATATATATATATATATATATATATATATATATATATATATATATATGGATCAACCGAAAGGTTTTGAGGTCAAAGGTAAGGAGAAACTTATGTGCAGGTTGAAGAAAAGCTTATATGGTCTTAAGCAAGCTCCAAGACAATGGTATTTAAGGTTTGACAGGTTTATGACAGAGCATGGCTTTAGTAAATATCAATCTGACCATTGTGTTTATTTTACTAGATTGGATAATGGTAGTTATATTATCCTGTTGCTGTATGTAGATGATATGCTTGTTGCAGGTTCACACATGCAGGAAATTACTGAGCTAAAGGTAAAATTAGCTCACACATTTGCCATGAAGGATTTAGGAGTAGCAAAGAAAATCCTTGGCATGAGTATTAAGAGAGACAGGAAAAATCACAGTTTGATTTTGTCTCAAGAGGATTATGTGAATAAGGTGTTGGAGAGGTTTTATATGCAGGATGCAAAACTGGTAAGCACACCTATGGCTGGACACTTCAAGATGAGCAAAGAATAGTGTCCTAAATCACACGGTGAGGTTGAGTACATGAGCAGTGTTCCATATGCTTCAGTAGTTGGGAGCTTGATGTATGCAATGGTATGTACTAGACCTGCTATTACCCAAGCAGTGGGAGTTTTCAGCAAGTTTATGGCCAATCCAAGAAAGGAGCACTGGAAAGTAGTTCAATGGATTCTCAGATATCTGGGAGGGACCAACAGTAGGCATTTATGTTATGGAGGGTCAAACACTTCTCTACATGGGTATGTAGATTCAGATATGGCAGGTGACTTGGATGGCAGGAGAAGCACCAAAGGATATGTGTTCATTGTTGGTGGAATGGTGGTTAGCTGGATTTCAAAGTTGTAGAAGGTTGTTGCCTTGTCTACTACAGAGGTAGAATACATTGCAGTCATAGAGGCTAGCAAGAAAATGATATGGATGACTCGATTCATGGAAGAGTTGGGAAAGGAGCAAGAGAGTTGTAGATTGTACAGTGATAGTCAAAGTGTAATTCATTTGGCAAAGAATTCAGCCTTTCATTCAAGAACCAAACATATACATCTTAGGTACCACTTCATTAGACAGGTATTGGAGGATGGACAGTTGAAGCTAGAAAAGATCCATATGGATAAGAACCCTACTGATATGTTAACAAAGCCAGTAACAAAGGAGAAGTTGAATCTTCATTCAAATTTTGTTGGTCTTCAAGATTGAACTTGAAGATGGAGACACAAGCTAAAAACAAGCTAGAGGATGTTGTTGTATAGGTACAGGTGCAGCTATTTATCTCCAAGTGGGAGATTGTTGAGTTATGGAGTTAAAAGCTTCACTGATGAGCTAGGTTGAGGTTGCTGAGTTTACACAGTAACCGACATTAGTTACATAGTTGATCGACATCGACAGTATCATCAACATCGATCAGGAATATACACAGGACCGACCGACATCAGTCACATGTAGACCGACATTGACAATTGTGCGTTTGCATGCGTTTCCAGAATTAGATTTGTTATAATTTTAGGAGAACAATTGGTTTATATGTAAAGACTAATTTTAGTCTTGAGCCTGTTTTTCTAATTATTGTTTGCCTTGGATCCTATTTAAGAGACCCATGGGGTAGTATTGTAATTAAGAAGAAAGAAAAGAGGGAATAACAACTCGGTTATTGAGTTGATTGTAATTGATTGAGAGAGAGAGAGAACTCTTGAGAGAGAAATACTGTACACCGAAGAGGTGTGGGAAGAGTGAGATTTCTTCATTGTATTTTGGAAGAGTTTAATGCAAGATTGGTTGTTTCTTGTATCTCCTATTATTTGTTGTTTCTGATTTCTAGTTACTTATTACTTCTGGGTTAATTTCGTGTTTAGTTGCTTATACAAAAGTAATCAATTGTACTCCAAGTTCCTAACAACACCAACGAGCAAAGGAACAATTATACAACAAGTGATATGTTGTTTCTTCCTCTTCTTTGCAAAGGCAACACCTTGAAGGGTCAATAAACCTGATCTTTCTTAGGTGATCTTAAGTCAAAATATGGCCATGAACCGCCAACCAATCAAAAGCCCCTACTTTTTGTAAACCCTCTTTATTCCAACGGAGAAAATTAGCCCAACTTAGAGCATCATCTTCTGCTCCCACCATCTGATAACCTAATCTAACAGATTAATGGCTTGTCTTAGCTCCAATCCAATGTAATTGATCTTCTTAATTTTTTAGAAAGATTTTTCATAAATGAAGACAAGATTCCAAAGACAATTTCTTTAGAGGGATTGGAAGATCTTGAAAACTTTTCCAATTGTTGGCTACTTTACTGGAATTAGATTCTTGAGCCACATAATCCCTGATATGCTCCATTGATTTTCTAAAAAAACTTTAATCTAACTATTTGCAAACTCCCCTACCAGAGGCCAATGGCCATCCAAGAATCCATCCAAAAATCTGCTTTCCTACCATTATTAACTGACCAAGAAACATGATGTCCTATCACTACTTTACACTTCAACATGAAATTACAAATATGAGATCCTCTAAGAGGATATTCTATAGAAACTATTCTTTTTGGAGAGTCTGAATCTAGATATTTTGCTTTGAGAAGCCTACACCACAATCTGCTAGAATTGGAAATCATTTGCCAAACCAATTTTGCTCCCAAAGCTAAATTTTGCAAAGAAATATTCTTTATACTGCCCCCTCCTTTTTATTTTCTTTTACACACACTGTCCCATTTCATTATAGGAATTTTTTTGTCTTCCCCATAGCCTTGCCAAAGAAAATTCCTCATGGTTTTATTCATGGAATTAATAATATGCTCTGGAGGAGAAAACATCAAGAAGCAGTAAATTGGAAGAGCACTTAACATGGCCTTGATCAAATTAATTCTTCTTGCTAAGAAGAACCACCTTCATTTCCATGAACTAATACATGATTTAAATCTATCTAGTATATTCTTTCACATCTCTTTGGAGTCAGATCCTTTGAAAAAAGGAACCCCAAGATATTTTCTTTGGAGTTTCCCAATTTTGAAACCAAAAATCCTGCTTAAATTAGTTTCAACCCTTTGGCCACAGTTGACAAAATGGATTTTTGACTTACCCGCATTTACTTTTTGCCAAGAAGTTACTTCATAGCCTCTCAAGATACTTTTGAATTCCTTATCTTCCTCAACTGTTGCTTTGCCAAATAGGAAAGTGACATTTGTAAATTGATGATGTGTAAGACAATCAAAGTTATCCACCACTTACAAGCCCTGAAGCCTTTCTCTATTCTGCGTAGATTTCACATCTCTCCCCAAGGCTTTTGCCATGACGATGAAAAGAAATGGTGATAGAGGATCCCATTGCCTCAAACCTCTTGAGATAGGAAAGAATCTAGAAGGGCTCCCATTCACTAATAAAGAGAATTTAGTATTTGAGACACAACTATAGATCCAATCACACCAATCTTTACTAAAGCTAAATTTAAAAAGAATTTTAAATAAGAATCTCCAATTGACTCAATCATATGGTTTACTATTGTCCAGTTTTACCATCATGCCTTTTTGATGATTGCGATTTAGGGAATGCATGATTTCATGATCTACAATAATGCCTTTTTGTATACTTCTACCTGGTTCAAAACCAGCTTGTTCATCAAAAATGATATTATCTAGAAGGGATTTCATTCTTTTAGCAATGGCTTTTGAAATTATCTTATAGATTTTATTGCACAAAGCCACTGGTCTAAAATCCAAAAAGGAATCCTGGGCCTCACCTTTTGGAAATAAAGAGATGAAGGTCATATTAATTTCCAGCTACACTTTCCTCTTTTTCCTAGATTCTTCCACCATATCCAACACATCCAAACCCACTATTTCCCAAAAGGATTGAAAAAAAGCTACTGAAAAACCATTCGGACCCAGAGCTTTATATTTGACCATAGAAAAGACCACTTTTTTGATTTATTCAAGTGAGAAAGGGGAAAACAACCTCTCATTCATTGCTTGAGAGATTACTTCTGGTATATACTGAAGAAAATCATTCTGAGCATGCAAATTATAATTGGGTTCATCATTTAATTAGTGCTGAAGAAACAACCACTTCTTGCCTAATTTCCTCTAAGGATTCCAAGGTCACCCTTTGTCTCAAAAAAATGTGGGAAATTCTATTCACCTTTTTTCTTGCTTTCATCGATTGATGGAAAAAGGTAGAATTGTTGTTACCTTCTTTAAGCCAACTCTCTCTAGATTTATGTTTCCAATAAATCTCTTCCTTGTAAAGAATTTATTCATACTCACTAGTCAAATCTTTTTCCTAATGATAGTCTGCCACATCCATCCCAGTATTAAACACTTTCTCATTCAAAGAGTTTAGCTCATATTCAATCCTAGCTTTCTCTTGAAAAATATTCTTAAAGTTTTCCCAATTCTAGCCTTTAAACTTCTCCTTCAATAACTTCAGCCGTTTAGACATTTGCACCATTTTTGAACCTTAGGTATCAGGCAATTTGTCCACTAATATTTTAGTAAATAAAAAATGGATCCATCACACAACCACATTAATTCAAACTTAAAAGGACATCTCTTAGGAGGAGAATCAGGATTAATAGTCAAAACAATCAGAAGGTGATCAAACCCTGAATGTTGAGTGACCCAACAATCTAATTTACTATTACTCTGAAACCAATTAGAGGAAGAAAAAAACTTATCCAACCTCTCAAAAATATTATCCTTGCCCAACCATCTATTATTCTAGGTAAACTAACCTAAATTCAAAGAAATATCTTCAAATCATTATGTTTTAAAAATTTGCCAAAATCTTGACTTGCCTAAGAGATAGAGAAAAAACCTCCTTGCTTATCCTTTTGACTCAAGATGATGTTAAAATCACCCCCTAAAACCACCTTTTCTTGTTGAAAATCTTTTATAAAGGTATAAATTTCAGCCTAAAGGGTGGATTTTGAACCACCTCCTTATGGACCATAAATGTTAACCAACAAAAACTGAAGATCTGATTGAAAGCTAGAAATCTTACCAACTTGCCAAAAATGGCCTGAAGCTAGAATATCAAGTTTGGTAGAAAGGGAGAACATAATAAATCTATACCCCTGAAACATGTTAAGCTTCTAGAAAGACCCCTTTCCAACATTACCCTAATAGACTCAAACAACCTTTTGCTTCCCTTGTGTTAAGTTTGGTTTCTTGAAACAACAATATGTTTGGTCTTTCTAAAGTTAAAGGTGCTTAATGAGCCACCTTTTGTTAGAGGTGTTCAATCCCCTAACATTCCAAGATATTACCTTCATGTTGACAGAGGAGGGAATTCCACCCCCCACTTTGCAACATCTAAAAAACCTTCCAATGTACCTTGAGTTCTAGCTAAAACTTCACCTTTTGTATGTTATGCAAGATTTTTCCTACCTTTTTTGATATTCGGACCCCAATTGGGTTTAGAGATTTTGATCTTAGACTTATCTATTGATATAACTTCTTTGGAATTTAAATCTACTTCAAAATCCTCTTCTACCTCTTCTTCTGACTCTTTTTCAGAAACTAATTCTTCTTCCTCATTGCTAGAAATTGTTTGCTCTTTCTCTACTTATCCCTTCTTCTTCTTATTGCTTTCCAAGACCATTTGACTCTTCAAAACTATCTCTCTGATATTAAGTGTTCTTTCTCAAGGAAATCACAATTTTTAATCATTGAAGTTGGATAAATGACTTCAGTAGAACCAATTTTAACCAAAAGCTCCTCTCTTACCTTGATTTTATCTAAAAGACTATCGCTAATTGCCTTCTTTGAAAGCTAATGTAGTGCCTTTGTTTTAGGTGTTTTCAAAGATTGCTTCTTTCCTTGAGATGCCTACTTCACTTTCCACTAAGGGACACATTTGATCGATTTTTTTTGAAGAGGACTCCTTTTATTCTTACAATATTTTTGAATATGCCCTAGTTGATGATAGCCATAACATCTGAAAGGAATGTTTCCCACATCTATCCTTTGATGCCATTCTCTCCCTACTATTTTGATAATAACAAATTCTAGAATCTCTAGATCCAAATCCAAATCAACCCTAACCCTTGCATAAGCCTCTCTCTCACCTTTCAAGGAAATGACATCAATTTCCACCATACCCCCACCAAATTTCCTAAAGCAGTTAAACAATCTTTGATCTAGTATTCAAGAGGAAGTCCATAAAATCTTATCCAGGTAGGGTAACTCTCCTTTCTAGCTTTTAAGGGATCAAAATTAGGGCTCCAATTTTGAATCTAAATACCCAATCCTTTTAGTGACCATTTTTTGACCTTAAGGATTTTTTCTTTATCCTTTCTAGATAAAAAAGTTGCCTCAAAGAAACCCCTTGGTAAAAAACTCACCTTCACTTCCTTGCCCCATTTCTCTTTAACCTAGAGTTCTATGGCCCATATCACCGACCATTTACCAACACATTTGTAGATTAGGGCACAATCAGAGAGTAACTGAATCTTAGCATTAAATTGGTCTGAAGACCAATCAAGGGTTTTAGCTTCTCCCAAATTCTCTTCAACCCCAAAAGATGCCCCCAGGCTAGGCTCCTTAGCCATTGGTCTCTCAACACCCTCCTCCTTATGGGGAAAACTTACTAAGGACTCTACCCTCACCCGATTCTCTAGAGCCTCTATGGATTTATTACTATCATAAAAAACCTTTGACTCTTGAAGACACTGTCCCAACTTCTTTCCTTTCCAATGGTTGCCAATTTTTCCCCTGCTTACCTCCATATCTTCCTCTATCACTGCATCCAAAATCTTTTGATGATATCTCTTTTCATGATTACCCCCCAATTTACTTTTTGCTTTAGCCAAAATTTGAAAATGTAGCACAACCGTGTCTTTCTAACCTTTTAAAGACTCTCTTATCATGTTGTGATCCCTTTCATTGATCTTTCTTCATCACTTCATTCTTCAGTTCTCGGCTCACTCCTCCACTCACTCACACCATGACCACCCCTTCACACTTGAGATTTACTTCTAAAGGTGATTCTATTTATTATTAGAACGTATAAATGTAACTATTTTTTATTAAGTAATGTCTTTTAATCGAAGCTTGAAATTGGTTTGGGACACAATCGAGACCTAGATTCTAATTTATTAACCACAAAATACCACCACTAACGGTCTGAGATTCACACCAATAACTATGAACGGACTTGAGAATCACACTAATATCCATTAATGGCCTTGATAAATGCACTAATTACCATGAAGGCCTTAGAAATCACACCAACAACCAATAAAGACCTCAAGATTCGCACCAATGGCCATGAACAACCAAACATCGACAACAACCATAATTGGCCTTAAGAATGTAAATGGCTACAACCGGCCTCATATGCCATTCTTGATATTTGAACTTAGGTGGGACTTGGAACAACCAAACCACTTAACCAACTCATCTAGATCTCATTGGCGTATCAATGTAATTATTATTAATCAAAAAATAATAATATATAATAATAGTTACAATAATAAGGTGGAGGGTTATTATCCTAAAGTTGATTCTATTTCATTTAGTGAATCTTTTTATCTCTTATTGACACAACCTCACTCACTAATCATAACACTCACAACACAACTATAAACTTATTTTATGAATGACACGAAGAGCTACAATTACTAAGATTGTAATAATAACATAAAAAATGCACAATAGTAAGGAATCATGAAGAATAAATAACTCATCATGAGTTAATGAACTAAATTATCAACTAGTAACATATGCCATTTCCTTTATAAATGGATCATAATTAGAAGCTTTCAAATTACATAAGATTGACTTCTAAACTATTAAGGGATTTAATTATATGGGAACTTTCACACTAAATACTAAATCGTTGAGGATCAAGTATGTGAGTTTTTAGTAGATATAGGCATGATAGATTTGAATAACAATGTCTCTCACGAAGCACCAATGGTCTGCCCACCCCTTTTAAGGTGCACATTTTTAAGGCATGCACTCAGAGAGATTGAAATTAGATAGGTCATTGCAATAGAGAAAGCATCAGTAAATGATAAAGTTTAAAAATATTATGTGTATACATATGTCCCACCTAAATCTTATCACATGTCACCAAAGTGCAACATGGGATGCAAGAACACAACAATTCAATAACTGAGCTAACAAAGTGTAGTATGAAAATAAATGTTAAAAGTAAATGAACGTAACTAAAAGTACAATATACATACCTTGGCTTACTTTTCCAGTTGAATGACTATATGGAAATATAATAGTCTCAGTCGTGAAAGGCACAATACCTACATTTGAAAAAACCTAGGGATACAAGGCTAAAAATAAAAGTAATGTGTGTATATGCAGGATAGGTAAAGCAAAAATAGAAAACTATCAAAACTAATTAAATTACTTATAAAATTGATAAGCTAGGATTGTGAAGGCTAGGTTAAAACCAAAATACCAAGCATGTAATGAAAAAATGATGACAAATGAATGTAGAACACACTAGATCATGTGAAAAAACATATAAAACATTGTAAGTAAGTGAAATATCAATGTAATCATATAAAGATATGTAAGTAAATGAGTGGAAGCTCATGTAAGATAAGCATGCCAAATCAAACATAAAGGAAACATAAATGATTAAAAATTTAAATTTAAATCAAAATGTAAGATATTCATGCCAAGTCAAACATAAAGAAAAACATGAATGATTGAAAATGAAAATTTAAATCAAAATGTAAGACAAGCATGTCAAGTCAAACATAAATAAAAACATGAATGACTGAAAAATGAAAATGTAAGTCAAAATGTAAGGTAAGCATGTCAAGTCAAATATAAAGAAAAACATGTAAGCATGTAAAATGTCCTATGTAAGACAAGTGAAGTCCACAAAAATCAAGCAAAAACATGATGGATAAATTAAAAATAAAAAACACTAAATAATAAGAACTCAAACTTAGTGCTTGGTCTAAAATTCAATGTAAGAAAACTCAACCACCTAATGACATGAATAATATGATGATGAAATGTTGTGGTAAGAAAATGTGAAGGGATATTTGTGAGGAAAACTTGGTTCTATCTGAGGTATTATAATATAACTTAAAAACCAAAAACTAAGAGGCATAATAAGGAAAATATGAACAATGATGTGATCAATTGAAAGTAATATCCAACAAGGGGATATCAAGAATAATGTGATGTAGATAAGGAATGTGGGGCACCAAATGGGTGATGTGAACATCTTTAGTAGGAACAAGACACACTAGACAAGCGGATGAGGTTAAGAACTGTCAACATCAAGGGCTTAACAAACTCCAACTAGTGAACACAAAGCTTTGGATAACAAGTGAATACATAGATCATCCAATGAAGGCTATATGCATGAAAATTAAAATGTTCCTACCTTCCCACAATGCATTCACCCATCCTCAACACCCCTTATAGAGTTGTCAGTCTACTACAAAGATCGGGTAGTTATGTGAGAATGTAGGTAACACTAAAATGTAGGAAAATAGTATGATATAATGAGACCTCCTACCCTAGTATACTAACCTACCACACCCTAATGGACCTTGGCTCTATCATGAGGTGAACTATGGAGTTTGAGCTTCGAAAAAGATAGGAGATGTGCCAACTTAAGATAATGGCTTTTGGTGTGATCTAAATTTTTAGATAATTACCTTTTAATTATATTTTATTGTATGATACATGGCTTTGGAATCTTTTGGAATTTTCATTTCCTCCTCCATACAGATTTGAAAAACCAATCATGAGAGAAATAGGTGACAAACATAAGAGAGCTTACACTTGAACACTAGATAAAAGGACATAAGAGAGCTTACACTTGAACACTAGATAAAAGGACCTAAAGACCATGGTGTATAAAGACTCCTAGACTTGCCCATAAATAAGTGTTCAATCTCAAAATTAACCAATGTGTGCCTCAAATGAAATGAAACAATGAAAATATGGGGAACATGAAAGATCCATCCATGTAATAAGTGATACAATGATGAATATGCTCATATTTGATCACAAGGAGGTAAACTAGTTTTATGAAAGGGGTAAGGGAGATGCTATGATAGTCATGTCACTAGGGAAGCCATATTAACCTACAAAAGATCCAATAAAATCACCAACTAAAGTAGTAGTTATCTTAAAATAGGGAGAAGGAAATTATCATCCCAAAGTAAGGGGATTATAAATAAGTGCCTAAGAATCACAAAAGACAAAGGGAAAAAATGACAAAAATGTGATGAAATAAAAACTTGAAGGTTGTACCTAAGAACCACAGTGGAAACAAAGGCCAAAAGTAATGTGATATAAATCCAAAGAATAAAAAAGAAAAAAATGGTGTAAGTAAAGTGAAATAAAACCAAGGAACCACAAAGAAAACAATGGTGCTAAAAGGATGCAAAATGACATAAGACATACAAAAATAAAATAAACATGAGACATAAATAAAAATAAAACCAATCCTAACATCTATATAAAATATGATCATGTGAAATACAAGCCTGTGTCTTTAAAGGTTTTTTAAGTTGAATTTGTTTATGATGGTAAAATGTATAAGAAGATTAGGCATCATAGGATGACCTAAAGGGTAATTTGATGTATATATGGGAATCAAAATGTGCCCCAAAGTGTGAAATAACAAGATGCCCCTGTCGGAATAATGCATATTTAAGCTTACCTAGGGTTAATATGGTAAGTTATTTATTACCGAGGGTTAATTTATTTTATTGTTGAGAATCTCTCAACAATATATTTGTTCCTAGTATGAGAAAACAAATAGTTTGGTTTCTCTATTTTTTAATCACTACAAATAGTTTGTTGTCGTGAAACAAACTATTTGTATTATATATACTTTACAATATATGAGAAATAAATGAGAGATTAATGAGAGAATACAGAGAATTTTGTGGATTATCACCTATTTTTTAGGTGTGAGAAATTTATTTTATTCTCTGATATTATTTGCAGGTTATTTGTTGTGGGTTCTTTCTCCTGGATTGATCATGTGGATCCTGTGTATCTCCTGCTCATTCTTTCATGGTATCAGAGCTTGGAGTTCCAGTTGAAGATCCTCTTCACTAAAATTTTCATCTTTTAACATATTCAAAAACATTATTTTATTGATGTGTTACAGATATTTTTTATTCTCTCAAATACTGGTTCTTGTTTACAAGTTTTTTGGAAAATTTTGTACTTTATGCTCATTAAATGACCGTACAGATTTCCAAAATCAGATTTTTTTTCATAGGGGCATAGAAAATCAAGTCATAAATCCATTTAAATTTGAATTTTCTCATTTGGACCAGGTCGTACAGCTCTTTCCTTCAAAATCCTGCTGACTGGTCCCTGTTGGCAGACTGTAGTACCTGCCCATTTTTTTGATGTGGCAGATCGTACGGTTGACTTTTTTGAAATTTAAGACCTGTTTGTGAAATCTGACTGTTATATATTTTATTCCATATAAATTTGGATGAATTTGGATCAGGCCGTACAGTGTTTTGGAAGCTTACAACATGAATTTAAAATCTATTTTTTTGTCTGCTGCATAGCCGTACATTTTTCTCATTTTTGAACGCCTTATGATGTATAAAATCAAAATGTGAAAATTTCATGTGATAGAAGACTTCCAAGGATTTCATTTCATGCTGAGAAGGATGGATTTGGACCAGGCCGTATAGTATTTTTTGTAGATCCAGTGGAGCCATTTTGCATTTGCTGAGAGGTGTTTTTCCTTGGCTGTGTTTACAAAATTTCTCAGATATTTCATTGACCACCACGCCTTGCTGGAAAAAGAGTTTATTTATGATAAAGCCAAAGATTATTCAGCTTTTATCTCACACATGTGAGTCATTTTGGATTTTTTATATTAATTTTTTTAATTTTTTAGTGGTTTAAATTGAAATCTCTAGCTTTGAAAGTACAAATTTGACTTTGCTAAAGCGGCTAGAGATATTTTGTTAAAAATTTGTAGGGAGGAAGTCTTGGGGTCAAATCCCCCTAAATTTTTTTTTTTGAATAAAGCCATTTTTTAATTTTGTATAAGCTAAGGCTAAATATTTTTTCGTCGGGAGACGTTAAATTGTAATGGGAGGGGTGTTTTTTGAGGAAAAATGAATGTCTAGGTTGTTCTTGTCAACATCATCGTCTTCCTCGGGAATGGAATCCCGATTGTTTTAACCCCTAAATTCTAAAAATTACCATGTTTGGAAGCCAAAAATGCAACAACTCCTTCAATCAAAGGGCTTATGGAGAATTTTTTCTAAAACAACACCTGCAACATTCACCACTGAAAAAGACAAATATGCATATGGTTGTAAGTAGGATGAGGCTCTTGGATTGATTTGCCTCAATGTCTCAGATAATCTTCAATTTCACATTGAAGATGCTACTACACCAAAAGAGGTATGGGAAAAATTTAAAACCCTATTTGGCAAAGTTAATGAGTTTAAAATTTTGCAATTAGATGTAGAATTGAGTACTCTCTCTCCATCAGATTTCCCTTCAATAGATGAATTCTTGGCAAACTTCAAATTTATAAGGTCACAATTGAAAGTTGGTGACAAGGATAAAAGTGATCAGGAGTACATTTTCATGATTTTTTTAAAGTTGAAAGGACCATATAGTGTTTTTTCCTCTGTTTTTTATACTATGATGGATACATTAGGTGATGAATTCAAATGGCCTTCCTTTGAAGTTTTTTGTGAAAGATTGACTAGGGAGCAAACAAAATTAATGGCCTTAGATGCTCTACCTGGTCCTAGTCATGTTCTAGTTGCTAATTCTTCTAAAGGAAAACCTTCACCTAAGTCTAAACAAAAGCAAGCACCTTTAAATAACCCTCCAGAGTCCACCACCCAAACACCTCATCATTATAAATCTACTAAGACCAACAAGTCCTTTAAGCAAAAGAAGAAAACATTTGGTCCATGTAATTTTTGTGGTGGTCCTAATCATGATGAAAGTAGATGTTTTAAGAAGATGGAAGCATTAGAGGTAACGATCAGACAACACAAAATTTCCATTCCATCTCCATCTCCTTTTACTTCTCCTACAGGAAAAGGGAAATCACTTTCAGCTAGGGCTATATCTTCATGTCATGATCAGTGGATTTTTGACTCAGGTGCTTCTCACCATCTCACACATTCTAAGGATCTATTGTCTTCTCTTACAGATTACAGTACATCACATATTGTTATGGGTAACTCCTCACATATTGAAGTTTTGGGATCTGGTACTGTTGATAAACAAGATGGATGTTTTAACAATGCATTACTTGTACCCCAAATATCTTCTAATCTTCTCTCTGTATATCAAATATGTAATTTTGGTACTGGTAAAACTATGGAGTTTACTTCACATGATGTTGTAATAAGAGAATGTAATGATCCTAGTGAGATAGTTGCTACAGGTACAACAGACCATACTGCAAGACTCTATACTTTTGATAAGTTTGAGTCTTTTATGTCTTTTGGTTCTTCACTTATAGCACATGGTAATAATCTCAGTAAATTGTGGCATGAGAGATTAGGACATTTGAGTTATGGATATATGCAACAAATGAGTACAAAACATCTTGTAAAAGGCCTTCCTAAGGTCTCATGTATTGATGGGGTGTGTCCTGGTTGTCTAGTTGGTAAACAGCACCAGGATCCATTTCCAGTTGGTAAGGCCACACGTACAAATGCACCCTTAGAGTTGGTTCATAGTGATTTGATGACTTTTCAAACTCATTCTTTTTTAGGGGCTAAATATGCACTCACATTCATTGATGATTTCACTCGTAAAACTTGGGTATATTTTCTCAAGTTGAAAAGTGAAGTTTTTGAGACTTTTAAGGCCTTCAAAGCCTTTGTTGAAAAACAATCATCTCTTCCTCTTAAGAAGATACACACTAAAAATTGGGGGGGAATATGACAATAATGCTTTATATGATTTTTGTATTGAGCATGGGATACAACACCAGTTCACTGTACCACACACTCCTCAACAAAATGGTGTAGCAGAGAGGAAGAATCGAACATTGAAAGAGATGGCTAATTGTATGATTCACTCTAAAAATTTGGGTCCACAATATTGGGCTGAAGATGTAAATTGTGCAAACTACATTCAAAACTGTATGCCTCACAAAGCTGTGCAAAATATGACACCAGAAGAAGCTTGGTCTGGGATCAAGCCTGATATTTCAGATTTTCGCATCTTTGGGAGTCAAGCATGGGCATTCGTTCCTGATGACAAATGTAAAGCATTAGAGAAGAAAAGCCAACAACTCATTTTTGTTGGTTATTGTGAAGATGTAAAAGCCTATCACATTTTTGATCCTGTCACACATGATGTGTTGTTTTGATAGGATGTTTAGGTTGATGAGCTACGCACTCCACAGGAGTGTACATCTAGTTCTTCTTCTCCCCCTCCTTCTTCTACTAAGGATAGTGAGGATTTGCTTTCTATTGTTGATGATGATGACGTTGCACTTGTTTATCCACCACAGCCATCTTCTTCACCACCTTTGCCCAAGTGGGCAAAGAGCACTCTACAAGCAACTGGTTCTTTTGTTGGTGATCCATCTGATTCTCATCGCACTCGCTGACAGACATCTGGTGTTGCTCTTTTGGGAAAAGCTTGTATAGATGATCTAGTGTTGTTTTTTGAGGCTATTGGTATACCCGAGTGGGATGTTGCTATGTATGATGAATATTCTTCATTAATGAAGAATGATACTTGGGATCTTGTCCCTCTTCCTAAGGGAAGAAAACTTGTAAAATGTAAATGGGTCTATAGGACCAAATATGCTGCAGATGGATCAGTAGATAAGTACAAAGCTAGATTAGTAGCTAAGGGTTTTTCACAAGTTGAAGGGGTTGATTACTCTGAGACCTTTGCCCTTGTAGCTAAGATGGATTCTATTCGGCTTGTACTCTCTCTTGCTGCTTCACATTCTTGGTCAGTTTTTCAGATGGATGTGAAGAGTGCTTTCTTGCATGGTGATCTCCATGAGGATATCTATATGGAGGAGCCTCCAGGATTTGTACAAGACTCATAATTGGTTTGTAGACTCCGTCGTTCTCTTTATGGCCTCAAACAAGCTCCTAGAGCTTGGTACGAGAAGATGGATAGTTTTCTTTTGAGTTTTGGTTTTATTCGTTGTGAGTCAGATCACAATGTATACATCCTGAAGCAAGGTGAGGAGCTTGTCATTTTGGTTTTATATGTTGATGATCTCATTCTCACTGGCAGTTCAGATTCCTTGATACATGACATCAAGGACAAGTTGGTAGATAGGTTTGATATGACAGATCTGGGACTTCTACATTATTTTCTTGGTCTTCAAGTTTTTCAGTCTTCTGAGGGCATCTCTATTAGATAGTAGAAGTATGCGACAAATCTTCTTCATCGACTTGACATAGCTGATTGTAAGCCTACCCCCACTCCATATCAGTTAGGTATTGTGTTGTCTGTCACTTGTACAACTCCTATTATTGATTCCACTTTGTATAGGCAACTTGTAGGTAGTCTTTTATACCTGACTCATACCCGTCTTGACATCACATTTGCTGTGAACCTTGTCTCTCAGTTCTCACATGAGCCTCATGAGAGTCATTGGCAAGCAACCAAGTGTATTTTATGCTACATTTGAGGCACCACTCACTTTGGTATACATTACACACCACAGAGTTCTACACAGCTTGTTAGATACACTGACTTTGATTGGGCTGGTGATGTTGACACTCGCAAGTCCACTTGTGGATTTGCTTTCACACTTGGTTCAGGTCTAGTTGCTTGGGCATGCAAAAAGTAGACTGCTATTGCATTGTCCTCTACTGAGGCTGAGTATCAAGGTGCTGTCAAAGCTAGTCAGGAGACACTTTGGCTTCGACAATTGCTTGGAGAGTATGGCTTCACACATCAGGGTCCTACTACTCTTTGGTGTGACAACCAAAGTGCGATTGCTATTTCATGTAATCCTGTTGAGCATCAGTGGACAAAACACATTGAGATTCACATGCACTTCATTTGACATCTTATTTAGGATGGAGTTCTTTCTTTGGAGTTTGTGCCTATAGCTGAGCAGATTGCCGACATCTTCACTAAACCTTTGGCTTTTCCTTGTTATCTTTAGTTGAGAGCGATGCTTGGGGTGGATTTCCCATGAAGTCCTTCCTTCATTAATTTTTCATATATTTTGATTGGTTTGTACATGGGTACCTTATCAGGCCTAGTAGCCGGGACCCATCTTTGTTTGTCATTCTCCCTATGTTTCGCTTAAGGGAGGGTGTTGAAATAATGCATATTTAAGCTTACCTAGGGTTAATAGGGTAAGTTATTTATTACCAAGGGTTAATTTTATTTACCTCGGTTAATTTATTTTATTGTTGAGAATCTCTCAACAATATATTTGTTCGTAGTATGAGAAAAAAATAGTTTGTTTTCTCTATTTTTTAATCACTACAAATAGTTTGTTGTCATGAAACAAACTATTTGTATTATATATACTTTACAATATATGAGAAATAAATGAGAGATTAATGAGAGAATATAGATAATTTTGTGGATTATCACCTATTTTTTAGGTGTGAGAAATTTATTTTATTCTCTGATATTATTTGCAGGTTATTTGTTGTGGGTTCTTTCTCCTAGATTGATCCTATGGATCCTGTGTATCTCTTGCTCATTCTTTCAGCCCCAACATGTGATGTGGAGGGAGGTGAAACCAATCTATTAGATTGAACTACATTAGGATAGCTAATGCAGTTTGATAAAACTAGATTGTTAAAATGAACTGCATCAGACTGACAAATGTAGGCTGATGAAAATATCAAATTTAATGAAGGCATTTTTCACTTTATATTTTAACTCATAATTTCATTTTTATGATGTATTATGTTTTTTATTTTTATTTTAAATAATTATAAAATTAAAAGAGAAAATATTTTTCTTTAGGTTTTAATGTTAATACAAGTTATGAAACACACACACACACACACACACACACACACACACACACACACACACACATCTTAGATAAATCTACGTAAAATATATTAAGAGATCATTTTCAAGGCACCAATATCATATTAAGTTTTTGATATAAGCATAATAAGCACTTTGAGAATGATATCTCTGGTATATTTTACATAAATTTATTTATGTATACTAGTATATCGAAACCACAATAATAAATATTGAAAATATAACCACAAAGGGGAAGAGGAGTTTAAAAAATATTAAAGTAATGTGGAGGATTTTTTAAATAGAAATATGACATGATATATAACATTTTTTTGTTGAATAATGTTACTAATGGATAGGTGGAGAAAAGTGTAAATGGATGCCATAATTTATTGCAAAGTAAGCTTGATATAGAGTGATGATGAATATGTGACAATATCTATGGTGGTGTAGGTGGATGTGGAGTAATGCAAAAATAAAAGAGTTGCAGATTGGTAAGGTTTTGTATGTTTTTATTATTTTAGATTCTATTTATTATTGGAACATATAAATGTAACTATTTTTTTCTTACATAATATCTTTTGATTGAAGCTTGAAATTGGTTTGGGACATAATTAGGGCCCAGATCCCAATTTATTAACCTCATAATATCACCATTGACAGTATAAAAATCACACCAACAACTATGAACAACATCAAAAATCACACTAGTCGCTATTAATGGCCTCAATAAATGGACCAACGATCATAAATGACCCCAAGAATCAGACTAATGGCCAATAAGGACCCTGAGATTCACACTAATGGCCATAAACAACTAAATATCAACAATGACCACAATTAGCCTTGAGAATCTAAATGGCTACAACCGGCCCCATATGCCATTTTTGAGATTTGAACCTAGGTGGGGCTTGGAACAACCAAACCACTTAACCAACTCACCTAGATATCATTAGAGGATCCATGTAACTATTATTAATCACAAAATAATAATATATGACATTGATAGTTACAATAATAAGGTGGAGGGTTATTATCCCAAATTTTATTTTCTTTCATTTAGTGATTTTTTTAATCTCTTATTGACACAACCCCACTCACTAATAATAACACTCACAACACAATTGAAAGCTTATTTTATGAACAAATGAAGAGCTACGATTACTAGGATTGTAATAATAACATTAAAAATACACAAATAGTATATAAGCATGAAGAAGAAATAACTCATCAAGAGTTAATGAACTAAATCATTAACTAGTAAGATATGCCACTTCCTTTATAAATGGTTCATAATTAAAAGCTTTCAAATTACATAACATTGGCTTTCAAACTATTAAGGGATTTAAATATATGGGAACTTTCACCCTAAATACTAAACCATTGAGGATAAATTATGTGAGGTTTTAGTGGATATAAGCACGATAGATTTGAACAACAATGTCTCTCACGAAGCACCAATGGTCAACCCACCCCTTTCTTAGTGCACCTTTTTAAAGCGTGCACTCAAAGAGACTAAAACTCAATAGGTTGCTGCAAGAAAGAAAACATTAGTAAATGATAAAGTTTAAAAATATTACGTGTATACATATGCCCCCCCCCCCCAAAGCTCATCATGTGTCACCATAGTGCAACACATGATGATGCTTTAGGAAAGAACATATCAATACAATAACTGAGCAAACAAAGTGTAGTATGGAAATAAATGCTGAAAGTAACTAAAAGTACCATATACATATCTTGACTTACCTTTATTTTAAATGACTGTATTTAAATATAATAGTCTCAATCGTGGAAGGCGTAATACCTGCATTTGAAAAACCCTAAGGATACAAGGCTAAAAATAGAAGTAATGCATGCATATGCAGGATAATCAAAGTAGATGGAAAATTCTCAAAACTAATTAAATTAATTAGAAAATTCATAATATAGGATCATAAAGGCTAGGTTAGAACCAAAATACCAAGCATGTAATGAAAAAATGATGACAAATGAATGTATAACACACTAGATCATGTGAAACAGCATGTAAAACATTGTATGTAAGTGAAATATCAATGTAATCAAATAAAGATATGTAAGTCAATGAGTGTAAGCTCATGTAAGATAAACATGCAAAATCAAACACAAAGAAAACATAAATGATTGAAAATTAAAATGTAAATCAAAATGCGTAAGATATCCATGCCAAGTCAAACATAAATAAAAACATGAATGATTAAAAATGTAAATGTAAATCAAAATGTAAGACAAGCATGCCAAGTTAATCATAAATAAAAACATGAATGACTGAAAAATGAAAATGTAAATCAAAGTGCAAGACAAGCATGTCAAGTAAAACATAAAGAAAAACATGAATGATTGAAAAAGAAAATGTAAATCAAAATTTAAGATAAATATGTCAAGTCAAACATAAATAAAAACATGTAAGGATGTAAAATGTCCTATGTAAGATAAGTGAAGTCCATAAAAATCAAACAAAAACATGATGGATAAATGAAAAATCAAAATCGTTAAAGAATGACAACTCAAACTTAGTTCTTAGTCTAAAATTCAATTTAAGAAAACTCAACCACCTAATGACATGAATAGTATGGTGATGAAGTGGTGTGGTAAGAAAATGTGAAGGGATGTTTGTGAGGAAACTTGGTCCTAACCAAGGTATTATAATGCAATTCACAAACTGGAAACTAAGAGGTGTAATAAGGAAAATGTGATCAAGGATGTGATCAGTTAAGAGAGATATCTAACAAGGGGATATCAGGAATAATGTGATGTAGATTAAGAATGTGGGGCACCAAATGGGTGATGTGAACATCATTATCAAGAGTGAGACACACTAGACAAGTGGGTGAGTTTAAGAACTGTAGACATCAAGGACTTAGGACATTCTAACTAGTGAACACAAAGCTTGGGATAACAACTGAATTACATAGATCATCCCATGAAGGCTATATGTATGAAAATTAAAATGTTTATACCTTCCCACAATGTGTTCGCCACTCTTCAGGACCCCTTACATAACCGTTAGTCTACTGAAAATATTGAGTAGTTGTGTGATAAGGTAAGTCGCACTACAATATAGGAAAATAATATGATATATAATAAGACCTCCTACCCTAGTCTACTAGCCTACTACACTCCAATGGATCTTGGCTCTATCATGAAGCCAACTATGGAGTTTGAGGTTTGACTAGAATAGGAGATGTACTAAATAAAGATAATGTCTTTTAGTGTTATATGAGTTTTAAGATATAATTCCCTTTTAATCATTATATTTTATTATAAGATATGGCTTTGAAATCTTTTAAATTTTCAATTCCTCATCCATACAGATTTGAAAATTTAATCACAAGTGAAATACGTGCCGAACATAAGAGACATTACACTTGATCATTAGATAAAAGGACCTAAAGACCATGGTATCTAATGAATCCTAGATGTGCAATCTCAAAATTAGCCAATGTGTGCCTCAAATTAAAAGAAACAATGAAAAGATGGGGAACATGAAATATCCATCCATGTAATAATACAATGATGAATATGTCATAGTTGATCACAAGGAGGTAAAATAGTGTTATGAAAGGGGTAGGGGCTATGTTATGATAGGCGTGTCACTAGGGAAGCCATATTAACCTATGAGGAATCTAGAAAAATCACCAATGAAATTAGTAGTTATACTAAAATAGGGGGAAGTAAATGGTCATCCCAAAATAAGGGGATTATAAATAAGGGCCTAAGAATCACAAAGAGACAAAGGCAAAAATGATAAAAATGTGATGAAATGAAAACCCAAAGGTGGTACTTAAGAATCAAAAGGGAGACAATGGCCAAACATAATGTGATATAAAACCAAAGAATAAAAAAGAAAAAAAATGATGTAAGTAAAGTGAAATAAAACCAAGGAACCACAAAGAAAACAATGGTGCTAAAAAGATGTGAAATGAAATAAGACATACAAAAGGAAAATAAACACGAGACATAAATAACAATAAAATTGATGCTAACATCTATATCAAATATGATCATGTAAAATACAAGCCTCTGTGTCTATAAATGTTTTTTGAAGTTGAATTTGTTTATGATGGTGTAATGTAGAAGAAGAGTAGGCATCATAAGATGACCCAAAGGGTAATTTGATGTAGATATGGGCATCACAAGATGCCCCAAAGTGTGAAATGACATGTGAATGGGCATCAATATATGCTTCAACATGTGATTTAGAGTGAGGTGAAACTAATCTATTAGAATTAACTACATAGGGATGGTTGATGTAGTTTGATGAAATTAGACTATTAGAATGAATTGCATTAGACTAGTAGATGTAGTTTGATGAACTAGACTCTTAGAATGAATTGCATTAGGTTAGTTGATATAGTTTTATGAACATAAAATGTTAGAATAAACTACATTAGGTTGGAAGATGTAGTTTGATTAATTTGAACTATTAGAAATAAACTGCATCAGGTTGGATGATGTAGTTTGATTAATCTAAACTATTAGAATGAATTACATCAGGTTAGATGATGTAGTTGGAGATAGGTAAATTATTGATATGTTGTATTTTATGGATGTTGAAATTGACATAGGAATATTAGGATATCTTTGAAGAGATTTATAAGCTAAAGAAGGACCATTTATGATGGACTTTGGAGTAAGCATTTGAACTAGGTGTTCTTTGGGTTCATGCTACTTAAGATGTTGAGGCTTGATGAATGCAACCACCTGCTTGAATTTTTTCATGTTAGCTATCCTTTCCTTATTGTTGTAGGAAGAAGGATCAACTATGGGTTGGATACCATTAGCAGATGATTTGTATTAGGAGGTTGTTGACATTGATCATTAGATTGTTGGTGTTGACGTGATTGTGATTCATTAGATTGGGCTTGAGAGACTTTAAAATAGTCTTCATAATGTTGTTGAGTAATAGTGTTAATATTGAGATGTGGACCAATAAAATAAGTAATAATAAATTGTTGAAGATCACAAAAATTCTCATGAGAATTACCTATCGTAGCATGCCACCAAATTTTTTTATCAAGATTGAACCATTTTGGAGGAGGTTTGGAAAAGTCAAAGATCATGGATTTAAAAGGTGGCATCTTTATTTTGAGTTCATGGAGACTCGAGAGAGAGTGGGTAGGGGTTTTATTATTTGGTTTGGGAGTTCCTTCATTAGATTTTAGGGGTGGTTTAATTTGAGATTAAGTGGTATCAATGACATTAGTTGATGATTCTTTATGAGATGATTTAAATTGAATCATAAGAAAGTCTTGCCTTTTTGCTTGATTTATGGCCTCTTCTAAAGTCTTAGCGGAAAACATCCTAATTTTGTACTAAATATGGGATTGAAGAGTGGTGGTAAAGAGTTTAATAAGATTATCATCACCTATGATCTAATTTGTGAGATAGAGACTTCAATCATTTGATGAAAGTGTGAGAAGATTCATTAGGAAGTTGTTTAACATTGATGAAATGGCCAAGGCTATTTTCAGGATGATCATTATGTTGGAATCCCTTAACTAAAGCACTGATTAAATCTTCTAGTTGTGTAATGGAATGTATATGTAATTGATTATACCATTATAACACATATTTAGTAAAGGCTTTGGCTAGAAGTTTGGTAGTAGCAAAGGTGTTATTTTGAACCCATTCCTTATAGGTATTGCCAAAATATTTAAGGAAGCATGCAGGATATTTATTCCCATCATATGTGATAGTTGGAGAGATGTTTACAATGTATATGCACACAATGAAAGGGGCTAAAGGTTTGTTTTGCAGATGTTGAAGTATTTTTTTTTTAATCGTAGGACATGGAATAAGGTTTCCATTGTCACCTCTTAGAGGAGGATGAAAAAAATTATGATTTGATTAAGCCATGATGACTTGAGATTAACTATCCATTTTCAAAATTTGGTTTTGCATTTAGAACCTATTAGAAACTTGCACAAGGGATTTTTTTGGACCATTTATGCAAGGATTTGAGTTGTACCAATAGGTGGGTTTTGATTAAGATTGGTATTGGGAGTAAGATTCCCAACATTAGTGTTGGTTACCCCACCTATCGTGGAATACGAAAGAAGCTATAGCAAACCACCATTATTGAGTACGATATAAATGGTATTATCATCAAGATTATTGAAAACCTAGGAATCATATAGATCATTAGTTTGATTGACTTAAATCATGTTATATTGGGATGTAATAATGATAGGTGTTATTGTTATGGTTGTAGCCATGGAAGTGTGAACACTAGTTGTAATAGGTGGAACATAATGTGATGTTACAACTATTATTGTTGATGAATTAATGGCTTCTTAGTTTTTAAGGTGTAAAAGTGGCGTAAGGTGTATAGTTGTCATGATTTTGGACTTATCTTTGAGTATTATATATATATATATATATATATGGTATGGGGTAGATCTATATTGAGAAGATCTAAAATGATTTTGAGAAAAACTACACCATGAAGAGTTGTCTTCCACGGTGGACAAGGTAGGAAGAAAAGAACAACCCATGTAGGATCTGAATAGATTAACGATGACAATAAATATATTAAGAGGTGACATCATGATGTTGATTGCATTGAAAAATTTATAGAATATGTGATTAATTATAAAAAATGCATGCTAGCGACTTGACGTGATATATTATTTTGGATAATAAATGTTAATAAACTATATCATCCAAAATAGAGTAGATCAACTAAGGCTAATGTAGTTTGGATAAAAAACAAAGAATTTCCATTGAGAGAATAAATGTATCGAGTTGGTTTGATGGCATTTAAAATTGATAAAATTAGGAACATGGATCTAGAAGTGTACTATATCGATCCTAGTAGATGTAGTTACATGGGCTATAAAAAAATAATTATATATGGATTATATCAAACCGATTGATATTATTGGTAAATTATTGAACATAATGATCATTAAATGTACTATATCAACTGTGGTTGATGTAGTCAAATATAAATAATATTTAACAATACTTTGACTAAACCATATTTATCCTAGGTGATACTTTGAATAACAAAAAACTCAGTAGATTATGTTGAGCCTGGTTGAAGTAGTCTTTTCACACATAAACAACTATGTTGATGATGGCTGATGTAGTTGAAACACACAATATAGAATTGTATTGACACTGGCCAATATAGTCTACAATATAGAATACAATAACATACATAGAATACAATAAAATGTTTAGGGTTATGAGTGATTTTTTTTCCAAACTAGGGCTCCAAGAAAAGTGGATTTGGGATAGCATTTAGGTTAGCAATGGAACAAGAAGTGGTCAATGACGGTGAGGGGGATCCAGGTGGGGTAGGAGTGCATCTCATAGATTTGGGTTTGAAGAGTGTGCCTTGCCATACATCTTCATTAAAAAACTTTATGAATAAGTGCATTAATCCTAATGGAAAGGTTAGTAATACACCTCTCTTTACCAAAGATCCTTAGATAGGGGATACACCAACAACATCCAACTTCTCTGGCCATTTGGTAAGCCCCAACAAACATTCATGGGTAGATAAACTCAAAATAAAGATAGACAAATATAAGAAAGTCTATGCACCTACAAATATATCTATAACAAAAGATTTGAGAGGTTTTCATATTGTCGTTCCTGATGACTTGAAAATTAAGGCTTCTTTATGGTGGTCTTCTTGTTTGGTGAGGAAATTTATTGGTCCATGACCTAACATAGAACGGTTCAGGGTTTGGGTTAGAATCCATTAGAAATTAAGAGGGTCTTTGGATATCTCAGCACTTAACAATGAGTTTTTCCTAATCAAATGTACCAATGATGAAGACAATACTCATATCTTGGTAGGAGGCTCGTGGTTTATGGGCAAATATGGGATTTTTTTGAAAAAATGGAAGGCAAGCTTTAACCCAGAATAGGAAGATATTCATAATATGCCCATTTGGGTATATCTTCCTGGTCTTCCTCTAGAATTTTTGGAAGAAGAGTTATTCATCAGTATAGCAAAAAATTTTAGTAATCTAATCACTTTTGACTTTGCTACTAAAGCCAGGACCTATATGGTACACGCTCGATTCTGTGTAAATTCAATGATGGATCAATAATTACCCCCTTTTGTTATTCTAAATTATTCAAGTGGAGAAAGGATTCAGAAAATTAAATATGAATACTCTTTACAAAAATGTGAAGGATGTAAGAAACTGGGACATATGACTAGAAATTGCCCCTCCTTTGTTAAAAAGGGTAATGCTTTTATCTTCAAAAAGGATCAACATACTTGGCTGAGGAAAAAAAATACCATCACAAAATATATTTCATTGATGACTCACCCTCTTTCTCAGGAAAGCTATCTTTCCAAGGATCCTTCTTTGCATTCTCACCTTATATCGGGCCTGGGTAACACTACAATATCTCTTGAGATTTTAGATGCTTCTACATCAGGCAATAAGCCAAATTCAATAGAGGTTAACATAAGGGATAATGCCAATTATTCGTATATTAATGAGGTGATAGAGGCAGATTCCAAAAATTTTCTACAAGGGAGAGAAAACATAACTATTTCAAGCAAAAGTCAAGAAAAAATACAAAGCCACTTTGGTCTCAATGAGTCAGATTAGGTGATTTCAATTCTCCAAAATATTAAAAATCCTTCAACATATTATGCTTCTTCAATGGATCAAAATATTTTACAATGTTTGGAAAATATGGAGGAAGGATAATATGGGTGTGTATCCCCAAGGAGTCTTTCTCCATTAAAAGGAACTTTTTATAACATAGCTTAGGACCACACGGTGTTGGATAATGACAAGGAGAAAATTGATTTCTCTAATAGGATATCTTTTAATTGTACCTCACCAAGTTTTAAGTTGAATTGTATTAAAGAGGAGAAGGACTTTAATTTAGATGGGTATAATAGGTATGCAGATACATATTTAACAAACAAAAAAGAAATATTTTTGTGGGCTGAAGCTAGAAAGAATAAAATAGAGAATGAGATAGCGAATGGCTATCAAACAATTTTAAAGCTCAAATTGAGCAAATAATCCATAAGACAACATAATAAAAATGAATAATGAAGGTTATGCCATGGAATATTAGGGGTCTGAACCATTTGAGCAAACATAGAGTATTTAGGGATATGAGGATTACTAATCAACCAACTATTCTTGCTATCCAAGAAAAGAAAATGTTTAGTAGTGTATTGAAGACAACAAAAAATTAGCTTTGGAAGGAAGTAATGTTTGCTAGTGTAGGCTTTGAGGGAGTGTCTGGAGGCATTGCTAACTTTTAGAATGATAAGAGGGTAAAGGGTGAAATCCTTGTTGAAAATAGACACCATCTAGTTGTTTTGTTTCTTGATCTTTCGCAGGATATTTCTTGGATTCTTTCAAATAATTATGCTCCTAATATGATTGTTGGTCAGAGAAGATTATGGTTAGATCTGGTGTCTTTCAGAAACACATGTCAAGATTTCAAATGGATGTTTTTAGGTGATTTAAACACCCTAGTTAGTGTATAAGAAAAGAAGGGGGGTGTCCAATACTTATCCGATAGTATGGAGGATCTGGCTAAGTTGATTGTTACCAATGGGTTGTTTGATATCAAACTAAGAGGATCTTTACCTATTTGAATAAAAGGATTGGTAAGAATCTTATTCAAACAAGATTGGATCAGGCTCTTATCTCCCCTAATTGGCTTAACATTTAGGATTTTTATTTATCATCACTCCCCAAGATTGGATCACATCACAATCTATTGGTGCAAAACATTCTAACAAGTTTTAAAACTCAAAAAACACCTTTTAGATTTGAGCATATGTGGTTTTCTCACCCAAAATTGCCAATAAAAATAAAGGAATGGTGGAATGTGGAAGATTTAGGAACAACTATGTTTAAGTTTGCACATAAATTAAAAAATGTCAAGAATAAAATCCATGTTTGGTATCATGAGATTTTTGGCAATATCTTCCGCCAAAAAGAGGATATCAAATCAAAGTTGCTTAGTCTTGAAGATTATATTACTATCCAAGGCCACAATGAACATTTCCTTCATCAAGAGAAATAACTAAAGACAGATTTTCATTCCATTCTAGATCAAGAGGAATCTTTTTGGAGATAAAAATTAAGGGCTACTTGGTTGAATGAGGGAGATCATAACACAATTTTTTTTCATTTAACTATGCTCAAGAATAGAATTTATAACAGAATTAATAAAATATTTGATGAGGATGGCTCCCTTAATACTGATCCTGCAGTTATTAAAGAGAAAGTGGTGAGTTTATTCAAAGATATTTTTGCTCCCAACTCGGTGCTTGACAGAGAATTGATCAAATATTTTATTTGGCATGTCCCTACTCTTATTACTGACAATGATAATGATAACATGTTGAGATATGTAACAATTGAGGAAATAGATGCAATGGTTTTCCTAATGAACAAAGACAAAACATTGGGCCTGCATGGCTTTCCTATGACATTTTTCCAAAATTACTAGGATATTGTTAAGCAGGGTTTATGGGTGGCAATGGATGAATTTATCTTACTAGAAAAATCACTTACACACCAAAATATACTTCTGCACATCCTTGATGCACTACTATAAAGCATGCAAATATTAATACATCTCAAAGGAATAGTTAGTAATCCAAGTCAAAACACCTAAAGAAAGGTCAAAGTTGTATATTATTAAATGTCTAAAGCCAAACATGTTGCATATGTGCTAGTTGATCAATATTGAGCACACATCTACATAGGTGAGAAAACAATATGTGGTTTGAGCCCTCTTTAGGGTATTAGAATGTAGGGAACAATTAACCATAAAATGGGTTGTGTTTGGGTTTGTCCATCTCAATATATGTAACCCCCTTTTATAGGCAAAGTAAATATCAAAAGTGGAGCTAGGGTTTCAAGGTAAATAAAGAAAAAACTAATTATATGCACAAGATTGAGCCTTTAAAATTGTACATGAATCATCTTAACAGGAAGGTGTAGCTCTCTATGATAGAATAAACCTTTAAAATCACAAATAAAAGTTTCGATAGAAAACAAACCGATTATTTAGCATTAATTCATCTAAGCATTATTAGATTTGTCCATAAAATTTATGTTAGTCATTTTCTTGATCTAAAAGACCACATATCCATTTTAACACTATCACATACCATAACATAAAAAACAAGCTAAATACCTTATCTTTTTAATCATTTACATAAATAATCAGTATAACTAATAAATTTGAATCTAGTTTTTAGATTTAGATATGTAATATTTAAATATATTTTTTACAATATAAATATTCGAAGCTTGAATTTAATTAGATAATTAAATCTAAAATAAGATTTTAAAAAACCCTAATCGCTAGATAATCCTTTACACAAAATTGAGATGGTCTCTAGCATCATGATTAGATGGATAATAGTAATGTTCATCCCTGTTAGGGTGGTTTCTTGTCCATTTCCATTATCCATTTGAGTTTGTTTAAGTTGGATAGCCCTCCTTATCCGTGTCATGGATTATTAAGTTATCACATCAATCTAACACACTAAATGTATCCAATTCAAGTTTGGGAAACACCAACTAATTTATCTTGCTTTCTGTTAAAAAAATCCACTAATTGTTTTAAATCCCAAAAGTGGGTAACAAGTAAACACATAAATTTGTGATAATGTTTTATTGTAGATGCTTAAATGCTAATCTAAAAATTTGAATGTTTTGATTTTGAGATTTATAAATGTTGACATTTATGTTGATAGAGTTAATTTATAATCATAGTGGAGGTGTTTAATATAGAGTGCAATAATGTGAGGTGTCAATAAAATAGTTAATCTTAAATTTGATGTCTATTTAATTGTCGCAAGGTAGTTTTTATTTTTTATTTTGAGAAAGAAATTTAAAAGTTGTGATATTTTTAGCATATATTGGGATTTGAATTCCATTTATTTTTTCTTATAAATTTATTTTTGAAGCTAAAACAATAATACAACAAAATTGAGGCCATATAACTAGTCAACGAGAAAATTTTAGAGAAGGTGAATGGAGTCATTAAGCAATGCGAAACACTTCAATGGAAAAACCTATGTGAACAATCCAAGATATGTACATCAAGATTAGTATTTATAGATGTTTTTCAATTACATGTATTTAATATATTTGTACTAGTTACATTGTTATGTTTTTAACCTACAATGAGAACTAGTGTTAGTTGGAGTGTGACAATGTGAAATGTCAACAAAAATGGTCAACCTTAAACTTTATGTCCATTTTACCATCATATCATAGTTTCAAACTTAAATTTGACATTAATTTAAGCATCATATATAATTTTCTTCTTGCTTGGAGAAAATAATCGAAAGACTGTGATATCTTTGGCATATTTTAGAGTTTAGACCCTTTTTTTTCCTAAAAATAATTTTAAAAACTCAACATAGTGGTAAAGCTACATTAAGGCCATCTATCATGAGTCAATAAGAAATTCATGGAAAAGGTAATAGAGTTATTAATCAGTATGGCTTGTAACAAGTATAACATAGGCACCTCACAATTGATATCTCTTGGTATTTTTCAGATAGATATATGTAAGATATTTTCAGTAGTTATGTCAATAGATGTAACTTATAATGACATTTAGGTATGGTGGTGGAGTGTAATAATATGAGATGTCAATAAAAATGGTCGAAATTAAATTTGATATCTATTTGACCATTATAAGATAGATTCTACCTTATATTTAACATCAATTTAATTGACATATAGGAGATTTATTCTTATTTGAATAAGGTAATAAAAAATGTGATATGAAGTAAGTATGTGATAGATTTTAGAGTCTTTTTTTATTAATTGTTTTTTTGAATTTAACATAATAATACAACTACATTGAAACCACATGTAACTAATCAACATGAGATTTATGGAAAAAATAATGAAATTATTAATCAATGTGATATGTAACCACTATTAAATATAGTAAAATTAATATTGTTAATTAAATTCAATTAACATTATAATTTTTATTTATGCAAATTTCAAAATTCAATATAAATTCCAACAAAACTCAAGCCAATTTTAATAAAAATCAATCTAAATAATATCAAATTTACACACCAACTACCACGAAATTGAAAAATATATAAAAAATCACTTTAACTATTTAAAACATTGTACTTTCAATATCATTATTTAAAAATAAAACCCAATAAAATATCTCCAAGTATTTATAAGATGCAATCTAACAGTTTTAAATTTATGGCAACACTTCCTTCAATTAACATTCTTTGAATATATAATATATTTTTTTATAATTGTTTATCTTTATGTAAGGTGAGAGAGGGAGAGGGAACGTTGAGGGGCACAAAAACATGGAATGTAGAAGAAATTTATTCCTATAAAGAAGGCCACGGATTGCATGATTTTTATCGATGAGATTTGAAATTCTTAGTTTGAATCCTTCCTTAAAAATGAGGAAAATAAAGTGTGAATGTAAATATAGGAATGAATCTACCATTTAACATCTAACTTCAAAGTTTTATTTTTTATTTTGTTAAATTTTTTTTAACATCTAAAAATTCTTTAGGTAGGAAAATGTTCTTGTAAATACATGGTTTCAACATGATTAATGATATAAAAGAATTTACATAAGGGTTTCATAATTAATATAATGATTTTTTTATTTTTTAAAGATGCACCGAAAACATTTAATGGCAATGCAATTTTTTTGTAATTGCATGTTAACAATAGTTGAAGATATAAAAGAGTTTGCATGAGGTGGTGTAGTTAGTAGAATGTGTAGTGCTTTTTTAAATTTATGTTGTGAGTTTTAAATTGAGATTGGTAGTTTTTATTATTAATTTTTTAGACAAGGAGTTAATCATCAATGATAAAGGAGACTCGAACATAAGATTTCATAGATAAAATCCACTTTTTTTGTCATTTGGTCGCTACCACATAAACGATATTTTATTATTTTTATTATGTTAAAATTTCAAACACACACACACACACACACACATCTTTCTTATAAATGTAAATATAAAATGGTTAAAGATATAAAAAATTTTATGTATAAGTTGTGTAGTTAGTAGAATGTATAACACTTCCATTAATTAACCATGTTTACACAATGTTACAAGTTTTAAATTGAGGTAATGGATAACATTAAAACTATAATTGTATGATTATAATTATTAAAATGTTACACAATATTGTGATTTTTAGATTATTAATCGATAATAGATGACATTAGATTAATGATTGTATGATTATAATTATTAAAGTATTGAAAATGTACATTGTTATTTAGTAAACTATTAGTACCATAAAAATGAAACCAATAACACCATCTTTATTCAAGTGTATTTGAATGACATTGAAATACAACCAACATAAAATGATGCATGGCCTATATATATACAATGCAAAGCCAACACAAAAGTTACACCATTTTTTAAGTTATTATTTAATTGTTTTTTACAAATTTTATTTGATTGTTTAAATTTCACGTGTCATGTGATAAAATGTGAAATTTGTGTTGATTTTTTGTGACTTAAAATTAGGGTAAAGTTGGCACGACTAAAAATGTTTAATTGCATTGATTTTGTGTTACAAAAATTTGATGAAAAAACTTAAATTTTTTGGTTCAAAACATATAAAAATATTAATTTCTTATGACACTTCAACTCTAATGGTGACACTAATTACACTTAATGTAATAGTGGACAAATTTAAAATGATCACTTAAAAAAATAAGGGCCGTGTAATGGTTAGTTCCTGCCATTTTAGTTGATAAGCAACTTATATAATTGCAATATAATAAAAATACTAAATTTTAGTTACAATTATCCTAATACAATTTAAGGATGTTTTGTATAATTATGAAATGCTACAATATAGTGTTAATCTAATCTAAAAATAATAATAAAAGCATTATTGAATGATCTACTATGAATTTGTACATTGGATGATATTTTTAATGTCTATGCTTGTCATTGTTGTATAAATTGTTCTTAAGTTTAAATTAAAAAATTTAATTTGTTAAATACATAAATATTAAATAATTAAAAAAATAAAAGTTAAATATATCCAAGCAATTTGACAATGTTAATAACATAGTAACTACCACTTTGTATTTGAATCATTTTAATATTCATATAAAATTCATAATCTAATTAATTTTATTGGGTAGTTAAATTAGAAAAACAATTTTATTGATGTAAAGTTCATAATCTATTTTTTAATTTTTTAGATTAAAATTGTGATCTCATTTTTTATATCTAAATATTCAGATATTAGTTATTGATTTTGATTTTTGAATTTTTGATATATGTATATAATTATGTTATTGTACACACAAATATATATACATTACACATATCTAAATTTATTTATGATAAAGAATGATAAAAACCATAAATACACTAAGTATAAATACATTGAAATATATAATTTAAATTAAAATAAATATTTATATGTATAAATAATCGCTTTTATATTTTTGTAAAGTTTATAATAAAAATATGAGAAATAAAAAATAATATTAAATAAATCTAAAAATAATTTTCTATTGAAATTATACTTGATTAACCAAATTTAGATAAGATACATTATTTCAAAAACTTTAAACCAAAAATAAAACATCTGAATTAATAATAAATTGAAAATAATAAATAAAATAAAAAAATAGAGTTTTAAAAAAATTTCAAATAATATTTAAATTAAAATAAAATAATTTTATAATAATACTAAAAAATATTAACATAAAAAATCAATTTAAAAAACATATCATAATTTACTTATTACCAATTTAATAAATAAAACTGATTTAAAAAAAATTCTACTTGAAATTCAATTTGCCACATAAAATTAATTTTATTTAAAAAATAATAATAATAATAATAAATAATAAATTATATAAAAAATTATTATACTAATATAAGATTTTTTAATAAATGATTTTATTGATTTGAATGTGCAATTTGTACAAATTTATAAATATATTAATTAATATTTTATATATATTATAAATATGCTTATTAAGATTTAATTAAAATTAATTTATATTAAACGAATATAAAAATATTTAAAACAAGGAGCTCATTTATATGTTCACTGCCATGCAAAATTAAAATCAGATCTATTGGAAATAATTGCGAACCGGCCATTACGGACATTTAAATGGAAAGGTGCCACGGAGATTTTTTCTAAGAAACCTACCTCAGTAAAAATAGCTTCATCCCAAATATTAGGGAGTAGTGTGGCAATGATTGTAGATATGCAACGGAAGTAAAAAAAATATATTATAGAAGAAGTGGAAACGTTGAACCCATGATGCAAAGAATCATCCCTCCATATTAAAAAATGATATATTCTACTGATTGCCATTTACCTTATTCTATTATGAATAAGAATTTTCCAAGGTTCATTACCTTGGACAACTTTAACAATCCATTTGGCTGTTAAACAAACCTTTTGGGTTTGTGGATTTATTAACCCCAAACCACCTTTATCAAGGCCAATGCCAGGCTAAGCTCTTCTAAACAGTCTTATTTTCTTTTTGATTATTTTTTTGTTGTTTTGGAGATCTTTGGGATTTTGCTACTTTAAATTGATTACCATGACAGTCAATTAAAATCCGCATTGGGTTGAGCAATAAGTATAAACCATATTTGATTTTCCTTCAGTGTTTGGTGCCTCTGGAATTATCTATGCAACTTTGTACCCCTGATCAATGCAATTTTTTAAAGATTGGATGTGGTTGGCTTCTTATCCTCTCCTCTTTTATCCTCTAAAAAGAAATATATATTTACAACTACTTCCTGAAGTGACTTTAAGGACCCGTTTGAATAGAAAATGGCATTGTAAATTTAGTGAGAAATATTGAACTAAACTTACAACTCAAATCTGGAAATCAAAAGTTGATTCTGATGCTCAACTGATAGTGTGGAAGATACTACATTATAAACTATGTATTGAGGACAGGTTAAAATGTATTATAATCCAACTTGTTCGCTGTCCATTTTGTCATCAATATGAAAGTTTGAAGCATATTTTTTGGGGCTGTCCGCATGTGAAAAAATAATAGAATTCGGTGCTCTGTGATTTTCCTGCTATTTTTGCCCATAATTCTAAATGGAAAGAGGTTCTTCTAGGGGTTGGATTACATGATAATGTTATTGTTGATAGTGTTAGACATGTTATTTTGATGCACATTTGGAGGAATAGATGCAAAGTAGTTTTGATCACTATGATCATCAGGGGTTTGTAATTCTTCGGCTTTACTCTAATATATATTTTTGTCTTGCTTCTTGTCTTCAGGTAAAATTAAAGAACATAGTGGTGGCTTTCCAGATCCACCAGATTAAATATCAAGTTAACCAGTTGTTATGCAACAAGAAGATCAATGTTTCTCAGGGGATAAAAAATTTATTGTTTGATGGTTGACAACTTCTCTATTGATATAATATTTTTATGTATTATATTTTTGACTGTCTATGTTGACACTGTTTATTGCCTACACTATTTTTGTAATGCTGCGAGGTATTCCTCTCTTTTAGGGGCTCATATGAGCACTAAATTCCTTATGTAATATATATATATATATATATATATATATATATATATATATATAATTTATTGCATATTGATAACATAGTAAGATTAAACATAGAAAGATTAGAATTTTTAATAAATACTAATTTAACAAGTCTAATGTCCACATAAGTATACTTTTGTTAATGTCTCGCTTTTTTAGAAACATTTTTATCTAGAAAATCAAAAATAAAGGACTGTAAATTTAGGTAGGTATAATTGCATGTATATTGGTCATAATATTAATAATATGAGAAAATATATATTAATAATATGATAAAATGGAGGTATAATAGTTGGGAGCAATTGATTGGATTGTTGAGAAGCAATTTTATAAAATTGTAATATAATAAAAATACTAAATTTTTGTTAGAATTATTCTAATAGAATTTATAATACAATTTAAGGATGTTTTGTATAATTATGAAATGCTACAATATAGTGTTAATCTAATTTTAAAAAAATTAAAAATATTATTGAATGCTCTATTATGAATTTGTACATTGGATGATATTTTTAATGTTTTGTCATTGTTGTATAGATTGTTCTTTAGATTAAGAACATAGTAACTACGAGCTTGTATTTGAATCATTTTAATATTCATATAAAGTTCATAATTTAATTAATTTTATTGGGTAGTTAAATTAGAAGAACAATTTTATTCATGTAAAATTCATAATCTATTTTTTAATTTTTTAGTTTAAAATTGTGATCTCATTTTTCAGATCTAAATATAATATGATAAAAATAATAAATACATTAAGTATAAATACGTTGAAATGTATAATTTAAATTAAAATAAATATTTATATGTATAAATAATTAGTCTTATATTTTTGTAAAGTTTATAATAAAAATATGTGAAATAAAAAATAATGTTATGTAAATTTAAAAATAAATTTCTATTGAAATTATACTTAACTAAGTTTGGATAAAATACATTACTTTAAAGATTTTAAAGTAAAAATAAAATATCTATATTAATATTATTAAAAATGTTTAGAACTTCTTCTTCTTAATAATAATAATAAAGAAAATAATAAAATAAAAAAAAATAGAATTTAAAATTTTTACAAATAATATTTAAATTAAAATAAAATAAGTTTATAATAATTCTAAAAAGTATTAACATCAAAGATTAAATTCAAAAAAGATAATATAATTTATCTATTACTATTTTCATAAATAAAATTGCCCTTACAAAAAATTCTACGAAAATTTGCCAATGTAAAAATAAATAAATATTGGTTGACAAACTATTTATCGCAAACACGAACAGCTAGCTATTTTAACAAACTGTGCTGCCGTATTAGAAAGTTAATATAACATAGGACGAGAATTTGTGTTGGTGCCGTGGTGTAGTTGGTTATCACGTCAGTCTAACACAATGAAGATCTCAGGTTCAAGTCCGGGCAGCGCCATGTTGTTTCATTTTGTTTGCTGTCTGAATTTTCGGCAGTTTTTTAAACAATATTTCACTTGCTGTCACAAATTTTTGGCTGTTTATTTTTAATTTATTTTGCTTCTTGCCAAAATTTTCGTCTGATTTTTAAAAATAAATCTTCGAAGTCGCTTGCTTTCACAATTTTTTAAATCCCAGGTTAATACCATATAGGAAACACATAAAATTGCTTCCTTTTTGTTCTAAATAACGCTGATAATTATGTCAATAGATGTAATAAAGAATGGTAGTCGGGTGATTATTTTAGAGTATAATAGTACGAAATGCTGATAAAAATTGGTAAATTTTAAATTTGATTGTTTTTGGGAATTTTTAAATTTAAATTTGACATTTTTTTTAATCGATATGTTCGTTTTATTTGAAGAAGGATAGATTGTGATTTTTTTGATAAATTGTAAAGTTTGGATCTTATTTTTTATCTAGAATATTTTTTTTGAGCCCAACATAATGGTAAAGTTAGATTTAGGGCATTTATCAATAGTTAATGAGATATTCACGAAAAAAATAACATAGTCGTTAGTTAATGTGTTATGTGACAAATCTAAAATAAGTACCTCAAAATTGATATTTCTCGACACTTATCAAATAAATATATTTAAGATATTTGTACTAATTACACCAATAAGCATAACCTACAAAGGACATTGAGGAAGGTGGTAGAGTGTAAGATGTCAATAAAAATTGCCCAACTTAAATTTGATGTCCATTTGACCATCATAGGGTAGTTCACCCTTAAATTTGATTTCCATTTGACCATTATAAGGTAGTTTTGACATTAAATTTGATGTCCATTTGATTGTCAAAACATAGAGAGCTACACAAAACATAGTACAAAAATGGCTACTTTACTTGCTAGTTAGAATGGATTAATGCATGCTTGTATAAGATTTCAATTGATCAATAGATTCCTATAAATCTAGATATAGATAAGCCACATATCTAACACATTGTGACTCCTATTTGAACTCTCATTGAAAACACTCTAACAACTGTGACTCTTAATGCCAACACTCTAACATCGTATTAGCAATACACTTATTCATTTATGCATTAACTCTGACGCTCCCCCTTAATGGAGAAATGAATTCTTTGTGATACCTACCATATCCCTAAACATTACAAACTTTATCTTTCCCAGAGACTTAGTAAATACATCAGCGATGTTCTCATTTGTGTTACAATACATCAAGTCAAACTCTCTTGATTGAACCTTTTCTCTTTCAAAATGATGTTTTTTTCAATGTGCTTTGATCTAGCACAATAAATTGGATTATTTGCCAATTTTATTGAACTCTGATTGTCACATTTGATAGGTGTTGCTCCTTCTTGCTTTTCTCCCATGTCTTCAAGGATGCGTCTTAACCAAACAACTTCACAAGTAGCATTACACAATGTTTTATACTTAGCTTCTGTAGAGGATAAAGAAATGGTTGGTTGTTTCTTTCTCCTCCAAACCACAATGCAATATCCTATATTGAATACATATCCAGTGGAGGACTTTCTATCATCTGGATTCCCTACCCAATTAGAATCTGAATAACCTTTCAACTCAATAATCAATTATTTAGTGTATTCAATACCAAAATTGATAGTTCCTTGTGTATATCAAATGATTCTCTTGACATCTTTCCAACGAATTTCATGTGGATTGACTAAGTATGATGATTGTATATGCAATATCAAGGCTTGTTGTGGTTAAGTAGTTTAAACTTCCCACCATCTACCTCTACAAAGTACTATTTACTTCTTTTGTATCATTTTCATTTAAAAATTTAACATTTTATTCAAATGGAGTAGAGATTGGTTTGCACTCATACATATTGAACATTTTGACCAATTTCCTTGCATACTTTGAGTAATCAAAGTCTTAGCATCTTCCCTCCATACCTCAATGCCTAAGTAGTAGTGCATTTATCCAAGATCCTTCATTTCAAATTCCTTTGATATATCTCTTTTGACTTCATTGATTAAGCTGTAATACTTCTTGTTATTATCAAATCATCAACATACAATGAAATCAAAGCAACATTCCCATGTTCAATTTTATTTATGTACAGATTTGGGTCATTATTACTTTTAATGAACCCTTGCTAAGAGAAGAAGTTGTCAATTTTCACATACCATGATCTTGGTGAATGTTTGAGACCATATAGCATTTTCTTTAACTTGCATACAAGATGTTCTTATCCCTGTTTCATCAAATCTTCTGGTTGAAAAATATATAACTCTTGTTTTAATTCACCATTCACGAATGTAGACTTAACATCCATTTGATTTAAGACCTAATCATACGTAGTAGCAAGTGAAATCATAACTCTAATGGTGTTCATTTAGCTACAAGTGCAAATGTTTCTTCATTATTTATTCCTTCCTTTTGCTAATATCCTTTTGCAACCAATCTAGCTTTAAATTTATCTATACTATCATCAACATGGAACGTAGACTTGAACAATGATTTGGAGCCTATAATAACTTTATTTGCATGTAATTCAATCAGTTCCCGAGTATATTTTTTCACAATAGAATCATATTCTTCTTACATAGTAGTTATCCATTCTTTATTACCCTTAGCTTATTCAAAATTTAGTGGTTCATCTACACTCATTACATGAGACATCAAAGCATATTCCTTATACTTGATTGGTGTCTTGATTTGTCTAGTTGACCTTCTTAGTCCCTCACTACTTGGTGTATTATTGTTGCTTGTAGCTTCAACACTGATTTAAATTTTCAACATCATCTTGTTTATTTTCAATCACTTCTAAACTTTCAACATTTTCTTCAAGAAGTTTTCAAGATCCTTGACTATCTTTCTATTCTTTGAGAACCTTGACATCTTCCTCTTGAATATCATATGTTTGTTCACAAAATATAACATCCCTACTTTCAAATACTTTATGAGTAATATGATAATATATTTTATAAGCTTTATGATCTACACAATAACCAATGAAAATACTTTTGATTATGCAAAATAATACCGGGTAGATAATGTAAGTAGACAATATCTGTACTTGATTACCATATCCTTGGGTTTTTTCTAAATCAATTATGTCACTTCATGGTAATTGGTTAGTGGATGTATTGGTTAAGTTCCTTAATTTTGTAAGATTCATCAATGATAGATGCTCAGATTCTAACTAAAATTCTACATGTTAGATCACAACATCTGTAAGGCATTATGATAAAGCTCTCAAATCAACTTCTTTGGTAGAAAGGTCATGTCGATTATTTTCATTCAATGACTTAGTGAATGATTTTTCATGATCTAACTCAACAACTCCTAAATCAAATTATCTAACCTCAATAAATAAAGAGGCATTTCAAATAGAATGTAAAACAGTAGACACATAGCAATATTTCTCACGTCCCTTTCCATAGAGTGTGATGTTTTATCCAAAACAAGATTTGTAGTTGCTTTATTTTTCTCAGCAAGGTGGGAATTCAAAAGTGCTTGAATAAGCATAATGTCAAAGGCCTAGCCTACATCCAAATAGTTTGACATCTTCTTCATTCAACAACTCAAAAACTTCCTAAAACTGCCTTTGAAATATTTATCCTTTAATTTTGGAGGCATTTTTACCCAAACTTCCCACAATTGTTGAATACAAAGAGTCCCAAGTATCATATTAAAGGTCAAGACCCCTATTTCAAGACTTACATTCTATATTAGTTTTGTTGCTAAGTTTCCCTAAGGGCACATTATTTTTTGGACCACTGCAACTCAAACTAGATGGTGTTGGTTCCTACTCATGGGACAAGGATTGATTATATTTTAAATCAATTTCCATCTCATTATTTCCCCAAGCATTGTGGGAGTTATCATTAATTTTTTCTTCAAGATTAAGATATTTTTGTGGTTTTAGTCTCAAGGGTCTTAGTACAAACTTGTTCAAAATCATCTCCTCCAAAGTTTATCATACATTCAGAATAATTAACTGAAATTCCAGTTTAAGCCAAGTTGTTTTCTTCCTAGTATTTTCTTAAAATAGTAGTTTTTTATATTTTAAAAATTGTCAAATTCAAAATTATTCATTATTTTACATCTTTATCATTGTGATATATTTCAGTTTGACACATATAATCACACTAAACGTTTATTTGTTTTATAAAAAATAAGGTAAAACATAATAGTTAACCTGCTTTTGTTTTCAATCCCTTGCTTTTTTGATTTGGTTTTCAATTTCATTTTTTATTTTATTTTATCTCTTGGTTTGCTAGAAAATGTGTTCCTACAGTTTTCAAACTCATAAAAGTTGTCATTTTAGGAAAAATGATCTTCAATTTTATCTAATTTTTGTAATGTGAGGGGTATTGCGCCATTGTTCAAACCATTATAAAACACCAAAAATAGATTTTAGTTCCCATGTACATCATGATATATTAAAAATACCTAAAGTTTTTTCAGCCACAAAAAGCCTTTGACCATTTGTTCTTGTAGTGCTTTGACAAGCAATTAGCTCTAAGAAGTTACTCTCAACATATCTTAGAGACTATATAGTGCAGCTATGTGAACTATTGAATCTCCATAGTGTGTTCACTATTTACGATTCAGATCAATATATCTAAGAGCATATAATATAAACAAACCCTTGTCTAGTTACATTTTTAATCCTTATTGTAAATTTCAAATTTAAATCATAGTAATAATGAATGCATTTATAACATCTTTTGAAATTAAACGTTAATTTATATCTTACTTTCTAAACTATTATTTGGATTCATTATATCTATACATTGTTAAAATCCAAATATTATAAAAATGATAAAATGCATAATGTACCATCCCAAGCCTTACTCAAGTCACTTTGTTGTAATAATGCTCCTAGAATATAAACATCATTAAAGCAAATAGTTTTAAATCCTAGAATTACTTGGGAACAAGAACAATTATACATTTAGAATACTATAAGGCATACTACACACCTTGTTGAGGGACTTATCGTGAATATTGAGACTGATAAAATTTATAAAAATAAAGAAGATGAAGTTAATGACAAAGAAATTCACTAAATATCTTAATTCCAACCAACATAAGATTGAAACATTACATTAAATTGCAAGAGATGAGCAAAATAATTTGACTTCAACTTTCACTTCAAATGCTCTAGGTACCAAATTACCTTTAACTTTCACTTTAGATTATCAAGTTACCGTTATTGCTTCTATTCCTATAACAACACCTATAGTTACATATGTGCCAACATCCCCAGCTATTGGGACATCGCATTGTTTGTAATAGACTAGAACATGCCTATTTCCACAAAAACATCATATACACCTCCCTTGATTGCTACACAAGGTCCACCACCAACTTTACCTAATGCAAACTCTATTGAGAAAATTGTTATAACCTTACATGTTAAAGTATTGAAATTAGATCAAGGTGTCTCTAAAGATACTCACTCAACAGATTTTCATATTCTAATTCGCAATCCTTTAGCACCTAAGATAGCCTCTTACCTATTACCATAAGGTTTTGTAGCTCCCAAGCTACCACTTTATGAAGGTAAAGGTGATAGAAACATTTTTTAATCACTCCATGCAACATGATTGTATTATGCTTCTAATGAAAAATTACTTACCAAGCCCAAAAAGCCTCAAATATTATGCCCTATGATGGTTCTATGATCTTCCACTTCAATAAATAAAAGCATTCAACCCTTTTGCTAATAAATTTTTATCATACTTTTTTATCATCGTTGGTGAAAATCTATCTTATGCATAAATTGCTAAATTTAAGAAAGGGTCAAATGAACCAATCAATGAACATGTTATTTGATACAAAACTATGCTAGCTAACATGATAAAATATATTTCAAAAAATGAATTACAAGATATCTTCACTCAAATTTCATTATCACTATTTCATGACTCAATCATGTTTGATAAATTCAAATCCTTTAATGAGTTATGCCATATAGTCAAAGAAAGATAAATCAAGCATGCAACATTGAATAAGTTAAAATATGCTTATAGGTCCTTGGCAGTGCTAATTTTTTACTCATCTTAAACCATATAACTTGTGCCCAATTACATGACACTTATTTTCTATTTCTCTAAGTCTTTTATCCATATGCATGATCGACCCTTTGTTTTCCATCAGTATTTCGTATACTCTCAAATTCAAATACTCAAGCCACTTAAAATCACTATAAAACCATCTCCAACTCAACACATGTGTCATTGATCTTTTTTTGTAGGTTTTCAAGGTATCAAAGTGCCATTAGGGTATTAAAGACAAAAGAAACAAAACAATAAATTTTGTGCGGCATATTTCAAATTTAGATATCTTAGATTGCTCAACAAACACATCCATATAAGGCACAACGATCATTTTATTGACATAGTCAACCATAATAAGTTCATAGTTGATTGACTCTAGTGGCCAATATTTTTGTCCACTTACAATGGTTGCACCTAGGAATATTCTCTAATTCCACCTTTAATTTATTATTACCAAGATTTTGTTTCTTTATATATTTTAATTTCAATTATTAAACATAGTCAACTGGGACAAGTTTATAGTCAATAAACTCGAACGACCTTTAGTCTTGTCTACTTACAATAAAACCAATATTCGATATTGTTCCTGATCTTGAATATACACATTCATCTCATCTCTCTTACTGATTTCTACCATCAAATAATTAAAACATTCAATTAAAATTCTAATTTAAACTAAGTTATTTTGTTCTTGATGTTTTTTAAAACTAGTAATTTTCTATTTTTAAAAAAATTTCAAAATCAAAATTGTTAATTATTTTACATCTTTAAAATTATGATATATTCTAATTATAAACTTATAAACACATTATTTTTTTTAAATTTCAAATAAAATAAAACACTCATCCTATTAATCATTTATATAAATAATAAGTATAAATAATTAATTTCAATCTAGTTTTTAAATTAAAATATGTGAAATTTAAATGTATCGTATATGATCTCAATACTCAAAAACTTTAACTTAATTAAATAAATAAATAAAAACTTAATATTCAAATAATCTTTTACACAAAATAGAATTGGTCTCTAGCAGAACGATTGGATTGATAATAGTAATAATGTTCATGCTTGCTACGGTGGTGTCATTGACTTGTTAAAACATTATACTTTTAAGATTACCAATTGTTTATCACATGCAATCTAACACTTCTGAGGTAACTAGATTACATTTGTGGCAACACTTCAACTTTTTTTAAATATAAAATATAGTTTTTTAATAGTTGTATATGTTTATGCAAGGTGACAGAGGGAGAGGGAGAGGGAGAGGGAGCATGGAGGGGCACAAAAGCTTGGAAGGGAGAAGCAATATAGGAGGCCTTTTAAGTATATCATGGTTTTCATACTGGTTCCCAAGCTTATTGATTTAATGATGCCCTTAAAATTTAACCCTAGTTTGTATTTTTTTACAGGTGGGCATGCAAGTTAAGGAGCATTGAAAATATTTTGATGAGGATGAGAGTTGAAGAGTCTAGTTTAAATCTTTTTCAGAGAACAAAGTTTGGATGCAATTATGGGAGTAAATCTACCATTCAACATTTAATCTTAGATCTTAAAGTTTTATTTTTTATTTTGTTAAATTTTTTAACATCTAACCCCCAAAAAAAAATTAATAAGAAAAAGTTCTAGTAAATACATGACTTCAATGATTGATAATATAAAAAAATTTATAAGAAAATTTTATGTTAGCATAATGAGTATTTTTTTTAACATTTAAAAAAAACATTTAATAATAGTGCAATTTTCTTGCTAGTTTAGAATAGTTGAAGATAACTAGATTAAAATATTAGAATAGTTTAAAATGCAAATATATAGTGGTTGAAGATATCAAAGAATTTATATCCGAGTTGTTTAGTTAGCACAATGTGTAATGCCTCCATTAATTAATCTTGTTTATACAATATTGAGAGTTTTAGAGATCGGTAGTGAGTAATATTGGAATGTAATATTGAAATTATGATTGTATGATTATAATTATTAAAGCATTACATAATATTAGAAGTTTTAAACTGAAATTGATAATAAGTGATATTGGAATAATGATTGTATGATTATAATTAATAAAACATTAAAAATGTGCGTTGTTATTTAGTAGACTACTACTATTATAAAAATGAAACCAACTACTACAATAAAAATGAAACTAATATCACCATCTTTATCTTTAAAAATAGTTTTATGTTTATTTTTTTATTTATGCATTTGAATGACATTGAAATAAAACATGCAGGCCCCGCCGTCCCCCTACCCCCCATCCCCTTCCCTGTCCCTCGCTCCACATAAAAATTATACAATTTTTTTTAATTACCATTTTTATTTTTTTCACAAATTCTATTTTATTATTTAAATTTTATATCATGTGATAAAATAAAAAATGCTGACTTTTTGTAACATAAAACTAGGATAAAATTGGCGCAACTAAAAATATTTAGTTACATTAACTTTGTGTCATAAAAAATAACGAAGAAATTTCAAAATTTTGTAATTCAAAACACAACAACATTGATTTCTTATATCACTCCGATCTCGATAATGACACTAATTATATTCAATGTGGTAGTGAACAAATCTAAAATAAATACCTAAAAATATGTCTTAATATTTTTTCAAATAAATATATTTAAGATATTATTTATTATGTTGAAAGACAATGTAATATAACAAAAATCAAAATGCAGTTGGATATTAGGATGGTTCCATGCATAAGGGAATGAAATAAACATATAGTCTCATGTGAAGCAGAATGGAAGGGAAGGATTGTTTGATAACACATTGGGGTAGGTTTAAAAACAACTGGGAAATTTCAATTAAAGTTTATGACACAAACTGTGCTGTCGCATTAGAATCTTAACTAAACATAAAACCGATGCTTCCATTGGTGCCGTGGTGTAGTTGGTTATCACGTCAGTCTAACACACTGAAGGTCTCCGGTTCAAGTCCGGGCGGCGCCATTTGGTTTGTTTTTCTTGCTGTCTCAATTTTCGGCAGTTTTTTTAAGCTGTCACAATTTTTGGCTGGTTTTTTTCGCTTCTGACCACAATCTTTGGCTGATTTTCTAAAATAAATCTTGGAAGTAGTTTGATTTCTCAATTTTCTGGTGGTTTTGTTTTTTAAATCCCAGGTTAACGCCATATATGAAACACATAAAATTGCTTGTTTTTTTGGGTTCTAAACAACGCTCTAATTATCTTGATAGATGCAAGAAAGTTTGGTACTTGGGGTGGTTATTTTAGAGCGTAATAGTGTGATATGTTAATAAAAAATGATAAATTTTGACATTTTTTAAAATTGTTTTGTGATTTTTCTTCTTTTTATCTAAAAAAGGGAATTGATAAAATCTGATTTTTTGGGTACACTATAGAGTTTGGTCCCTGTTTTTGTTGGAGAGATATTGGCAAGCCCAACACAATTGTAAAGCTAGATTTAGCAAATTTATCACTAATTAATGATGTATTCATGAAAAAGATAACATAGTCATTAATTAGTGTGTTATGTGAGAAATCCAAAATAAATACTCAAAATTGATATCTCGACACTTATCAAAAAAATATATTTAAGATATTATATTAATTACACTAATAAGAAATAGTTGGTTGCTTCTTGTTGCTCCAAGCCACAATGCCATATCCTATATGTAATACATATTTAATGGTGGATTTTCCATCTAGATCCCCTACCCAATCAAAATCTCAATAGTCTTTCAACTCAACATTCAAATTGTTTAGCGTATTCAATACCAAAATTGATAGTTTCTTGTATATGTTGAATAACTCTTTTGGCAGCTTTCCAATGAATTTTATGTGGCTTAAACATGAATTGACTAAGTACATTAATTGTGTATGCAATATGGGGGCTTGTTGTGGTTAAATAGTTTAAACTTTCCACCAGTTACCTATATAAAGTACTATTTACTTATTTTGTATCATCTTCATTTGAAAACTTAACATTTTGTTCAAATAGAATAGAGATTGGGTTGCACTCATGCGTATTGAACATTTTGACCAATTTCCTTGCATACTTACTTTGAGTAATCAAAGCTTTAGCATCTTCCCTCCATATGTCAATGCCTAAGCAATAGTGCATTTGTCCAAGATCCTTTGTTTCAAATTCTTTTGATAGACCTTTTTTTATTTCATCGATCAACCTTGTGGCACTTCCTGTTATTATCAAATCATCAACATACAATGAAATCAAATCAACATTCCCATGTTCATTTTTATTTATATATAGATTTGGGTCATTCTTACTTTTAATGAACCCTTGTTGAGAGAAGAAGTTGTCGATTTTCACATACCATGACCTTAGTGAATGTTTGAGACCATATAATGCTTTCTTTACCCTGCATATAAGATGTTGTTTTCCTTGTTTCATCAAACCTTCTGGTTGAACAAGATATAACTCTTATTTTAATTCACCATTCAAAAATGTTGACTTAACATCCATTTGATTTAAGACCCAATCATACTTAGTATCAAGTGCAATCATAAGTCTAATGGTGTTCATTTTAGCTACAAGTGTAAATGTGTCTTCATAATCTATTCCTTCCTTTTGTGAATAGCCTTTTACAATCAATCTTGCTTTAAATTTATCTATTCTACCATCAACATGAAACTTAGACTTGAACAACCATTTGGAACTTATAGGAATTTCATTTACAAGTAATTTAGTTGGTTCCCAAGTGTCATTTTTCATAATAAAATCATATTCTTCTTGCGTAGAAGTCATCCATTCTATATGACCCTTAGCTTTCTAAAATTTAGTGGTTAATCTATACTCATTACATGAGACATCAAAGCATAGTCCTTATACTTGATTGGTGTCTTGATTTTTCTAGTTGACCTTCTTGGTCCCTCACTACTTGGTCTATTACTGCTACTTGTAGTTTCACTACTACTTTGAATTTGGACATCATCTTATTGGTTTGGAATCACTTGTGCACTTTCAACATCTTCTTCAGGAAGTTTCCAAGAGCCTTGACTATCTTCCTATTATTTGAGAACCTTGACATATTCCTTTTGAATATCATCTACATGTTCATGAAATATAACATATTTGCTTGCAAATACTTTATGAGTAATAGGGTCTTATATTTTATAAGCTTTATGGTCTACACAATAACCAATGAAAATACTTTTGATTATGTGAAAGAATATCGACTAGACAATGTAAGTGGACAATCTATGTACTTGATTACCAAATCCTTGGGTTTTTTCAAAATCAACTCTGTCACTTCATGGTAATTGGTTAATGAATGTCATGGTTAAGTTCCTTACTTTTGTAACATATTTTGATGAGAAATGCTCAGATCTAGACCTCTACATGTTAGATCACAACATCTGCAAGGCATTATGATAAGGCTCTCAAATCTTCATCTTTTTATAAAAAGATCATGCCGATTGTTTTCATCCAATGACCCAGTGAATGTTTTTTCATGATTTAACTCAACAACTCTTGAATCGAAATATCTAACCTCAATAGATAAAGAGGCATTTGAAGTAGAATGTAAAGCAGTAGACACATGGTAATATTTCTCACATCTTTCCACAAGGTGTGATGTTTTATCCAAAACACAATCTGTAGTTCCCTTATTTTTCTCAAAACGGTGGGAATTCAAAAGTGCTTGAATCAACATAATGTGAAAGGCCTAGCCTACATCTAAATAATTTGACATGCTCTTCATTTACTGACTCAAAAATTTCTACAACTGCCTTTGAAATATTTATCCTCCAATTTTGGAGGCATTTTTACCCAAACTTCCCACAATTTTTGAATACAAAGAGTCCCAATTATCATATTGAAGGTCAAGACCCCTATTTCTAGACTTATGTTCTTTATGTTTTTTTGTTGCTAAGTTTCCCTAAGTGCACATTATTTTTTGGACCACTACAACTCAAACTAGATGGTGTTGGTTCCTGCACATGTGGCAATGATTAATTATATTCTAAATCAATTTCCATCTCATTATTTCCCCAAGCATTGTAGGAGTTATCATTAAATTTTTCTTCAAGATTAAAATCTTTTCATGGTTTTACTATCAAGGGTCTTAGTACAAAATTTTTCACAGTCATCTCCTCCAAATCTTATCATGCATTCAGAACAATCAATTGAAATTCTTGTTTAAGCCAAGTTGTTTTCTTCCTAGTGTTTTCTTAAAATTGTAGTTTTTTATATTTAAAAAATTGTCAAAATCAGAATTCTTCATTATTTTACATCTTTATCATTCTGTTATATTTCAATTTTACACATATAATCACACTAAACATTTATTTGTTTTATCAAAAATAGGGTAACATGTATTTGTTAACCTACTTTTGTTTCAAGCCCTTGCTTTTCTGATTTGGTTTTTATTTTCATTTTTTATTTTATTTTTTCTCTTGGTTTCCTAGAAAATGTATTCCTACAGTTTTCAAACTCATAGGAGTTGTCATTTTAGGAAAAATGGTCTTTAGTTTTATCTAATCTGCAATGTGAGGGGTATTGCCCCATTGTTCAAACCATTATAAAACACTAGAAATAGATTCTAGTTTCCATGTACCTCACGATATATCAAAAATACATGGGTTTTTTTCCATCCACAAGAAGCCTTTGACCATTTTTTCTCGTAGTGCATTGACAAGCAGTTAGCTCTAAGAAGTTACTCTCAACATATCCTAGAGACTAGATAGTGTGCTTATGGGAACTGTTGAATCCTCCATAGTGTGTTCACTATTTATGATTGAGATTAGTATTTCTAAGAGCATACAATGTAAACACACCCTTGACTAGTTACACTTGTAATCCTTGTTGCAAATTTCAAATTTAAATCATGGTAACAATGAATGCATTTTTATTACATCTTTTGAAATTCAACGTTACTTTATATCTTACTTTCTAAACTATTATTTGAATTCATTATATCTATACATTGTTAAAATCCAAATATCATAAAAAGGATAAAATGCATAATGCACCATCCCTGGCCTTACTCAAGTCAATTTTTTGTAACAATGCTCCTAAAATACAAATATCATAAAGAAAATATTTTTAAATTCTAGCATATCAAAGGCCTAGCCTACATCTGAATTATTTGACATCTCCTTCATTTGAAAACTCAAAAAAATTCTACAATTTCCTTTGAAATATCTATCCTCCAAGTTTGGAAGCATTTTACCTAAACTTCCCACAATCATTGAATACAAAGAGTCCCAATTATCATATTGAAGTTCAAGACCCTATTTCAAGACTTGTGTTCTTTGTTATTTTTGTTGCTATGTTGCCCTAAGTGTACATTATTTTTTGGATCACTACAACTCAAATTAGATGGTGTCGGTTCCTACTCATGGGGCAAAGATTGATTGTATGCTAAATCAACTTCCATCTTATTATTTCCCCAAGCATTATGGGAGTTATCATTAAATTTTTCTTTAATATTAGGATATTTATGTGGTTTTAGTCTCAAAGGTCTTAGTACAAAATTGTTCATGGTCATCTCTTCCAAAGCTTATCAACTATTTGAGTCAACAACATTTTTCCTCAATGGGAACAAGCTTTATGGTATGTACAAAGATTGTTCACTTACATTATCTAGTTGATATTATTTTAGATTTGGCCATTGAAAGCACTGAATATCAATTGTATAACCCAAATGTAAACATAACATATCCAATTTAGCCAATCTCACTCAATTCAAATGGTGTAAGCATGTCAACCCAAAAAATATAAGTAGTGTCAAGGCCATCGATGGTGTAAAATCTTGGAGCCAATTATTGTACTAGATAAAAGCTCAATCAATGCTGCCTAGTAAGGTCAGTGCATGAATATATGTATGTAATTCTAAATATGTGTATGTACTTTGGTGAATTTTCATGGCATGTTTACCTCAAATGTGTCTCAAGCTAAAGTATCTATCAAAATGTAACCTCTACATTGTAATTAAATGTATATTATACGTAAATTTTTTTAAATACTTGTTAGGTTGTGGAGCTAAAAGCTTCATTGATGCAAATGTGGAGGAGGTTGCTGAGTTCCAGGGATACCAACGTTGGCAATGCAATCGACATCGGTCATCTCTAGTGCAAAGGGCAACCGACATTGGCAGGAGTCAGCCGACATCAGTCACCTCTAGTCAAACAGGGACCGACGTCGGTCTCCTATGCGGTTCCAAAACTGTTCGTTGCACGAACAGTTAGTTTGTTGAACTGGTTGTTTGCATGTAAAGACTATTTCGAGTCTTGAGCTGCTTGTCTAATTATTGTAAATTAGAAGTCTAAGTTATTGTTTAGTATGGGATCTATTTATAGACTCATTGGCATGTATTGTAATTAAGGATTAAGGACAAGGAAGAGATCCTTCCAATTGTAAGATCAGGTTGATCTGCAGGTTGTGCAAGATCAGGAAGAAGTTCTACATGGTAAGTAAGATCATTTGAGTTGCAGGTTGTTGCAAGTTCATGGGAGATCTACTTGAAGTACTTTGAGTGGCAGTATTGTTACTGACTGGTGGAGGTGAACAACAACTCTGTGTTTGAGTTGTGTGTTGTGACCATTTTTGGTAGGAGAGTGAACTCTTGAGGGAAAGAGATTTGTACATCTGAGGGGTGTGGAAAATTGTGGCATTTTCATTGTATTTCCTTCTGGCATGAGTATTAATACAAGATTGTGTATTGTCTCTCATATTTTGTCATTTGTGAATTCTAGTTACTTGTTAATTCTAGTTTAATTCCGTGATTAGTTGCTTATACAAGGTAATCATATTGTACTCTTATTAAGGAGTTGGATCCTGACAAAGTGGTATCAGAGCTTTTTGTGGTTCTAGATTCCTTACAATACTTGGTCCCAAATCTATGAAAATCGGTGCCAAATGCATATAATTATGTCCCAATTGTATATTTGAATCATGTAAACTATATCATAGTTTTCCAACTATGCCAGCTATGTGTATGTGTAGTCATGTCTCTATGACATGCCCTATTGATATGCACCACTTTTTGATGTGAGGAGAATACAACATGATAGTCATCTTATCTCAAAAAATAAGATAACCATGTTATATTTGTATCAATCATGTAGTAAAGAAGCATATAGTGGCATCATGTATAAGTATTAATGAAGCTCACAATATCAAACGTAACAGGCCTAAGTTGCATTATATGATTCATGAGAACATATAGAAGTAACGAGCATAAACTCAACAAATAATCAAGAAGACACACAAGAGCATTCAATGCCAAACAAAAGGGTTCTAAGGAGACTGAAAACAAGGGGCATGTTCAAATGCCTCACATTCAAAGGTAGAGACATGTTCAAATGTTCACACACCAAATAAAACACCACTTAGAGAACTATCGCCAACAAGCAAGGAACATGTTTAAATTTTCTATACTCCAAATGACATAGTAAACAAGAAGTACATTAAATTAATCCAAATGATAACATGAATAAATTAAATAGAAGCAACTAGCATATTCATATCATACTAGCTCCTTCATACATTTGTTAGTAAAATGTCATGTAAAATAACATATCAATTATATTGTATAAGATGTGAACATATATATATATATATATGTGTGTGTGTGTGTGTGTGTGTGTGTGTGTGTGTGTGTGTGTGTGTGTGTAAGAGTTAATATATAAGCTCAATATGATAATGTAAAATGATCATAAACAATAGAAATTGTATTTATTGTGATCAATAGAAGCAAGATGCCCCCAACGTAGTGTGTCACGCAAGAAGAGGAAAGGTCCAACATCTTTATGTACATGTATCATGGATCTAGTGTATGTCTGTATCACACTCAAGTACCCATGAAACATATATGTGTATATACATTATATTATATCTACTAACATAAAGTAAAGAAATATACTTAAAATCTAGTAAACATATGAAATGCTAAATATTTTTGCATTTTTATTTTATTTGAATGTTTTTGTAATTTCTCAAATATTTTAGTTTTTTAACTTTTTTTTTTTTTTTAAATTTAGGAAGAAAGGGCTAGTCGATGATCCCATCTAAGGGATGCTCATGAGGTGCTCTAAAATGAGAATATGGTATAACAAATTGGTCATTCTACCAAAGATCATGTATATGTACCAAATCTAGAGCTGGATAATTTGTATTAATCTGTGTATACCTCATATGACTCTTTGGTCATGAAACAATATTAGATGTTTTAGTGGCTTGTGGAAGCCATTGTTTAGTGGTCGGTGACTTATGCGATGTAACTATAACTTTGGGTCTTTTCACCCTCTCTAAAACATTTTGATCTACTCTCAACAATTGGTTAGGTCATGTAGGTGTTGATGATGACTTAATAGAGTCCATTATGTGTCTCTAATATAACAACCTCCCATGTATCAATCGCCTAGGATAGGGAATTAATTTTTGCTTACCTTTTCACTCACAATTAACCTTAGTTGGTTTTGTGATTAACTATCTTGGAATAAAATTCTCTTGTTTTAGTGGATGTTCATATTGAATTCTTGAAACTATGATTACCTTGTTGGTATGAATATACTTAAGACATCCATGTTCTGTGGATAGAACTACATGGAGCTTACAAATCCAAGGTCATCGCAATAATATATAAAATAGTCATATATGTGTTATAACAAAAAATGTAGTGTTCGCATGTGCTAGACCAACTTCAAAGGTAAATCAATCTCACCAAACACCTATTATTCTTTCCCATCAAATGATTTGACTGCCTTGGTCAAAGGGTATAAATCATCATGTGTATATCCCAAATGTATGAGAAATGTCATCATACATACATTCTCACTAGAACCATTATCAACATTAACACTATGTATAGGTTGATGATTAATATATGCTCTAATAATAATGAGTGAAGATTTGAATCATAATCCATAATTTCTTATCATCAAATTTAATATAATGCCTTTGAACCATAGGATGTATCTCACATGTAAGTGTGCTAATAATCCTAGATCTAATGGGTGCCCATAATATGGTCGAGGAGGATGTGAATTATATGCCATTTTCACTTTTGGTGCTTCCTTAAAATGATATCTTTTACTTTTGATGCTCACCTTTTTATGATTTTGAATCATTTAAAAAATCATCAAATGTAATATGTTCATTGTCAATGAGATCTTCTATCTTGTGGTTCAACTTGAAACATCTATTTGTAGAATGTTTTACATATTGGTGATAGTCACAATAAGCATGGACATCATATCCTTCTGGTAGAGGTCAACTCATATCAACCTCTATGGAAGGAGGGAGAGATATGAGATGACACTCTAATAGTTTCTTAAGTAATGAAGCTAGAGACTCAGGTAATCATGTAAATTATCTCTTAGGTGCATTAGATAAGATGAGCCAATTTAGTTGTTGTGACATAATATTCATTATTATTATTGCTTCTTTCTTATCTTTTGGAGGTTTTACTTTATAGCTTGGTTTGATATGAAACTTCCAAGTATTAGATGTAGTTAGTGTGTCAGCTAAATACTTAAGCTTGTTCAATGTAGTAATTTTTATTTTTTGATCTTAAACAATATGGCATAACTCATCAAAAGATTAAAATTTATTAAAGACAATAGACTCATGTAATGGGGCAAGCAAAATTTTCTTAAAGATATCTTTAAGTTCTTCATTTTCCATTGGATTTGTCATTTTGGCCAACATTCTCTTATACCTCAAAACATATTCATTGATGGGTTCATTGGTTCCTTGTTTGATCTTTGAAATTTGTGCATATGGTGTATTTTTGATAATATTGATAGAGAAATGTGCTAAAAATTAATTTTTTAGAGGTTTGATTGGTTTTATTGATTGTATTGGTAGATCATATAACCATTTCAAAGCATAGTCCTTTAGGCTTCTTAGAAACAATATGGTCAAAATTTTATCATTGGAAGAATAATAAATGCATGTTGTATAGAAAGAGTGAAGATGTTGCTCAGGGTCACCCTTGCCATCATAAAGTGTGAACTTGGGTGATACAAAACTAGTTGAAAAAAGATGCAAATATATGTCAAGTGCAAGAGGATTATGCAATACATCTTGTGAATCAATAACAAGAGTTGACTTGGAAGCCTTTTGCTCAATATTTTAAACCTTAACTTCTAAATTTTACATATCTTGTAGATGACTTTACATAGTATGCCCAATAATATTTGATACTTAAGAAGTCACCAAAGGGAATGCAAATACTTATATGGATATAGACATTGACATTGGTAATTGAGTTGAATTATTGATTGTTCCCATAAAAGATGTAGCAATAGTTGTTTGGTCTTTCGGAAATAATGGTTGGAATACATATCCCGTGCCTCCGCTAGATGTAGTAATCACTAGTGTGGTCTAGGGAAGGGATGTTCGGACTAATGGCTCACCTAAAGACTCATCATTACTAGATGTGGATGCATTAGTCTTAACATGTTTATTGATTTCATATTGTGTAACATATAAAAGTGCATCAATTAATTTTTGATTTTGATTTAGATGATGAATTAAGGATTCCTTGTCTTCCATTTCAAAATGACCCTTCTTATTAACCTTTGCCATTTTTTAATGAAAAAAAAATACCAATGATAATGGAAAAGAATTCAGATCTAAAAATTTACAATAACTGAAACCCTAGAAGGTTGAAGATCCTAGGAAAATCTAATATTTGCATAAGAAGACTCAAAGGTCAGGTTCATCAAATGTTTAACCCTTTTTGGAAAGAGTTAGGGGAAGAATAACCTAAAAAAATTGTATTAAATATTCCTAAGAGCAGGCCAATTAAATAATTTAAATTGACAATATTCAATTACAATGCTGAATTATGTAAATTTTCTATATATAGAAAGTACAATACAAAATAGTAATTTGATTGTGTAATCACAAAGAAGAGACAATACTTAGTTTGTTTATTGATGCACATGAAGATCTTAGAATGAAGGTGTGGAAATATTCAGACTAATGCTCATGATTGATTCATTAGATTCTAAAAATTATCCCTCTGTCAGCCTGGACATTGCCGTTAGACTTGAGACACTAGAGTCGATGCTTCTATCCAAATTAAACACTTCTACCCTATACAAAATATTAATTATTTTCTGCAAATTCTACCTGCACCTATTATGTCACTTTCACCTTGTTAATTTTCTATCCAGATCTCATGCATAGGTCTTCGATATTAGTGTGTAGGTCAAAACCCTAAGTCCTTCGATTAGGGCATATGATCTTGCAAAACAAGAGTTCGTGGGTTCAAGTGAAGTCAGGCTGACCTTAAAGACCTCTCTATTAGTGAACACTACCTACATAACCATTACTTTGAAGAGTGCCTCAAACATATGTAGTTCTCCCCTATGTGTGGGATTACATGTGCACAATGGTGTAGTGTGCTATATGCAAGTGCATGTAGTGATATAGCTTGAACTTGAAAAAAATGCTCATGGGTTGTTCTTTGAATGCTCCAGACTTGTAGAAAGATTGTTCTTATGACTGATATGGAAATAGGGAAGAATAGGGTAGTATTGAATGTTTGAGAGGTGTTTTTTATTGATAAGTGCTAGATGTGTGCTTAAAGAGTACTTGATGATAATGAATGGCCTTTTACTTGTATTTATACCACTTCTTTTGAAATTAGTCTTATAGAGGGTTAATTAAGACACTTTGACCGACCCTTAGATATCAAAATATTTACAAATTTGAGCTTTTGTGAGGTACATACACTAATGTCAAAACTAGAAATTAGCATTGACACTAGTGTCTTACTCTGCACATTAGTGTCTATTAGAATAGATACTAGATAAAGATTTGTAATTGACAGTGTAAGATGTATATTAGGTTTTAGGCATTTTGTGGGCTACATGTCATCTAAATAATTAGAATAATAGGGTTGGGCCATAAGATAAGCATTTAGACACAATGATATGAAGAATATGAGTATTTTGGCTATGAAGAGGTCATGAACATAAGCGCTAATCCTTGAGTGATATTTGTCAAGTGTGCAAGATTAGTTTATCATATAAAATTCAGATTTAACATCTACAAAAATGGACCCACGTAAATCTATTTCTATCATCAACAAAGATTAAAAAGATAGTAAGCTACCCCAAGTGATTTAATTTGCATTGGTTCACACACATTAGTACACATTAATCAATAACATCTATTTGCCTATTATCAGTCCTTATTGGAAACTCATTTCGACGTTGTTTTCCGAGCGCACAACCATCACTTTTAACATGCTCATTCTTAAAATATTGAAGAGCTTTCACATTGTCTTTTCTTTGAAGAGAAACTAGACCACTAAAATTTAAATTAGCATACCTTAAGTTCCATATCTCTACTATGGGCACATTTGTTGATGTCAGTGATTGATGAATTTCAACAATTACATCAAGCTTCTATAGTCCTCCCACTCTAATCCCTTCTGCTACCACTTTGTAATGACCATAAATATCCTTCACATAACAACCCGAGTTTTCAAATTCAACTTTGAATCTTTGATCAATAATTTTTAAAACTAAGATTATATTTTTCTTAATCCCTGGTACATACATCAAATTTTTAATTTGTTTCACATTCCCACTTGGCAATTTAACACATATATCGCCATATCCTTATATTTCATGAGATCTATCATCACCTAAATAGATTTTGGTACCATCTATTTTCTCATGAAAGGTTTTAAACCAATTTCTATTACAAGTCACGTGATTGGAAGCTCCTGAATCTATAAACCATGCATTATTATTTTTTTTTTTTCATGGATAGGGCTACATCTGAAATAAACAATTTGAGATCATCTTTTACCTCTTATTCTCCATCAACAAAGTTATCTTCTTGTCTCTTATATTTGAACTCATTAAACTTATTTTTCCTACACCCATAAGAATAGTGTCCAAACTTACCACAATAATTGCACTTACCATTCTTATTTACATTAGTATTTGTCCTTGGTGATGCTCCTTCTTGATACTTCTTCACATCAAGTTTTCCTCCTTTGTTTTGCACCCGTGACTTTACTTTATATGTTTGTTTTCATTTGGCCATCTATACCAAATATGAACTCTATTGTCTATTGTCTATATGATTCCTCATTTCCTCTTCTTACTAAAGGATACTTGCTAAATCGTTAAAAAAAAGTGTCTTTTCTCTTGTTGATAGACTGGTGATAAAAACTTGATATTCATGCAACATACTATTCAATGTAAGAATGTCTAGATCACTACTTGACACTTTCTCTCTAATATCATTGATTTTATCCCTTAATTCCTTTACTCTAAAAAAAAACACTGATCTTTTCATTTTCTTCCATTTTAACGAAATTTTTTTTTATTTTAACAAATAAAATTCTATTTGTATTCACTATTTCATACAAACCTTTTAATACCAATCATGTCTCAATGGATGTCTTGATGTCCCTTATATGAGGAATTATCATGTCTTTTATAAACATTTTCAAGACAATCTTTACCTTGCTCTATGTTTTCTCCCAATATTAAATAGAGGTTGGGGGCGAAGTTTGTTTAACTTCAATTCCATTTGCAATGGTCCAAGCATTACTTCCTTCCGTTAATGTTGCATCTTAAATTTCTAATTAACACCATTTGGTTATTTGCTTTAGTGATGTAGGAACCGATTATATTTGACATGGTGCAGGTACACACAAATAAAGATTACCAGTTACCAGTTTATTGCATACACTCGCAACTTTTGTAGGTGATACTCCCTCTCAATCCCCAAATAGCTTCAAATTGTCAACACTTCTCTTCAGCACTCCAATCATAACACTCACACATACTTAAAAACAACAACGAATTTTATATTCAATCATAGCTTTAATACCAAAGTAGAGCAAGAACAGAGGAAGCTACACAAAATAAAGTACAAAAATAGATACTTTACTTGCTGATTAGAATGGATTAATACATAATTATACAATATTTCGACTAATCAATATATTCCTAAAAATCTGGGTTTAGATAAGCCACTTACCTAACAAATCCTGACTCACATTTGAATTTTTATTGACATCATTCTAACAATTGTGACTCCTATTGGACTCTTATTTCCAGCACTCTAACAACTTACTAGTGATACATAAATTCATTTATTTATTAATTTAGACAGTTTCAACTTTAAATTTGATGTTTTTTTTTATAAAAATTTGGAGAAGGTGATAAAAAATCATAATATCTTGGACATATGATGGAGTTTGGTAAAAAAGATTTTTTTATGTTTGATGCAATGTTAAACTAGATTGAGGTCATATATCCCCATTCAATAAAAAATTTGAGAGAAGTGAGTGTAATAATATGAAATGTCAATTAAAATGACCGATCTTAAAATTAACATCTATTTAACTATCATAGAACAATTCTTTTTATTTAAAAAAGAAAAATTAAAAAAATTGTAATATCTTAAATATACAATAGAATTTAAATCCTATTTAATTCTAAAAAAGATTTTTTACCCTAACAAAATGGCCTAACTGTAATTTTTTTCAAAGCTTATTACAATCTTCAACGGGCACTCGCATTATATTGCACAATCATTAACATCTTAAAAAAAATTACAGCTTGCTAATCATTTTACAGAGTGATCGTTGAAGCAGAGTCTATGAGTATCTTGTTAATCTAATCAGATGAATTTGTTCAAAGATGTGAAACTTTTCAGCAGACTATTCTTAATCTTCATTTTGGACAAATAGGTAAAACATATTGGATGGAATTATATGTGACATTCATTAAATATAAAAGAGATATATAATCAATCAAGAATAAGCAACCAAATTGCAGTAGTACAATACAACAGAGACAAACTCAATATTACCAGCAAAAACACTTCTAACAGTAAATCATACCTAACATGAATATTAATATTTTAACAGTTGTATGCTGGTACAATGCACTAGTTTTATGCATATTGTAAAAGGAACTATTGTTTTTACAGTTTACCTTTGTATTGGTATTTTGCTAATCATTTTACATATTTATTCAATGTGAAATAAAACCAAATAAATGAACATATGATTTTATTTTTCATAGCTTATAATACATTTTAGTCAAGTGATGGTATTTAAAAAAAAAAAAATTGATTTTGATGGTTAGTTGAATTTAAAAAGCAAAGTTTATGTTTCTTTTTCAACAATACTGACAATTATTTAGTTTTTAAATATTTTTTTATTTTAATTTTTAATAATTTTTTTTTGGTTTGTTGTCAATTTTATTATTGAAAAGTTTTAGATGATTTTATTATCAAAAATAATAGATGGAAAGTTATATAAGATTGTAGAAAATTGTAATAAGCTTATAAATGTCACATAGAATTTTATCCAATAAGTTTTGCCCATTTCTTCAAAATGAAGATTTAAGAATAGCCTGCTGAAAAGTTTCACATCTTTGAATAAATTCATCCGATTAGATTGACAAGATATTCATAGACTCTGCTTTAACGATGACTGTGTAAAACGATTAGCAAGCACGTCTCCTCTTCCCTCTCCATCGAAATCCTCCTTATGCAAAGTCAATTTTCATATTGATGATCTGATCTGTTCAAGCGAATCATTGGAAGCAAGCACGTCTTCTTACCGATTTCAATTCATTTCTTGTGAGTTCCATTTATCTTACACAACTAAGGTGAGTGAAGTAGTTTGACATGTTTGTACATATCTATGATTTTTTTATGATTGAATGTTTGAATCTATTCAATCAAAATAAAGAGGCTTGTCTTGCCTTTTCATTAGATGGAAATTTCACAATAATTAATTTCTTTTTTTTGGGGAGACATGGGTCGTTTTTCTTCATTCCATATGGAGATTTTATAATAAAATATATAATTAAAAAAAAAAAATATTTAAATTCATTTTTTCAATTTTTAACCATTGGTTTTAAATACTAAGTTCCTTTTTGTGTTGTAGAAAAATGCATGTCTCAATTTATATAATCACTTCTTATCGAAATATCTAATATTTGTTGCTCTCCAAAATATATTGCCCCCTACCCCCCTACACTCGCCTTTCCCCCACCTCACTAGAATCTTTTTCTCCCAATGGAAACTCCACATGAAATTGAATTTAGTTTGTGAAAAACTATTATATTGAAATACAAGGATTGAAAATTTAGTTTGTGTTAATTTATTATATCGAAATACAAGGGTTGAAGCTTTATTAGTCCTTGCCATAGGTGGGGTACTATTGTTCTAGCCAAAGGCAATTAATTTGTGTTAAAATTTGTACCAGGATTTTTTTTAAAAAAAAATTTTCTTTGACTGTTTGTAAAACAAAATGAACATATAAATTGGTTTTATCAGTAGTTTGATTGGGTATTTCGTATTTGAAAGACAATTATATTACACACAAATATAAACATTTAAACAAACCAATCACAATGTTAAATGAAAACATTTCGTAAGGGTTGTGAACGTATGTTTTTGGTAGTGGCACTACACTCTCTTTTTGCTGCTCGCAACTGTCTTCTCTTATGAAACGACACTAGTCATTTTCCTTTACATAAGTTTTGTTGCATGAGAGAGTATTAATGACCTTTGCCATGGTAAAATTTACAATTTTTTTTCCTCATAAGGCAAAAACAATGATGGTTGTATGCTATTGCTATCACCAGTGCCTACACTTGGACTACCAACTAACATGTATATGTTAGAAATTTGGATATAGGTTCATCTTTGTGAAAATGGTCTGCTCTCTATCTAATGCATATGTTTAATTGATGGAAAAATTCAAATTAAGAACATTTTTAAAAAGAGTATGTTATTTTCTACATAGAGAATATTATTTGCATTTCCTGTAAATAGTTTCATAGCATTAGTGAATTTGGCTTGAAGTTGAACATTTTTCAAGAAAAAGCTAATATTATTATGAAATTTTCGTATATGCCCATGCGATGGAAAAAAAGACCCAAGTCTGTGTTTGAATGGGACCATTATCGGCCACTATTAATTTTATGGACCAAGGATACGACATTACAGGAAATGTATCTAAAGAAATGAAAATTTAGAAGCCTTTGGTTGTTTGAGCTAGTTAACCACATGATAAGCTAGAGCTCAAATGGCATTCTATTGCTTTTTGGGTGTCATACCCTACATTATTTTTTCGTTGCATTGAAAATTTAATTTGCAATCAACTATGGAAGGTGTGCTACTCTATATATTTGACTATGTTATATTATTTACAACTCTAGACTTGTTGTCTAATATTGTGCCATATCAACATTGTTATTTTAAAATTTAGCTCCAAACTAGTCATTGAAGACAAAAACATATTTCCCTTCCAATAAATGGATCCACCTTGTACTCCATAGTATCAATTACACCCATATCGAAAACAACCTTTGTAGTATATATCTAAGTTGGACATAGGGGAACAAATATAAAATGCAATGACAACTCGTCATCCCTTTAAAGATGATTATCATCTTCAACACAAGTATGAAAGATTCAAGCTTCAAGTATTGCTTTCTAGTTTATTATATATGATTAATTGAGCAATTTTTTTCAGTCTTATTCATGCCATTTTATACTTATATTTCCAATGAAGCATGCTTCTAAAATACAACAAGTACTTGTGTCGTAATAGGGTCATTGTTATGTTTGTGTTCTTGGCCATTTCCATTATCCATTGAGTTGGTTTATGTTGGATATCCCTCCCTAGGGTTAAAAATTATGTATTTGTATGATGGTGTAGTAAGTTATCACATCAATTTAACACATTGGAAGGTCTTCAGTTGAGTTCAAATGGCACCATTTAATTTATCTTAGTTTCTATTAAAAAATATGTTGATGTTTTTAAAATCCTATAAGCGTGTGGTTAAATCAATAAATAGACACACATTATTGTGATGTTGTTGGTTAACATATCAATATAATGCACTGAAGGTCTCGAATTTGAGTTTGGGCAACACCAACATTTACACTAATAAAGGTAACCTACAATGATAGTGGATGTGGTGACTATCGAGTGTAATAATATTAGGTGTTAATAAAATCACTTGACTTAATTTTGATGTTCTTTTAATTACCATAATGTAGTTTTTATTTTTTGTTTGGAGAAGGAGATTAAAAAATCATGATATCTTTTTAAAGATGAAATAGTGTCGCAACTTGTTGGGTTTTTATTCTTTAATAATGTTTTGGGCACTGACGTATAGCCCCAACGAGCTAGTGCACTGGCCCTTCATGCAAGATTGTAGTCTTGCACGCTCACTCAAAGCACATAGTTAGAGATCGGTTCTCATGGGTTATGTTACACAGTAACATACTAGTCATGTTCTTTGGGTTTAAACTTATATTTGGCTATAGGTTATATGGAAAAAGAGATACACTACTTTGGTCCATGTACCATTAAGCTCAACAACCATAATCATGTAGATAAATGCCATGAAGTTCAGATATTGTTACTCAAGAAAAGTAAAAGTTTGCATAGATCTCATAGTAAGTTACAAGTACTCAACATAAACCTACCATAGATGCATAAGTATCACTTAATTGGAACATAAACATCAGAACTGATTATAATATTCATAATTACATATTGTGCTTCAACAAAATGATATCCAAAATTCATCACCTTACAATGATTTCATACATGGGTATTTATACTTGTTTTTCCCTAACCAAGTAGTTAAAAAATAAATGACATGCATAATTGACCAACGAACTCTCTATAAACTGAGAGTCTTGGTAGTTTATTAACTAGTTTCTCCTAAGGAATCGGGCCTTTGCACCCCCTATATGCTCCTTCTATGCTAGATCCTTGGTACCATGTGTTTATCTCTTTGTGGGTTAGTGTAAAACTCGTGATGGATAAGGTTTGGATGGCCCTTGAGAATCACTCCTTAACCATCTCCCATGTCCCATGCACTCCCTAAATCTTTCATTGCTATTCTAAGTCCTATACTCTCAAGTTATTTATGGTTAGTTCTCCTCTTTGACTAGGTCTTCTTGCACTGGTGCTTTCGTGCCCTTGTATTTTCACACTTTGTTGGTTCTATGTCATGGTCCTACTGTGCCAGTCTAGTTTCATACCCTAGTATCTCTGTGCTATACTCCTTTCAAACTATGTCAGTTCCACACCAAAATACCAAAATACTTAGCCAAAATTTGGGGTCCAACATCACCCTACACTATGCTCTTAGTCCATCCCAGATTAAGTCTTGTGGTGACCTCCACCAAAAATTTAGGCCCTATTTGTTCAATCTACTTCTTGACATTATCCCAATGTGATAATGTGTCGAGTAATTTTGTAGTTATTTTCAATGGCATTTTAGATTTATTCAACTCCTCAAGTTGGTCAGAATTCTTATTGGCCTTTTTGACCAATTTGTCTAGGGATGTTCTAGCATCCTTATGAACTTATTCCAATGTCGAGACTTCACTGACAACCTATCCTTGGAGGGTTACAAAACTAACATTCAATTGCTGGTGATGCACATTTATTTTCTCTTCCAGTATTTTGACATCTTTGAATGCCTTTTCATGCTCAGTGTGATCCCTTATTAAGAGGGTAGCATTAGCCATTTGCTGCCTCTGGTATTCCTTTGCATGGATTCAAACCTACAAGATTGTATTTGTTCATGATAATCTTTCAAAAATCCCATCCAAGATGGGGATGACTTCCTCAAATCTTTCGAGCGCACACTTGCACACTTCTATTGCCTCAATAAATTGCTCTGCTAATACCAGTGCCTCATTTCTCAGCATAGGCTGCTCTTTATAGTGTTTTAAAAGGAGATTCACTAAGGTCTCCATTTTATTTATGGAATCCCTATCTAGAGGCACGCCATCCACTAAAGTTAGCTCTTGGCCCAAAATTATCTTGCACAAATTTAAAGTTTTGACTTTGGCCTCTGTGGCCTCCTTTATTTACTATTTCAAAACAACCACTTCTTTTGTGAATGCCTTTTGGGTGGTAACCTATTTTTTATACATTGCTACTACTTGACCATGTTTATTCTCTACATCACATGTATTAGAGTCTAATAGTATATTTTGGAATGTGACTTCAAAATCCATCTTAAAAAATGCAGTGTTGGCTTGTAGAGGGGTGATATTTTAGGTATCAACTCATAGTGGGGTTAGCAGCACTAGAGCTTGAGAACCTAAGAGGAGGCTATCTTGAGGGAGCTCAAAATGGTGATCCTTATTGTACATGTCCAACAAGAAGGACATTTGTTACCTTACGTCAATGGTTACATATTGGGGAAGGAAGTACAAATATAAGTATAACATCTTATTAGGGACATCCATTTGATATTAAACATAGATATTGATTGTTGCATCAATGGAAGGTTCTTCCTCAAAATTGGTAGGCTCCTTCCGTTTGTTCAAGTTATGCTCCAATATTTTGACCTTTGTATTAGTAGCTAAAGAAGTGATATCGATATCAATTCTACTCATCTATTGATCTTCACCATCCCCCTCTTTGCCATATAGACCCCCAATGTTCAATGGCGAGTCTTCAAAAGTGGCCTCCTCTTACATCAGGGAGGGTGTCTTCTCAGAATTAAAGTTAGACTATTCCTTCTAGATTGTAGGTTCTTCCTTCTCTAGCTCTTTTTATAGCATTCTTTGTGGTACAAACCTTGATGGTAAATATACCTATGAAGTTTTAGGAGGTAAAGATGGAGGTGGAGGAATGTGTAGAGGATAAGGTGGGAGTGAAGGGACCTACGAATGTGGAACGTTGAGTGGAGAAGGTTGAGGAGGAGAAGGTCTAGGTGGAGAAGGGCTAGGTTATGGTGCTTGGGCAATCCTCTACCATTTTGAAGGAACCTGCTATAAACTTGTGTCAGCATCATGCCCATCCCACTTATTCTTCACCAGAGGAAGTACTGGTGGGAGATTTTCTTGTGTATGTTTTTCACCTTTTGAGTTATTCTTCCTAGGTTGTAACATATATAATAAATTGTGTACCTATTTTCTCACCATTGTCTATTTGACCTTGATGTTCATTTTTTCAGTCTCCCTCTTTTACCTATAGGCCTTCTTGACTAGATAGATGTACATCTTCTAGAGGGTGTGAATCTCCAATTTGATTTTATCTACCTCCAAGGTGATAGGTTGTGCATCGTATATGTGATTCACTAAGTCAACAAAGTACCATGCTAAAAAGGCATAAGGTAACTTCAGCCACACAAAGAGTTCTCCAGAAGGGACCATTTTAATGCATGCTAATGATAAATTATGCTTCACAACAAACTGAGCCTACTCTCTAGCCTGGGTGGGCAAGTCTTTTAGATTTCATAATTTATTCTTGAATGTTTCCATCATTCTATCAAACCAAGACTTCACCTTTATTTTATAGGTGGGGGTGATGTGCCCTAGGCATGTGAACACTTTATATCAATTAATAGAGGACTTGTGCTAAGGTGGGTATGCCCAATTCTGTGCTCTCATGGTGTAATCAATTACATCGATCTCATAAAAAATTATCAATAATAAAAATACTCCCCATGAAAACCCATGACCAGGTATCTGATGGGTTTTCTCCACATACTCAATAATTTTGTGGGCAAAGTACATAGCCAAATTATATTTAAATCCCTTAATAACTTGGTGGGTGATGTAGAGGTAGGCTTTATCTACTTCTTTCCAACAATTAGTGCCACCAATCTTGGTCATTATGATGCACGCCATAACCTAGAGGGTAAGATCCTATAGGTTCTTGATGTGCATGGTGTGGACCTACATTTGGTACATCAATGCAGTGGTTATGTTCTCAATCTCATCAGAGTCCTCCAATTCATACACTACATCTATTCCCAAACACTACAACCCTAACACCTTACTTATCTTCTCAAGCATGATCTTTATGTTGCGCCCAATGAAGTAAAGGTAGTCTTTATGGGTGTGTAAGAGTAGGAACTTGATTGCCTCTATGGGTTTTACAAAGTAAGGAAGATTGAATAATTTTAATAACCCTAAAACATCCAAAGCATTGAATATCTTGAGGTCATACACCAATTTATTTATGGTGTTCAACCTGGGAGTCATTTTATAACTCAACCTCATTCCTAGGTTAAAGGTGATTGTAGTCAAAGATTGTGCAAGTGGGTACATTTGAGAGCCAATTTTTTGCATGCAACATCATATTTGGGTATTGCATTTATTCAATCATCAATGGAGGGGGTGGAGATGATTGTGTCTTCTTTTCTTGGCTTGCCATACTAAACTCTTCTCCTTTTGTGTACTATATCTATTCATCAGGTGTCTCTTCCTTAATTAATACTACTTCCCTCCAAAGTGCTTCCTTTTTCTCTAGTATTATTGGAAATGGATTAGTCTTTATGGCCTTCTTCTTAGGCTATATCACCCTTTGAGGAGCCCTAAGGTTGAGGCATTGTCATCCAAAGTTCCCAAAATAAGATGTGATTGTTGTGTTGGTAATTTCAAATTTTATTGCTTCGCTGCCCTCTAATGGCAAGTGTATTCCCTTGCAACTTGTAACTACAAGTTCTCCCTATTGTGGTTGTATTTTCAAATTTAACCCATGTTTAGATTATGTAGCTTGATGCTTGGATCAATACCTTTTTATAGACTTGTGATACTCATTTACTCATTCTAGAATCACTCTGGATTTATTCACTCTCGAGTTTTGTAACCATAGATGGAAACACAGGTAAAAAGTAAGAAATGAGCTTCTTTGTTCTTTTATAGGCTCAAGGGGGTTAACCCACATTTACTACCCTATTTCCTTTCATCCATCACTTCTCATCATTAATGCATTTTTAATGGCCACCATTTTTCAACCATCACTTCTCACCATAACTGCATTTAATGGTATTGTCTAGTCATGACATTGGCACATTTATCACAACCACTATTTTTTTCACATCAATGACATGTCCCATCCTGCACCTTCCTTTGAAGTGAAAGACAATTGTGTCCCACACTTTTATTTGGAGTGGAAGATAGCTATTGTTTATTTCAAAATTTCAAACTATTTGGCAGGGACACCCCATCCTAGGGCTAAGTAATTTATGTGACTTAAATAACTTGTGCACCTTAAGTAAATTTCATGCCTTAAGTAAATTGCATGCTCATCTTAATCATGAATATAGATACATTTTACCCCACACTAAAATTATGTTGTGGTCCTTCACAAAAATATCAGTACAAAAACTTAAGCTATTCTATATTAAAGAAATGTCACGTGTAAAAAAGGTAGTGATTTTATTAAAAACAAGAAATCCTAGACTAATGGCATAAGCTTTATTGTTATAAAATGTTAACTATTCAGAGGTGAAATATGGATGAAGTCAGCTTCCATTGTAATGCCTAGGAAGAAATTGGCCATCCAACCTTTGTAATCAACAAGCACCAGTAGGTCAAATTCTATGAATTATAAAAGGACCATCCCAGTGAATTTAAAGTTTTCCAAAATGGTGCATGAACTTGGAGTCATATAACAAGACTTTCATCCTAGGGGTAAATGTTTTATGCTTAATATGTCAATAATGCCATGCTTTTTATTTGTGGTTCTCCACATCCTGACTCCAATGAGCAAGGAAATGGGCTTCATTTAGATGTAACAAGGTATAAAAGTGTGCCTTTAAGGATGATTCTTCATCCAATTGTCCAACACATGCAATATGAAAAGATGGTACCAAGAATTCAACTGGTAGGATTGCCTCTTTGTCATATACTAAATTAAATGGTGTGTTCTTATTCAGGTGCTTATAGGTTATTTGATAAGCCCAAAGTACCACATATACTCTATCATCCCAATCAATTATACCGATATTAAAAATTTTCATCAGTGTTGTGCCTAATATTTTATTAAATGCCTCGGCAGTTCCATTGGCTTGAGGGTGACACAATGTTGTTTTATGATGAACAATCATGAACTCAACAAGTAAGATGTGAATAGTTTCATTTAGGAAATGGGTAACACAATCACTAGTACAACTTAGTGGGCATCCAAACCAATTTATGACATGTTACCAAATGAAGTGCATAATAGTAGTAGTAATACAATTCCTTGTTGGTGCAACTTCAACCCAGTGAGTGAGATAATTAGTTGATGTGATTATATACTAGGAATTTGTTCATCATCTAACTAAATTGATGGGGCCAAAAAAATCAATGGCCCACTTTTCAAATGGTTCTTGTAATAAAATTTGATGTAAGGGCATGGCATCATGGAAATTTGGTTTTCCTACATGTTGATAAATGTCACACTTCCTAACATATATCTTAGCATCTTGAAAACGGGCAAGACACCATAACCCAACCAGTAAAACATTACACATGGTAGCCTTTCCATCATAGTGCCCACCTATAATACCTTCATGAACTTCTTGGAGTACCTCAAAATGCTCATGTTTCATGACACAACACTGGATAATTTCATCTCAGCCAAGCTTGTAGAGGTCCCCTCCTATGAGATGAAAGGGTGCGGTGTGGACCACAAGTTGTTTCTTAGCCACGGAGTTAGACAGTTAGGTGCTGAGCCAGTAGTTAGAAAGGCTACAATATATTCCAACTCCTTAGGTACATAAGTAACACAAAAGAGTTGACAATCAAGAAAATCATCTTCAATAGTGCACGGTGGTTATCCAAAATAAATTCAAGAAAGGTGATTAGGGCCACAATTAGTTTTTCTTGGTTTGACCATGATAGAAAATTGAAATTCTTGAAACAACACTATCCAACAATAGATTCATCCATGCATCATAGGTTTGTTTACTAGATACTTTAAAGCTTCATGATCTATATAGAATATAAAAGGTGTTGCCAATAAGTATTGTTGAAATTTCTATAGAGCATAGACCATTGATAATACTTCATGCTCTATGGTGTTTTAATTTCACTTAGCTGGAGTAAGTTTCCTACTAGCAAATTAAATTGGGTGATCAAGGTGACCTTCACCTAGTTGTGCCAAGATTGCACCAACTACCATTATAGAAGCATCAATATGGACATGGAATGGGCTTGTCCAGTTAGGGAATTGGAGGATTGGAGTGGTAACTAGCTTGTCCTTTAAGGCCTTAAAAGATTCTTGGCAGGAGCAAGTCTAGATGAAGTACTCATTATGTTTTAAGAGTTCCTCTAGAGGTGTGGCAATTTTTGCATACCCATGAATGAATTTCCTATAATAACCTATATGTCCTAGAAAGGTGCAAACTTTGCATTGAGGCTTCGATGCTGGGAGGTGAAGAATGATAAAGACTTTTACCAGGTCTACCAAAATTCCATCCTTACAAATAATATGTCCTAGAAAAAAACCAAAGGGTGTAGAAAAAAGACACTTCTTTACATTCAGTGATATTTTTAGGACTCAACAATGCTCAAGCATGAGCCATAGATTAGAGCAATGGTCCTTGACCAAGCCACAGACTATCCAGTCATCCAAGTAGACTTGAAGAAACTTATGGATGAAATCCTTAAAGGCTTTAATGTCTATATGTGAGAACATAGATGGTACGTTTTTCAACCTAAAAGGCATGATAATATATGCGAAGGATCCCCATTTAGTGGAAAATGTAGTCTTAGTTGATCTTCCTCGATGATCTGGACATGATGGTACCCCACAAATCCATTTGTGAAAGTATATATTTCACACCCAACGAGGCCTTTCAAGTATTTCTTTTGTGAATGGTGTTGGGAAGGGATCAATGACATAAGATGCATTAAGTATCTAGTTATCAATGTATATTTGAATGCATCCATATTTATTTATACTTATCACCATGGGACTAACCCACTCATATTCATCAATGGGGGTGATCACTCCAACATGTAACATACTATCCATTTCTTCTTTTACATGTGCCCATAAATTTAAATTCATCTTATATGGTCTCTTCTTGACTGATCGAGTGTTGTCAACTAGTTTAACATGCATCTTACCTAGGGGTAAATGAAATCCTTTCATCTCAATGTAGCTTCTTGGAACGTCGTATATTTTTTCTTTTAATAACTCAAATATCTTTGAAATTTTTGTGCCAGTCTAGTAATTACCTGTAATAGCTATTTTGGGTTCTTTCTCTGTGCTAATGTTACATTGCATAGTTTGAATTAGCCTACAGTAAGGGTTATTTGTATTAGGACCAATATCATGAATAAAACATGTGCCATAGTCCATAAGAACATCCAAATTATTTGACAAATGGTCAAGTGGGTTAGACCCTTTACCCTCTTCTACACAAATTACTAGATTTTGTTTCCCTTGACATATCTCTTCACGTCTGTCTTGATTAAAGACTGACTTTGGTGTGGGAACAAGTTGTGTAGATGGTTCATTAAAGAGAATTAGTATTTCTTCTAGGACATTATGGATATATCTCAGGTGATATTTAATGGGACTAGGGTCACTAATAACTACTTTGCACGTGGCCTAAAGAGAGAGGCACAAATCCATTCTTGGAGAGGAATAAGATAGTGTTAAGTTCATGTTTTTCTTTAATAAATGCCAAAACTAGGTACCCATATGTCACTCTTCATGAACATACCATGCTTATGGCCAAGTTTGTAAAGTTACATAGAATTCATGTACCCACAAGTACTCTGGAAAGCAAGACTCTTCAACACTCCACATTGACTCACAGGCCTCTATATGGGGTTTAAGTGCTTGTACTCTGCTATAGCTGATTGTTCCCTTAACTTGATTGTGATGATGAAATCAATAATGCAAAGTAGAGCATACTTGATACCACTAGAGAATTTGCTCATTATGGGTTCATCACCATCTTGCAGTTGTACTATCAAAGAGGTGAACCAAGGATCATATACGATCATTGTCAGAGTGATAAAATTATTCAAGGCACTAGACAAAGTTGTAAATTTTTATTTGTTCATGAAACTAAGGGGCTGCATCAAGTCTTTCTCAAGGTGCCTCTATAATTGTTCCCCTCATAACTTGGCCAGTAAGAAGGTGAAAAAACTTGTGGCATTTATGATATTAGCATAGAACATTCTCCCGACTAACAATGTCACTACACACTCTCCCAGTGAGGTCATAGTCACTGTGGGCCCAATAATTACAGCTATTGCTTGTAGTATCAAAAAGAGACCAAGTGTCCATCCATCGGAGGATGCCATCAGGAGTAGTATCACATTGCTCACCATCTATGGTAGTGAAATTATATATGTGGTTAATATCCTCTTCCACATTAACAAGTTCTACGTATGGTGGCCCATGTGTTTGATATAAGGGAGTAACAATGCATTGATAAATATTCTCAAAATTGATGTAACACTTTTTGAAACTAAAGTCTACATTGTTTTCATAACCCTAGGGTTACCCCAATAGAGTTGGGAATTCATCACCCTTTGCTAACTGGAGAACTTCAAAGTCAACTTTGAAAGGTACTCCAAGGATATCCACTATTGCATTCTTGAGGATGTCAATTGGTAGATCACAAGTTTTATTAGCCATAAACAATATGTGTAGTGAAGGTTATAGTGCCAGACTATCCATTTTGAACCATGCATCTTTAGTGAGGACGTTAAATTTAGTGCCAGTGTTAACTAAGATTTTCCAAATTACCCAATCATTGATGGTAGCATTCACTAGTATTTCTTTATCCTCTGGAGGGTTATGAGCAATGGGGGTATCTTACTATTGAGCATGATTTAAAATATGATCCTCAGTCTATCGAGTCATTTGAGGTTGAGCATCGGTTGGTGCTTATACTTGATTCTTAAGCCAAATGCTTAGTTGTGGGATAATGTCTTCATACAACATATGCTTGCAAAGCACTTTAAAATCATCTCATGCCATGTTTTGAGTCTCTGTTACCTTTTGCATATCAGCATGTTGCATTGCTTCTTGGTCCTTAAGAAATTGGATTTCTCCTTGTAATTCTTGTACCAACATCATAGTATCTTGGAGCACATCCTTTTGTTTCTAGGCATCAGGATGCTTCCTTGCCCATGGCTCTTCACGTTGTACCTTCTCTATAGGAGTAGATGTAGATTGAGATTATCCTCCACAATGTGTAGTGATATTCACCTATTGAGTTGTTGGGGTGCTTGAATGTGTGTGCTAGTGTGGTTTCTCAATATGGATCATACCTACACCTTTTTCATTTCTCTCCTCAATGATGGCCATGTATAAGTTAGGACATTCTTCTAACTGATGGTCCTTTTTATAAAAGAACACGTAGGATAAACTGTATATCCCTTTGGTAGTGGTCCAAGGATCCACACTTATAACATGTTTTTAGTGGGAAAATACCACCTCCTCATCCTCATCCTATACATAAAACATGATAACCACCATTATATTGATTGTTAGACACGATGGTTTGATTCGTACAACACAGGCATGATTCATGGATATCACTAATTAACTGATAATCATTTATGTCATGGGTGTAGACATCACACATTTTGAAATAGTTTGACACCTTATAATGTGCATCTCAATGCAAGAGAGGATAGGATCATACATCATGCTCTTCAAGGTAGATTTCACATGAATACTTTAATACAGTGCAGATGTTTTTTGCACAAGTAATTACTTCGGTTATGTCCTTTAGACTCATAATCAATGTACCAAAGACCATTATGAGTATCATATGCATTATTTGTAGTTATTTTTTCAAGCTATCATGCCATTGAATCTATTTAGGCTTCCATGAAAATACTAATCCCAATGTTAACACCACCAATAGCTTTAGGACAGAGGGCAACTTCCAAATCTTCATGTAGGCTAGTGAAGGCCTTCTGGGATACTGTTCATCAAAAGAGAAGTAACAACCCTCCCACAAACCACTATGCACATTGAGCAGCATTGATTTTAAATGATAGCTTTGATAGAAGTGTTTTTAACTATGTGTCATATTCCCATACACTTTTAGTGAGTTCATACTTTATATCTTTCAGTGTGGCAATACTTTGTTGCCCAAATTCAGGAATGTCAAATTTTTGAAGGATGTTGTTTTGAGATGATAATAGTCAATAACTACTTGTTGAGGCTCAAAATTTATATACCACTTATGTGATATTTGCAAAATTGTATTAGTGAATTATGTGGCCTTTTACTCATAAGAAATGATGCCTCGTGGCCTCTAAATAAGTTCACACTTATGGACATGTTCTGCAACATTCTTTACACCTCGATATTTAGGTAGGTGAAGTGTCATTTCATAATATACTATTGGAAACTAAGGTGCTTATGCTGGTGGTTGTTGAGAACCCCTAGATCCTATCCTTTAAGAGGGAAGTTCACCACTACTTCTTGTGCCACCTCCTAGTCTGCCTCTAGTGCCTTCAATAGCAATGCCTATGTCATGGGGCAAAGTAGCTGGTTGATGAATTAGATTTGGGACCATACTCTATCTACTATTAATGCTAGATCCTATAGGCATTCCAAGTTGAGCCATGAAATTACCTTGAAGAGGAAAATAAAGTGTTAATTCTATATGAGTTACTATTGGCTCAACTACAATATCCCTTATAAGATCAGTTTCTGATTCCATGTTATCTGTATCCTAGTTATGTATACACAATTCATATAATTCAAAATCATGAGCATGTACTATGGGTGGGGAACTGAGTTGGTTCAAACTTGGTTCTTCAGTTTCTATTGTTTGGTTAGTTTCTCCTTCATATGATAAAAGTGACATGGGGCATGGTTTGAAAGTGATGGGGTCCTCTTTGTGTGTTTTTGCCTCCCTATGGATCCTAATATCACTTCCTAAGTTCTCTCGATCTTTTCACACACTGTTTACTTCTATGATCCTCTGTCAAGCTTCTTCTTATTTTTGCTTCCACAATGCTGACTAATTGGCTACCATTCCAAATCTAAAATATTTCACCAACTCTTCTCTATTCCCCTTCCAAATGTGTGGCTCATGCAAAGATGTATTTAGATCTCCATTGGCATAGTTTCAATCATGTAGTCAATGAACAACTTAATTTATAATGGGAAATGTCTAATATATCAACCAC